>SJYV01042491.1:702153-789996 GCA_006410875.1 Neotragus pygmaeus
AAAAAAAAAAAAAAAAAAAAAAAAAAAAAAGCCCTGAGGCTGAAGCCAGATTGTGTTTTTGCCAATAAAGTTTTATTGGAACGTGGCCCCTCTCACTTGCCTATATACTGACTTTAACTCTTTCCAGGCTATAATGATAAGACGGTTGTGACAGAGACAGTACAGTCCCAAATATTTCCTGTCTGGAACTTGACAGGCAAGGTTTGCTGACCTCTGACTTAGAAAACGGGAGTTCCATCTTCTGACAGTCTTCCCTTTGGTTCTCAGCAGCCAGGAAGCTGCTGTCAGTATGATGCATTTTCCTGGTGCCCAGTCTAGGCAGTCTTGTGTATTTGCTTCCTCCACCTCCAGCAGAAGCTTTAGTTTTCTGTTTCACTGTAGCCCCTTTAGTCATTTTTGGGTAAAATGATAAGAGGAAAGAATGCATGCCGACATGGTGTACGAAGGGCACAATAGTCTAGACAAAAATGCTTATCCTGAATCTCATGAAGAACATGACAGACACAAACCATGGGCTTTCTGCAAAACAGCTAGCCTCAACTCTGCAAGCCTGTCAATGTCATAAAAGAGGGGAAAGATGGGAAGATTGTTCCTTATTAAATGAGACTAGAGAGACCTGACAGCTAAATGCAGTGAAGGATCCTTGATTAGATCCTAGATTTCTTTTTTAAAAAGCCCTGAAGGATATCATTGGAACTATCGCGGAATTTGAATATAGACCTAGGGTAGACAGTATTATTGTGTCAATGTTGAATTTCTTGAGTGTGATAATAGACGTGTGGCTTTATAGGAAAATGTCTTTGTTCTGAGAAGGTCCTGAAGCAAGGAGTGGGATGGCTGCAATTTAGTTGCGAAGGATTCAGCAAACCAACTAACTAACCAACCAACCAGCCAGAGCAAATGTATGCACATAAAATCAGGGCAGAAAGCAGCTATGACGAATGATCGGTGTTGCATCTGTCTGGGTGAACAATATTTACTGTATTATTCTTTCCACTTTTCTAGAGGTTTGACAAACGATAAAATAAAAAGTTGGGGAGGAGAAAGGATGCAGAGACAGAGGTCATTTGTTGCTTGGAGTGTGCCTGTTTTGGAGAGGTGAGGGCAGGTCGGCAGAGGAATGACAGGCTCAGGGCTCAGGGTGTTTCTGGCCCTGGTGAGTGTCTGATACTGGTACCTCCAGGCTTGGGTGCCAGGTAGGTGCCAGAGAAGAGGAATGAGGGGACCCTGGAACAAATGTTACCCCCTCCCCCCTCCTTCAGTCTTATCCTCGTCACAGCCAGTCAGCTCAGCCTTGATCCAGTCCTTTGTCTGTCTCTTCATCCCTCCATGAAGCTGTCTGGAGGCCAGAGCCTGTCCCTCTCTACCGGCCTTTATCCACACCTGCAGAACTTATGCCCGGCCAGAGCCCCAGGAAACTGGAGCCTGAGGACATCTGGGTGCTGCACTGCTCATGGCCAGCAGGTGGCAGACGTGCCCTTCCCAGGAGTTGGAACCAGAGCTGGAGCTCAAATGGAAACGAAACAAAAAAAGCCGGACCTTCCCAAGCTGGGGGCCCTTCAGATCCCACGGGCTCTGAGAGTCTGAAGCAGCTGCCTCCCAGCTGTGCACCCTGGACTGATGTCAAGGGGCCCCAGGGGTCCAAAGCAGGCCCACTTATTTCGTGATTCACTGGATCCACCCGCAGAAAAGAGGCTGTGGTGGAAGTGTGGATACTGGCAGTCACAACGTCAAGCTGGACCAAGCCAGAAAGGCCACAAGAATCGCCAGTTGTTTGTGCCACACACCTGGATCCTGTACTCACCTGGGTGATGGCAGGGCATGGGGATTGTGGATAGACAGCATCTACCTACTTTCATCCCAATAATCCATTCTGTTTCTACAGACGGACAGGGAAAGGATAAGAATTCTTATTCCTGGGACTTCTAAATCCAAAGAGGAAGATCACTGGTGCAAAACAAAGAGAATGGGGAGTAAGAGGGGACAACTATGATCTCAGTTCACATTTATTAAGACCTGACAGTTGCCAAGGACTGTGTTAAATGTTTTATGTGCATTTTGTCTCTTTTATTGCACATAATCTTCGATAATCGAAGTACTATAATTATGTCCATTGTAGACGTTAAGAAAGTAACTCAGCTAGTAAATGCTGGAGCCAGAGTAGAATGCAGCCAGTCTTATGCCAGAGCCACGTGTGAGGGATGAGGGACCCACCGCATGCAAACTTGATAATGAAGGAAGTAGAAGAGCCACCTAATCCTGAGAGAGGCAGGACACTCAGTCTGGTGAAGAGATTGGGCCCCTGTCTTTGGAAAGTTTTTGCAGGTCCTACCCAGACTAGCTCAGGCCCGTCAGACACAGAAAGGGCCGCTAGGCTCCAGGGACATCCAGGGTAGGGACAAAAGTCAGCTGGAGCCTCAGCCAATTCACTGTGACAAACGCATCTCAGCAAACATCTCCACCCAGATTGAAAGGCACACAAGCTACTACCTGCTTCTTCCATCATGTGTATTCCCAGTCTCATCATGGCTGAGTGGTCACAACTGCCCCAGCTCCTCTGGGAGGGCTGGCAATGGCTACTTCTGGCACGTGGAAAGGTAGACGTTTTGCAGTAGATTCAGTGAAACCCCTTGAGATCCAACTGCTGGTCCATCTCTAATCAGACTTTCATGGTGGATCCATGCCTCAGGACTTTGGCCTTCCCCAGTTGGAAGGACTGATCCTGAAGCTGAAACTCCAATATTTTGGCCACCTAATGTGAAGAACTGAGTCATTGGAAAAGACCCCGATGCTGGGAAAGATTGAAGGCAGGAGGAGAAGGGGATGACAGAGGATGAGATGGTTGAATGTCATCACTGACTCAATGGACATGAATTTGGGCAAGCTCCGGGAGTTGGTGATGGACAGGGAAGCCTGGCGTGCTGCAGTCCACTGGGTCACAAAGAGACACGACTGAGCAACAGAACTGAACTGAGTTAGAAGCAAATTACTAGCAATGTTAACATCTCACCCCCTAACCCAGTCACCAGTGAGCATAATATGGTATCTTCTAGGCTAAGGATGGTTGGGGGTGGGGAAGGTGGCGGGGGTGAGAGGGGCACAGAGAGAGGGATCCTGTGACTTACAGCATAATCTTCTTGGGAATGGAGGGCATTGTGGTCTAATCTCTTCTGTGCTATCTTTAATCTAGTGATTATTTCAACACAGGCTCTTCCTCTACCTTTTACAATTCTAAACCTTCAAGAAAACAAAACAAAAAGCAGAGACTAAAAGTCTGTGTTGATGATCTCCAGGAATTAACTATTAGGACATTTTCTCAGGAGGCATAATGCCAAAGAATGATGTTTTTGAACTATGCTGCTGGAGAAGACTCCTGAGAGTCCCTTAGATAGCAAGGAGATCAAACCAATCTTAAGGGAGATCAACCCTGAATATTCATTAGAAGGACTGATGCTGAAGCTGAAGCTCCAGTATTTTGGTCATCTGCTGCGAAGAGCCGACTCACTGAGACCCTGATGCTGGGAAAGAACAAGGGCAGAAGGAGAAGAGGGTGTCAGAGGATGAGATGGCTGGACAGCATCACTGGTGCAGTGAATGTGAACTTGGGCAAACTCCGGGAGACGGTGAGGGATGGGAGGCCTGGTGCGCTGCTCCATGGTGTCGCAAAGTCAGACTCAACTGGGCGACTGAAGAGCAAGAAAAACAGCAATATGTTCTCAAAGGACTGGGAAGCAGTAGAGCAAAGAGCTGGGGCTAGACCTGACCTTTGGGGCTAGAACCTTGGCTTAGAATGAGCCAATAGCAGAACAACCTTTCACCTGGTAGGTAAGATTGGAACTCATACCCCAGCCGTCTCTTTCTCTTTGGATGTTCTTCCAAGCGCTGGTGGTAGACCAGATGTCACTACGCACCAGGGAAGGATTTGCATTGCTCCTAAAGACAGCTGGAGAGAACTGCATTGTGGCCATGTGAGGCTGCAGGGCTGGAAAGTGAGCCAGGGGCAGGAGTGCACAGCTCAGCAGGGCCTGTCCCCACTGCTGGAGCAAGGGCTCAGTGTTGGGGTAAGAGGTGGAGGTGACAGAGGACAGAAGTTGCCAGTATTCCAGTCACCATTCCAACTGCCGCTTCCCTCACACCATCCCTCTGCTCCGGCCCTTGCCGCAAACATAAACTATGTCTTGAGATGAACAATGATGCAAAGCCTCGGCCCTTTTTTTTAAAAATTGTAAAATATAAACACCATACTATTTTTCATTCTAACCATTTTTAAACATACCATTAAGTGGCATTAATTATATTCACAGTATTATGTAACCATCACCACTATCTATAGCCAAAACTTATTTCATCATTCCCAATATATAAACTCTGTATCCATTAAATAATAACTCTCGGGCTTCCCTGGTGGTCCAGTGGTGAAGAAGCCACCTTGCAATGCAGGGGATGCCGGTTCCAGCCCTGGTCTGGAAAGATTCCACATGTTTTGGTGTAAATGAGCCCAGAAGCCACAGCTGCTGAAGCCTTTGCCGCTATAGTCTGTGTTCTGCAATAAGAGAAGCCGCCGCAACGGGAAGCCCAAGCACTACAGCCAGAGACGCCCCCAGTCGCCACGACTAGAGAAACCCCACGCACAGCAATGAAGACCCAGAACAGCCAAAAAGAAATAAAATAATTAAAAATGAAAAAATAACTCTCTTCCTTCCTCCTCCAAGCCCTCAGTAACCTTTATCGTACTTCGTCACTATGAATTTACCTCTTCTAGGTACCTCATGTAAGTAGAACCGTACAATATGTCTCCTCCTGTGACTGGCTTTATGTCACCACTATTCATAGTGTTTTCAAGGTTCATCCATATTGTAGCATACATTAAAATTTTGTTCCTTTTTATAGCTAAATAGTATTCCATGGCATATCACAGTTTGTTTATCCACTCATCTGCTGATGGACCCTTGGGTTGTGATATCCTTTGCCTATATGAGTAAGGCTGCTATGAACATTGGTGTACACGTACCTGTTTGAGTCCCTAATTTCCACTGTTTGGGGTTGATATTAGAAGTGGAATTGCTAGATCACATTGTAATTCTATGTTTAACTTTTTAAGAAACCACCCTGCTCTTCCACAGTGGCTGCACTGTTTAACATTCCACCAGCGATAAATGAGGGCTCTGATTTTTTCACATCCTCACCAATACTCATTTTTTTCTAGGCATCCTGATAGGTGTGAAGTGGTGCCACTCTGTCCTTTGTGGTCAAAGGAAATCTCATCCTTGCTTTAGCACATGAGCTATCTATCCATGGCACATGCACACTGCTATCCTAGCAGTGGCTTCACTGTGGCTTTGCTTTCATCTGGAGCTGGAGGTAAGGAGGGAAGGTTCTAATGGGAAAATTTGGGGCCAAAGGAGAAGCAGCAGCCAGTGGTCCCTCTGGGTGGTCTCCTTCTTGGGAGACTGGGCAAAGCTGTTTATAGGACCACCATGATGAGCCAGGGGGTGAAGAGGAGCTGGCCCAGATCCTTTACATGCAAAGGAGGAAGCTCAGGCCCAGTGGGATGATGCACTCCTGAAAGGGCATGAGTGGATTGGGCCAGGGAGGAAGTCAAGACTGGATCCCTTCACTCTGAGGCAGTCACCGGTGCCCGACCCAGAGCCACCTACACCACCTCTGCTCAGTTAGCTGTGGACTGGACTGCACAGCATTTGCAATCGGTTGCTCTTCACATGGGATTCCCTGGTGGCTCAGATGGTAAAGCATCTGCCTGCAATGCGGGAGACCCGGGTTCAATTCCTGGGTCTGGAAGATCCCCTGGAGAAGGAAATGGCAATCCGCGCCAGCACTCTTGCCTGGAAAGTCCCATGGACAGAGCATCCTGATAGGCTACAGTCCATGGGATCGCAAAGAGTCGGACACGACTGATAAGCACTTGGTGAGATTTGCACTTGGTGCAGATGGTTTATCGCAGGAGCTTTCAGGGAGGGGGCCGAAGGATCAGGCATGAGACCATCCAGCATAAGGAGGATGGAGAAAAACACTCATTTCTGGATGCAATCATGCTCTTGGGAGCCCATTGACATGGCAAATGAATGAACAAAAGAGTGGGTTGGCCTTGTGTCTGAGGCCCACCACGTGGGCACGAGCCCTGAGATTCCCCTCCTCCTCCAGGCAGTTCTCAGGAAAAGCTCAGGGCTTCCCAGGGAGGTGGACTTCCCTGGTGACTCAGATGATAAAGAATCCACCTGCAGTGCAGGAGAACTGAGTTTGATCCCCGGGTTGGGAAGATCCCCTGGAGAAGGACATGGCAACCCACTCCAGTAATCTTGCCTGGAGAATTCCATGGACAGAGGAACCTGGCAGGCAAGCCATAGTCCACGGGGTCATAAAGAGTCAGCTGCAACTGGGCAACTATCTCTCACTTTTTTCACTTTCCCAGGAAACTAACTTCCCACAGATGGGAACCAATTCCATCCCCGAAGCTGTCTTTACGTCTGTGTTTTCCCTGGTGTGGCATGGGAACTGCTGTAGTATCCAAGTTGATTCGGGTGGTGCCTGGCCAGGGAGAGACATCACGTCAAAACACAGCATGAGAAAGCCATTTCCTTCTCAGTTTTACTGTAAGCTCTCCCAATCCCATAACAAAGACAGACTGGGGTGGTCTTGGTAAGTCCTTCTCCTCTGAAGTGAAGTCTTAGTTGCTCAGTCATGTCTGCCTCTGTGAGATCATGGACTGTAGCCCACCAGGCTCCTCCGTCCATGGGATTCTCCAGGCAAGAATACTGGAGCTGGTTGCCATTCCCTTCTCCAGGGGATCTTCCCAACCCAGGGATTGAACCCGGGTCTATCTCATCGCAGGCAGGTTCTTTACCATCTGAGCCTCTCTTCCTAATCTTCCCTCCTACCAAGAAGAAAGCAGAGCTCTGCCCGGAGTTTTAGAAGGACAGCTGCAGACAGGTGGAATTCAGTATCATTGTTTCCCTTTCTTTGATTTTCCAATTTATAGCAGTGATGGTTTCGTTTCAAAATGAATCTATTCAGGTTGACAGAAAGTATTAAGAAACTAGTCTGGGCTTTGGCAAAATTTCTGAAGACGGATTCATTCATGACTAAAGTTTTGAAAGCCTTGAGCTAAGGGGCTAGCCATCTAGCAAGACTTGATCCCTCTCGTGTTGGAAAGAAAAGCTTCACGGATTGTTGGAGAAGCTTCCAGGTGGGTGTGACTTTTCCTCCTGCCTGAAGCTGGAATCTGAGGCCGCTGTCCCTCTGGACACGTCCCATTCCACATTGAAAGTCTCAGCCGTTTCAGGGTAGTGCCTGTCGCAGCAACCTCTAACACAGAGGTTATGACTTTGGGACCAGCATCAAGCTGTCCTGGGTTTGAATCCCAGCTCTGTAACCTCACAGGGCAGCCATCTGTGCAGATTATTTAATTTCTTTAAAGCTTAGTTTGTTATCTGTAAAATGAGGACGACAGCAGTGCTTACTCATGGGGCTGTGGGGAAGCTATACATGAGGTAATAAATATAAAGCACCCAATGTCTGACATAGAGCAAAGACTTAAGAAGCTTAATAAATACTTGCTACAGTGATTATTAGCCATTGTTGTCAATATGTTTCAAAAAAATTTTTTTTTCAAATTATGAAGTGATTGAGGAGAGCTTGCTCAGCACAAACTCTTCCTGGAATTTGTTCGTTGGGTCACAAGCACGTCACACCAGCCCCCTCCCCCCATTTTTCCTGGGATCTTTGCCAAGTCCTAAGCCAGGAAACCTTGTTATATTAATTATGAAGAAAAAGCATGTTTTATTTAAAATCCCAGCTGCCAAATATTCTGCCATGCTGTTTCTCTGTGACAGCAGAATTGCTTTTGCATTTAGGAAACTCTAATGAATTGAAAATATAAATATATCTGTGCCTACACACACATACGATTTCCAGCAACCTGATTTCCCTAAATAACAGCGTACACTACCAAAGCTAATGAGTTGGACTTGTGCTTAAGATCAGGTTGTTGTTTTTTTTAAATATATCTATAAGTATATGCAGTGCAAATCAGTACTTATCTTTTCCATAAGACTTTGAATGGGTTACAGCCTGAAAGAGACTCTGACATTCTGGAGCACTGAGGCTTTGAAAAGGGTGGTTTGTGTCTTCTTGTCAAAGCCCTTGTTTGGTCCCGGGGGGCCATGCGGTTATGGACTCTCGAATTAATCAGACAAGGAGCCCTGTTACTTGACCAGCCCAAACTGACTCTAATATTTCAGCATCCACAGTGTTTCTGAACAATAATCAGACAAGCCTGCTCTCTGTGTTTCTTTCCTTGTTTGTCTCTCTCTTTCCAGGGTAGAAACGGACGGGTAATGTACACCCATCGAACAGAGAGTGTCAAAGGGGAGCATGCTGGGACCTGGGGGACCTGGGGTCTTCAGTTTCTAATACCAGAAGCAGTAGTTCCTTGTCCCCTCGGTGTCATATAAGAATGGAAGCCTGTGTTACTAGAATGTCTGATTTTCAGGAAAGGCTGGGGTCTGTATTATTATATGAAGTGTCCTGATTCTCAAATGTCACCAGCAATCGAAAGGAAATGAAAACACTCTTCAGGTTGAACTTTTACCTGCCAAATAAAACATGGGCTGTGAGCAGCATGTATCCCAAGCCACAAATTTGCAACCTCTTGTCTGTGCAGATATTGTTGTGACTCTCTACCTAGGAGGATTCTGGACCCCTAGAGTTCTTGCGTTTAAATTCTAGGGTTTAAAAAGCTAAGAAATGGGAGCACACATGTATTTTAATTGCAAAGCCCCCTGTTGAGGATGAGCTGAGAGAAACAGGGCAAGCCTGACAAGCCTTGTCCTCTAGCTTCTGACCCTGGAAGAAGTCAAATTGCATGACAGCTGAGCCCAGGGGCACCCCAAGACACCCTAAGAACCGCAGCAGGAAAAGAAGCCAAAGCCCTGTGCACGTAGTCGAGCAAACCTCCCGTGATGGGTGAGGAGTTGGATGGGGCTGCGTCTCAGTTCTGGTTGGGGAGTTAGGCCACCTTCTTTGGGCTTGTTTCTCCTTCAGAAAATGGGAATAACAACACGAGATGTCCTGGGGATTTTGTTGTTGTCATTTAGTCGCTAAGTTGTGTCCAACTCTTTTGCACCCCCGTGGACTGTAGCCCACCAGGCTTCTCTGTCCATGGAATTTCCCAGGCAAGAATACTGGAGTTGGGTGCCATTTTCTACTCCAGGGAATCTTCCCGGCCCAGGGATTGAATCTGATTCTCTTGCATTGGTGGGCATTCTGTACCACAGAGCCACCAGGGCAGGCCCTGTGCTGGGGACAGGTGTTCAACACAGACAGGTAAGGAAAAACAAATCTAGACCAGACCAGGAAGGCACTATGAAGGATTCCCTGGAATCTATGGCAATATTTGACCACGCTGTTTTTGGATCATGATACCTGAATATAAACCTAAGGTACAGATGAGCCCACAGAGAAGTCATCATAACGTTTGTGCTATGATCTGAATGCATAGGCGAGTTTCCGGGCATCTCTCCAGTGGGCAGCAATGAGAGACCTGTGACTGCTTTTGTTTAAACTTTCAGAGGCACATGGAGTCTGTGCCTGACGCTTTACCCAGCAACGGGCCCCTGGTCTAAAAGCCCCCCATCCCTATAGGAAGGATCATACCCCTAAGGCTATATGTTGTTGTTTAGTCGCCAAGTCATGTCTGACTTTTGCGACCTCATGGACTGCAGCCTCGCCATGTTCCTCCATCTATGGGATTTCCCAGGCAAGAATACCGGAGTGGATTGCCATTCCCTTCTCCAGGGGATCTTCCTGACCCAGGGAACGAATCCGGGTCTCCTGCATTGCAGGCAGATTCTTTACCATCTGAATCACCAGGGAAGCCCCCCTAAAATTAGTTACTCAGTTGTGTCTGACTCTTTGTGACCTCATGGACCATAGCCCACCAGGCTCCTCTGTCCAAGGAATTCTCTAGGCAAGAATACTCGAGGCTCTATGGACCAAAGAAATCTCATCCTTAGCCAGGGCCCCAGGCAAGACACCTTATCCAGACAGACGGAAATGAGCCATAGTCTAAGACTCAGCTCTGCCACCTCCTAGTTTGAGAACACGTTCCTCAGTTTCCTGATCTGCAAAGTGGGAGCAATAACAGTACTTCTTTTTTTTCTTTTAAAACTTTTTATTTTGTGTTGGAGTCTAGCTGAGTAACAATGCTGGAGCCAAGAGACTCAGCCAGACATGTACATGTACCCATTCCCCCCAAATCCCCCTCCCCTCCAGGCTGCACATATCATCGAGCAGAGTTCCCGATGCTATACAGTAGGGACTTGGGTGCCCATTTTAAATATAGCAGTGTGTGCATGTCCATCCCAAACTCCCTAACTATCCCTTCTCCCCATTCTTCCCTCTGGCAACCATAAGTTCATCGTCTAAGTCTGTGAGCCTATTGCTCTTTGTTAAAAAAGTTTATTTGTATCATTTCGTTTTAGATTCCATGTACAAAAGATGCAGCATGCTATTTATCCTTCTCTGTTTGACTTATTTCACTCAGTATGACCATCTCTAGGTCTATCCATGTTGTTGCAAACAGCATTATTTCGTTCTTTCTTCTGGAGAACTCAAGGGCCAATCCCTCAAAAGCACAGCACTCGGCACCCAGGATTTCTCATTAAATGGCAGTTTATTATTACTTTACCTACATTGGGACAGGAGAAGCCACCTCATCCATCTGGCTATGTGGTTCCTTTCTTCCTGGCGATGTCTCAGGCTCTCTAAACATCTGAGTGAGTTGGCCACTTTCCCCAGTATCTTTGTATTGGCCTATGGAATGCAAGCCACTCTCCAGTCACCTGTCTGGCAGGCATCTGGAATAAGAAAACATTCCAAAGCTCTGAATCCTCTCTTTGGAATTGACTAAGCTCGTTGCCTAAAGGCTAGTTCTCATCTTTTCTCTTTTATCCATTATTGACTTACAATTTCATTGCTAACCCTAAAAATTCACTAGGGCTTGCAAAATAAGAATTTGGGGAGACCGTTATCTTTTGCTGAACTTCAAACAGACTACATCCACTCTCTTCCTTGCCTGCAAATTTTAGGATTTAATTTCTTCTGAGTGGTACTTTCCCTGAACTCTTTGTGAGTCTCTGATAATTTCCATCGCTTTTCTCTAGACCTGTGCTATTTCTGTAGGGTCTTAGCCTCAGACATTCAATAGCAATCAGTGATGTAGAGGGTTTGATAATGACTGATCACTCCAGCCACACCACACACACACACACACACATACAAAGTTATCAGTGGAAAAGAAAATTCTTTCCGAGATGAGTCATTGGCAGCTTAATATGGTACCAAGGTAGGTGTCCGTGTACAATTTACGAAAAGGGGAGGAGAAGCTGCTGTTTTGAAGGCATGCTAATCAGAAAGCCTAGAATCTAATCTGCTTTCTGAGAGAAAAGCTCTATGGAGTGAAACTGGAAATAAAATGCAAAGGTATTTAATATGACGACTGTTATTTCAGTTCTCACCCCTTTCTTGTACGTTACTTACCACCCCCCTCCACCCTAACAAAAGTGAGGCTTTTTTGATTTTTATAAAGAACTCGTGTTCACTTTGGAAATTTCAAGGGAAAAGAGTTCACATTTATTGAAAGCCACATGCATTGCCCCACTTAATCAGTCACAACCCTCCCCAGATCTGGGGGAGATTATCAGCTGGTTTGCAGTAGAGAAAACTGAGGTTCACAGAGATGATGTTATTTGCACAAGGTTCCACACCCAGAATGTGGCAAAGCTGAGATTCAAACCCTGGCTTCCAAGCCTACACTCCCACCTCAGACCGCCTCCAGCATGGAATTTGAGAGGTGTGAGGTCTGGTGAGGACCTGGGCCCACAGAGACCCAGCTAACACTCTTGGACTACAAGGGCACGAAACAGGAGCAGACACCACCACACCTCACTTGCTCCCCAATGTCTTGAGTCCCGCACGTGAGACCCCCTGATGTCACTTTCCTTCTCCACTCACCACAACCTCCTGGGCCCCTGCTCACCTCTGTGCCCTGTTAACTACAGCCACGGTCACAGGTTGATGCGAGAAAAAGTCCTGCTTGTGAAGTTTACCTCCAAATTCGATCCATCTAAGTAAAGCTGTTGCCAGCAAGATTCTCCTCTAGGGTCAAAGCAGAGGGATTCTCACCCTAATGTCCCCCAAAGAAGCTGGAGAACTGCGTATGTGTGTCAGCATGTACAGAGAAAGAGTTGGTAGCTTTCAGTGGCTTCCCAAAGGGATCTCTGGGTTCACATCAGACAAAACACGCTGCCTTAGTGGATTTTTTGGCTCCGATTCCCTTAGTCGGAAGGTGTTCATGGAGACTGCTCCAAGATGGCTCAAGTCAATTGCATGGCGTCATGGAACTGGCTACTTAATAGCAACCGACACGAAAGACCTGCATTAGCGCTTGAAATCAGGACATATTCGACCTGGCAACACCAGTCTTTCACAACTAAAGTTTCTCATTGCTCCTGGCCCAGCTGGTTTGGTCTTCCTAATAACCTCAGAGCCTCTCAACACCAGATATTTGAAAAGAACACTTACCCCGAAGGCTGCCTTTCCCGCCAGAACCATTAACAGCAGAACATGGAGATCAGACATTCTGGCAAACATCTTTGTAGTTTAAGAACTCTTGTTTTGCTCTAAATCCAATTTCTTTTGTTGTCTCTGCCTTTGGGGGGGAAGGGGGAATGTCAGTCTCCCAGGATTCAGGAACAAATGAAGAGGATGCAAATTATTAACTAGGCATCAAATACTGTTTAATGTTTAATGTTTTGCAAACCAACTATCTTGATTAAACAAATGGTAACTTTGGGGTTGGGCTGAGTCATGAGGTTGGTTTCTTTTCTGGAGAGAAAGTCTCCAAAGAAAGCAGCAGAGATAAAGTGCCCCTGGCTCCTGGGGGTGGGGGTGGGATTGCCAAGGGTTCAGTGCAGAAGGCCCCACAGTTCACTAGCATCTCGGTTGTAGGATAAAAGCCTGGACAGAGTGAGGCTCCTGCCACAGGCCTCTGACACTGCTGACTCAAGCAGAATGTTAATAGAGATCTGATTCATCAAATCGCAAACAGAATTAAGGCATGGATAGGCTCCTAATAACGTCACACTTTATATTCATGAAAGATAAATTAAAGGATGCAAAACTGCTATTGACAAACATTGATTCTAGGCCCTTTGAAGCATTGCCCACGATTGCTTGTTGGCTTCAAAGTTTTCTTTTAAATTTCATTACATAAGGCTTTAACTTTTTAATTATTTTTTTTCCCATTTCATTAGTGTTTCTTTGATCAAGAGAGGGGAAAAAGTGCCCATGGTGCTCATATCTGGGGCCAATTGTTTCTTACACTCCTTCTTCACCTACACTGATTGCAGGTAGCACCATAAAGCAACAGCTGCCTATGAAGCATGGGTGCTCTTGGATACAATTGATCTCTTTAATAGGCATCATTGTGAGCTTCTGTAAACACCTAGCTGCCCACAATAATCTATGCAAGGGCTCCAGGAATCCTCTCATCTGAGTCCTAAATCCAAGGTCTAAAATCCTGCTGATGACCAAGGCAGGTGCTCACCTGGCTCATCTGTCCACCCATCTGCCATCCCTACTTGGTCATGCACTTAGACTCCTGTGTGGCTGCTTCTACCTTCAGAAGCCGGGTTGCTGGTCATGGAGGGCCCCACAGGTAGTAGCCTGGGAGAAGACCAAAGTCGGTGCCCCAGTCATAAGAAAGATGGTCCTTGAAGAGCAAACCATCAAAAACGAGCAAATTACAAAAAAAAAGACAAACCATAATTTGTCTTCTGCTCACTTATTTTTTCTCCACTCTGTTTTAGGCAGACAACAATTCATTCCTGGTCAACATTCATCGAATCCCTATAAGACAAGCACAGTCTGCTGGGAAAGATCTCTAATCTTCCCCTATTCATCCCCAGTCTTTCTCGCTTGCTCACTCAGTTGTGTCCGCCTCTTTGATCCTATGGGCCGAAGTCCACGAGGCTCCTTTGACCATGAGATTTCCAGGCAAGAATACTGGAGTGGGCTGCCATTTCCTACTCCAGGTGATCTTCCTGACCCACGGATTGAACCCTGTCTCCTGAGTCTGCTGCATTGCAGGCAGATTCTTTACTGCTGAGCCACTAGGGAAGCCCCAGCCTTATTCCACTCCTAACTCGCATCCTAAGTCTAATGCTGATCACTAGCAAATCCATTTAGGTATCTATCTAGTTAATCCAACTTTCCAATGTCAGCCCAAATATTACTTCTTTAAAAACATTTTTTTATTATTTTTTTTGACCTAATTTTATTTACTTATTTATTTTTGGCTGTCCTGGGTCTTCTCTGGTTTACGCAAGTTTTCTCTGGCTGCAGTGAGCAGGGACTACTCTTTGTAATGGTGTGCTGGCCTCTCACTGTGGTGGCTTCTCTTGTTGCGGAGCACAGATTCTAGACACTTGGGCTACTGTACTTGCAGCATGGGGCCTCAGTATTGTGGCACACGGGCTTTGTTGCTCTGCGGTGGAATCCTCCCGAATCGGGGATCTACTGTGCCATCAGCGCTGTCCCAAACATTATTTCCTCAAAAGCCCTACGTGAGTTTTTCTTTCACAACACTTATCAAGGTTGCAATTGCATACCTATATTACTCTTCCATTAATATTTGTTTCCCTACTGCCCCCACTGGACTGAAAACTCGTGTGGTAGGCACTTTGTTTTATTCATCATTGGATTCTTGGTAGGGATGCCTGGCACTTGTCTGGCTCATGATAGGCATTCAAGAGATACACCATGAATGAATGAGGAAAGGAATAACCACTTTCTTACAGTGACAGCTGGACACGTTTTAACCCAGGCACCATAGAGATTATAGCCAACTCAATGTGAAAAGGAAAACTGGGTATGAAAAAAACCCCAAAGCTTTGGTACACTTGTAAACATCCTTCGGTTTATTCATGGACACTACATGAATATTCATCGGTTACTCACTGATGACCTGCTGTGAGCAAGCGTTGGCCATCCTAGGACAGGAGAGTCGGACATGAGCTTTGCTCTTAAGGAAATTTCTTGCTGGAAGAGTTGGACAAGACTGAGCGACTGAACTCACAGAACTGAAGGGAGAGTTAGGCAGACCATGAAAGGGTAAGCAAGTTAATTCTAATAAGTGGAAGAAAAGAATAAGTCTGGAAAAGACTGAGACAAGGTGATCGGACAGAAATCTTTGTGGGTGGGAGTCTTCCGTAGACTGTGAGGTGGCGATGGTAGTGACAGTGGCTAAGCAGGTCATTGGGTGTAGACAGCGTTACTGGTTATCTGGTCATGGAGCAAGGGTCAAAGAGGCAGTGAGCACAAAGAGGTTGCTGCTCCCCAGACTCAGAGCTGGAGCCTTCAGAGTATCAGCTCAGACTGTAAAAGGCGGAAATGGACATTTCAGACAAGTCGAATCACTGAATCACCCACGTGACATACGCTTTTCTTCTAACCTCCACGGCCTCATGTGAACTAGCGACCTTCTGATTTTGTGGAGAGATTCCCAGAAAACAAATCAGAGGCTTTTCTTCCTGTGTCAACAGGAAGTGACCTGGTGAGTCTGTTGTTCACCTTTATTCATAGAATTGGGATTCATTTCCCTGACATGTACTCTCCCTTTTATCTCAAGCAAAAAGTGAACAATTGTGCTCTTTGTGAATAACCGCAGGCCTCCCACATATTGTCTCAGTTCCCTAAAGTTTTGTTATCACAACAGTGTGAAACCGAATAAACTTTCTGCTTATAGCCGTGAAAGACAGACTTCTCTAAAAGATGCTTAATCCTTTTAATTTGGGGGGACAAAAGGACTAGTTTATCACGTGATATGGCTTTATCGGGGAAGTTGAATCAAACCTATCTGGGATCTCTGTTTTCTAAGTCCAAACACATGAAACTTCACCTCTCATCCTGGCGGAGGTTTCAGATGTGATCAAGTCAATCTATTCTCTAGCGCTCTGGGGGCTGTTTTCTCACGTGTAGGGTTACATGTTGCTGGTGAGAATGTCTGTCCTGCCCCAGGAGGCCTTGGGACTCTGGTTCTCTAGCAGGCTGATTCTTCCACCCTAAGGGAAGTATCCCTCATAAAGTGCCTTTTCTGGAGACCCAGCCTTTGATGGACCAGGTCACATGACATCTGTTGGGCCTGGACTGACCTGCTTCATGTTTACTGTTTATAAGTAACAGCTCTTCCTGCTAGGCCTTCAGTATGGGGAGGGAGCAGGAATGGGGGCAGAGAATTGCAGCCCAGGCTTGAAACTGATCTGAGCTCTGGGTCAGCCACATCTCTGCTTTGGACAGTGGGCCCGCCATTTACTCACTCTGAATCTCAGTTTCCTCATCTGTGAAATAGGGATGCCGCGGTTTCTCCCTCATGGCATCACCGGGAAATATACATGAGAGCATAAAGGTAAAGCATTAAATGCAGTGTCTGGCATAGAGCAGACTTTGCAAAACACACTGGCTTTAGTATCAGAAAAGTCTTTTCATAGGATGCTACTTGCTGAGCCCCCAGATTCTCAGAGATGAAAGGACCTGTGTTCAGTGAATCTAATCCCCAACCAGGGACAGAACGGCTGTATCCTTGGGTGACTCTTGTCTTACTGTTCTCTCTAGCACAGGGGTCAAAAAACTTCTGAAAGTGCTAGATAGTAAAAATCTTAGTTTTTTTCTAGACCTCTAGTTTACGTTGTGAATCTTCAGTTCTGCCATTTTTACACAGAAGCAGCTGCAGCTGACTCATCCAGCACTCCACTGTATTGGCAGATTCGCCCAACCACAGATCAAAAATATTTAAAAAAAAATTCTAGACAATTCCAAAAAGGAAAATTTGAATTTGCTGCTTGCTAGCAACGATCAATATTTACATAGCATCTACAATTATTTAGTTTGCGCAAGTTCCGAGAGTTGGTGATGGACAGGTAAGCCTGGCATGCTGCAGTCCATGGGGTTGCAAATAGCTGGACACAACTGAGCGATTGAACTGACTGACTGACAGCTATTTATATAGCATGATCTTTGTATTAACCACTGAAATGGTTGGATGGCATCACTGATTCAATGAATATGAATTTGGGAAAACTCCAGGAGATGGTGAGGGACAGGGAAGCCTGGTGTGCTGCAGTCCACAGGTCACGAAGAGTCAGCAATGACTTGGTGACTGAACGACATTTATATTAGATATTATAAACAATCTAGAGATGATTTAGAGTATACAGGAGGATACGTGTAGGTTTTATGTAACTACTACACCATTTTTTATAGGATACTTGAGCATCTACGGATTTTGTTATCCGCAGAGGCTCCTAGAACCAATCCTCCCCAGACACTGAGGGATGACGGTATTACTGCCAACAGCAAGACTATGTTTCAATAAAACCGTATTTACAAAAAAGAGCACCATAGTTGTGGACTACGACCCTAGGAGAGAGCCCTGAAGATGCAGCCAGAGCACCACACAACTGGAGGGGCCCTGGAAACAGTGGAGACACTTTGGTAAATGTGGGAGGGACCCCGGGCTCATGACACTGCTGTCCTCAGAGTGTTTGGTAGTGGTGGTTTAGTCGCCGAATCGTGTCTGACTCTTGCAACCCCATTGACTGCAGCCTGCCAGGCTCCTCTGTCCATGTGATTCTCCAGGCAAGAATACTGGAGTGGGTTGCCATTTCCTGCTCCAGGGACTCTTTCCAACCCAGGAGTCAAACCCAGGTCTCCTTCATTGCAGGCAGATTCTTTACCAACTGGGCTACGAGGAAAGTCAGAGTGTTTACTCAGAAATTATTCCTCCCAAATCCCGGAATGATCAGAATTTCTTCGTGGGGTGGGAGGACTAAAGATCATTTATCATTCCTTCTACAAGAAGTTATTGAGCACCTACTGTGCGCCAGATAACAGACCAGGTGCCGGCTTCATGGAGTTACATTCCCAGGACTATCCCCACTCAGAGTCACGTGGCTGATCTTTGGCCAAATTCTTCAGATCATCCCTAATCATAGACAACATCCTGCAGGGACATGTCCCTGCTCCTTCATGTTGTTCCCGAAGACATCTGCCTGACTCATTCACTTCCAGGGGCACTCTCTTTGGGGGGATGGGGGATGGCTTGTTAACTTGTCATGGGGCAGTAGCGTTCCCCCGGTCTGCTTCACACCCCCTAGCGTGGTCTAGTATGTTCAGATCATTTTAAACTTGTTGGTACCACATACCCCATTCTCTGACCTGAAAGATACTAGGGTGCCGCCCACTTGTTTGTGAAAAGAAACCAGCATTTATGGAGCAGTTTCTGTGTTACAGGTGCTTTTACAGTCTTGAGCTCATACAGTCTGTGTAACTACCCTGCAAGGTGATTTGGTCCATTTTGCAAATAAAGAAACTCGAGACACTCAGAGAAGTTAAACGCATTGCCCAAGGTCACAGAGCTTGAGGCAGAGCCAGGTCTGAAGCTCTTCCTACTCTACTGCATAGACTAGAGACTCTTGGGGTGCTGGTTTTGCCCTTAACCCCAAGCCACATTGGAACTTATTGACAAAAAAAAACATGTCTAAAAGCAGAGGTTGCCCATTGCCTCACCAATTTCCATGGTCGCGTCTTCCTTACAATTATTTATTCTTAGGGGTGGCACTGTTGCCACCATCAATAGTAGCCATTTGTTTTAGGTTGGGTTTCCTGGGAAACAGAGATGTTGAGATTTGTGGGCAGGGAGTTTGTTGGGAAGTACTCTTAGGACCAACACCCATGAGGAGGGAGGGAGGCAGAGGGAAAGGTTGGGCTGAAAGGCAGTCACAACAGAGACCCATTTCATGAACTGCTCTGGAGCTGGGATGGCCTTCAGCGTTGTCCTGCCACGAGCCAAGGGGACTGGGACTTTGTACTGGGACCATCTTGTCATGGGATGGGGGTGAACCCTGGGAAAGAGGGCTGAGCTTGGGCAAGGCAATCCTGGTTAAGAGTAACTCTCAGAGAGGAACTCAGCTGAGAGCACCTGGCAGCCAATATCTGGCCTCTGAGAGAAAGGGGACTTCATTTGGGAACTGGGGATCTGGTGGTACCCTCCAGAACACCCACTTCAACCATCGTTAACTGGGAATTTACCCCATATCTCTCGGTTCAAATATCCTATTCAGGAAACCTGAATGGCCCAGTCAAGTTCTGAATGAACATCTCTAGTCAATACTTGGTCTAGTCAGAGATGGCTGGACCCACAAACATGAGTGGACTGATCCGGATCCATGGGATAGACAATGACAGATGTTTAGTTGAACTAATCAATATCAAGGAGAAAACCAGAATGCTATTACAGGAGCCATAAATTCTACATAGTTATTAAGCAAGCCAAGTTACAAACTTATAGCTAATCTCCCCGTTGGCCAAAGGAAATTAAAAGCCCTGATCATTTGGCATGATTTTCATGATACTTAAATCAATTTTATAAGAAAAAATTTTTTTAATTCCCAAGACCAATTCCAGGTCCATTTTTTTAAACCTTATGATCTGATGAACACAAGTGGGAGTTAAGTAAATGAGATGGTGAAACTCATGGTCTCTCTGATGATTCGAATTTCACGTGGTCCGTCAGCATCACCCATGAACGGTCTCTATCTATCAGGACAAACAAGAGTCTGGATGAACCCATGACATAGATTTGCTTCTTTTTCTCAGAAGCAGGTGTTGAGTCTCTAGCAGATAGTAGGTGCTCAAGAAATGCCAGTTGGAGGATAAGAAGAATCAACAGCTTTTCCCCATCCTCTCTGTTTTAGAAAATGGCATCAGTGTACACATGACTTTTCAAGTTGGAAATTTGGAAATCAGCATTGTCTCTTCCTCTTCTTCCTCAATCCCAAAACATCAGTATGTTACTACCTCCAGAATGCATCTCAAATCCTTCTAGTACCGCCCACCCTAGTCTAAGCATGCCTGATCTCCTGCCTAAGTCTCTTGCAAAAGCCCCTTTTCTGCTTTTCCTGTTTTCACTTCTGCTGCTGCTAAGTCGTTTCAGTCGTGTCCGACTCTGTGTGACCCCAGAGACGGCAGCCCACCAGGCTCCTCCGTCCCTGGGATTCTCCAGGCAAGAACACTGGAGTAGGTTGCCATTTCCTTCTCCAATGCATGAAAGCGAAAAGTGAAAGTGAAGTCGCTCAGTTGTATTCAACTCTTTGCGACCCCAGGGACTGCAGCCCACTCCTCTTAAATTCATTCTGTACCATATAATAGTATGTCTTGTAGAAAACGGATTCCCAGGTGGCACAGTGGTGAAGAATCCACCGCCACTGCAGGAGATGCTAGACTAGGGTTTGATTCCTGGGTTGGGAAGATCCCCTGGAGTAGGAAATGGCAACCCACTCAAGCATTCTTGTGTGGAAAATTCTGTGGACAGAAGAGCCTGGTGGGATACAGTCCACGGGGTCACAAATGTTGGACACGACTGAGCATATACGCACCACCGTTGTAGAAAAGCCTAATCCACATTACATCATGCCCCTGCTTAAAACTCTTGGATATTTTCTTTTTGCACTTAGAATGAAAGCCAAAATTCTTACTGAGATACTGTTTGATCTGGCCTCATTGTGGGTTCTTCTCAGACACACAGTATTCTCCAGAAGACCACATGACTGTCGTGTTTATTGGCCTAACTTATCCTCTGCCCCAGAGTCTGGTACGGTGTGTCAGTATTTATTCATTGGCTGAATGGGTGAATGGATCGATGAAGAGACAGTGGGCAACCATGCTGGATCAGGTGCCAGAAGCCTCTCTTTTGGCAAGAGCTCACCATGGACTCCAAATCCAAAGCTCCTTCCATCTTGCCAGAGGGATCCCTGGTCTTTGGTCAGCGGTAGTTCTGGCTCCTGTGATCTATAAGGTTTGGAAAAATGTAAAACCACTGAGATGCAGTACAGCTAGATAACCTCCAAACACAATGCAACCCATTATGTATTAAACACCTCAAGGTCTTCACACAGCAACTGACCTTTTTGTGTTTCTTTCCTTTCTTTAGTCTTTCAGGGAGGCTTCGATCTTTCCTCTTTCTTTTTAAATCTCCTCTGTTCAGTGGTTGTCTATGGCAGAAGGTGTATTTTCCCCCAATCTCTCCCATTCCATCAATCAGTTCTACAGAAACACAGTATGCCCCTGGGCTCTCCAGCCTCACAAAGTGCTGTCACCTGGGCTGTGTAATGCTTCTTACTCTAAGTGCGTCTTTGATTTATCAGACATTTTTGAATAAAATTCTGCATACATTTTACATGTTGGAAGGTTTCTCCACCCTTCAACATAACAGAAAACTTGAAAGAGAAGTGGGATCTTGATAGTTGGGTGTTCTTTTCTGCATAGACTTGCCAGTATTCTGAATAGAGGGTGCGTTTATATTTTCAAAATCCTTTTTAGGGGAAGGCAGACCTCTGAACACTTCTCCAAAATGTATATCTTCTAGACCCTGCCTGACATTGACATCTTTCCAAAGCATGTTTTCTTTCTTTTTTAATTTAGTGTGAAAGTGAAAGTCACTCAGTTGTGTCCAACTCTTTGCGAGTCCATGCACTATACAGTCCATGGAATTCTCCAGGCCAGGATGCTGGAGTGGGTAGCCTTTCCCTTCTCCAGGGGATCTTCCCAACCCAGGGATTGAACCCAGGTCTCCTNAAAAAAAAAAAAAATGCCCAAAGTTGTGAGAGAGGTTAGATGTCTAAGATGGAGAAAGAGGGGACAAGCTTGGTGGTCTGGTGGTTAAGAGTTCCTTGGTAGTCCAGTGGTTAAGACTTTGCCTTCCATTGCAAGGGGTATGGATTTGATCCCTGGTCAGGGAGCTAAGATCTCATATTCCTTGGGGCCAGAAAACCAAAACATGAGACAGAAGCAATACTGTGGGAAAATCAAAAAGTTTTAAAATGCTCCACATCAAAAAAATATTTTTAGAAAAGGGGAGGCGGGAGAGAAAGGCCATGTGTCAAGAATATGAGTGGCCTCTAGAAGCTGAGAAATGACCCTCAGCTGACAGCCAGCAAAAAAAGTAGGGGTCAGCAAGGAACAGAGCCCCGCTGATAGCTTAAAGGTAGCCCTTGGCGACCCATGTTGGGCAACTGGCCTACAGAAGCACCAAGGAACAAATTTGTGTTGTTTAAGCCACAGATTGTTATGGCAGCAATAGAAAACTGTTAGTGAGGCTAACATTTAGTGGCTAAAGGAAAAATATGGATACCCGAGCAAAGGAGGCAGGAGGGGCAATGCGTTTTCAAGGAATGAGAGTAGATGACCTGTCTGCATGGAGGCTTCCGGTGGAATCAGAGTGGGAAGAGACTAGCAGGTCCAGGGCTCTATGTGGCCCGTCAGGAACTGCTGGCTAGCGGTGAGGACAGAAGCAAGGAACGGCAGTAACAGGATGCGTCTGGGGCTACTAATGTAGATGCCTGCAGAGGCCAGGCAGGAAATCTGAAATGAATGGAATGAGGGATGTGTAAGAAAAACAGCCTGAGGATGGCGATGGATATTAGCTAACCCTTAGCTTCAGGGTGGGAAGCAAAACAGTTGGTGGAGATGGTGGGGAACAGGGGGAGCCCCACCCAGGGTCAGCATCCTAGAGCAGCAGGACTGTGGGCCTGGTGTGGCCAGAGAGTTAGCTTTTTCAAGAGAAGCCAGAAATCCTGGGTTCTTCTGATTTCTAAATGTTGACAACTATTTCGATGATTTTTTTAAATTAATTTATTTTAATTGGAGGCTGATTACAATGTTGTAGTGGTTTCAGCCGTACAGCCGTACATTGACATTTCAATGATTTTTTTAAACCTGTGTTGGTCATCGTTGTCTCTGTCCCATTAAAGCACATCCACAAGCCAGCTCTTGACCTCTGTCTCCCACTCCCAGCTTTTTCTCCTCCTGATTTTTGGATCCTGTGCTAATTCCCAATTTGGATTGAGTAAGCTTCCGGGAAGATTACACAATTCCGTAGTGGGAGGTCTCAAGGTGGGCAGAGTCTGGACTTCCTGCTAGTACTGGCCTAACCGCTACATTATAAAAATGACAAGAGCTCATCCTTCCCCTCTCATCCCCTTTTCTCTCTGCAAAAAAGGAAAACAAAAGTGAGCATATTTTGCTGTGTCAATGGCTGGCTTGCTAAAGGCTTGCTAACTCCATCTCAGACCCTGGTCTTTGATGCTGAGGAAGAACAGGCCCAGCTGGGGGTCTTCTCTTCGGGTTGATGGAATGGCTGTGGTCCTTCCCATTCCTTCACTGTTTTGCCCAGGACCTGCTCAGACTTGCCTGGAGCTTTGAGGAGGGGCAGGGGAGGAGGAGGGCAATTATTTGGATTTGTTGTCAGAAACCAATTTATGCTGCATTTATCTGAACAGGATTCAATATTTTGTCTTCCCTAGAGCCACCATTTATTTATTTATCTTGAGGGGTAATTGATTCTTCGTACTTTTCCTGTGCTACCTGATGGAGTGCTGCTGAGGAAGCAGTTTCAAGTGGTAAAGTACACAGAGATGAAATAATGAAAGCAGGGATTGGGGAGAGGCTGCCTTGGGGCATTTCCTGAAGGAACAGACCTTTGTTCCTGACATGGGCCCCTTCAACCACTTCTCAATGCAACCCTAGTCTTGATGGAAGGGGGAGCTCAAGCTGACTTTTGCAGGGCTGGGTGGTATGGTGGTTGGGAGCTCTGGTTCTGGGTGAGACTGACCTGCCTGCCATTCTGAATTCACTTGTTAGGACTTGAATGATGTTAAATTCATCAAGCCCTAGGAGCCTCAGCTTCCCTAAATCTTACAGGGTTTAGGGAAGATGAACTAGGGTAGGTTATGTAAAGGGTCTTGCTGTGACTTCTTGAGGTGTTATATTTACGAGCTTGCAGCCCAGACTGCACGCGCCCCAAGTGTGGAGACACGCGCCCCAAGTGTGGAGACATGCGCCCATATGCATATCGCCTGCAGATGCGCCTGTTCTCACACCCGTTCCTTGGGCCTCCCCTGCTTCAGTTTCCAGGAAGGGAACTACATGGATCAGCTCTCTTGCTCTCTGGCTTCTGGGCAGGTTTGGCCACAGGGTGGTGGTTGGAGGCAGGGAGGTAAGGTGGGTTGATGTTACTGTTCAGTCTTCAAGTCGTGTCTGACTCTTTATGACCCCATGGACTGCAGCACATCAGGCTTCCCTGTCCTTCACTGTCTCCTGGAGCTTGCTCAAACTCATGTCCCTTGAGTCGGTGATGCCATCCAACCATCTCATCCTCTGTCGCCCGCTTCTCCTCCTGCCTTCAATTTTTCCCAGCATCGGGATCTTTTCCAATGAGTCAGCTCTTCACATCAGGTGGCCAAGGTACTGGAGCTTCAGCTTCAGCATCAGTCCTTCCAATGAATATTCAGGACTGATTTCCTATGGAATTCACCATTTTGATCTCCTTGCACTCCAAGGGACTCTCAAGAATTTTCTCTAACACCACAGTTCAAAAGCATCAGTTCTTCAGAGCTCAGCCGTCTTTATGGTCCAACTCTCACATCCGTACTTGACTACTGGACAAACCATAGCTTTGACTTTGCAGATCTTTGTCAGCAAAGTCATGTCTCTGCTTGTACTATGCTAATACATCTAGGTTTGTCATAGCTTTTCTTCCAAGGAGCATTTCATGGCTGCAGTCACCATCCACACTGATCTTGGAGCCCAAGAAAATAAAATCTGCCACTGTTTTCATTTCCCCCATCTATTTGCCATGCTAAGTGCTTTACATATATTTTAATCTTATTTCATCCTCTCAGGACCCCTGTGAAGAGGAGGCTACCACCATCAGTCCCATTTTACAGATGAGAATACTGAGTCTCAGGTTACACTGCCTGCCATCCATCTCATCACTAGTCACCAGTGTCACCAGAATGTAAACTAACATAGTTTGACTCTAAAGCCTTTGCTCACCAAGGAATGAGCCTTATAGAACTGAAGGCTGACTCAAATCTTACTTCATTAGCAAACCATGATCCTAACTGCCAGGCCAGCAGACTGACACCAGTCTACACTGGGCCTTGACAAGAAACACTTCCTGCACTACAGCTCCAAGGAGGGGAGAGCTGCCTCTAAAAGCTGCCGCTGTTAAAGTTTTGACAGACACCACTAGCTGGGCCCGAGAAAGGCTCTGCCGCTTTGATGGGTGACAAGATCCCATCCAGGCAGCTCCCGGAGATGGCTTTGCTCTGAACAGATAACTCAATATAAAGGAGAGGAAAAAGTGGAGGGGTGGAGGGAGGGAGAGAGGCAGGGAGAGGGGGCGGGGGAAAAAGTCCCCGATTTCATAGAGCCCAGCCCCGACCAGACACTCTCTGATGACCAGGGGAAAGGCTTTGAAAAGTGGAGGGGCAGCACCTCAAATCCCGTTCCCTGAAAGTGGGGGTGGATCCTGGCAGAAATCACATGTGGACCCCTGCTGTGGAGCCAGGGAGCCCAGGAAAGTTCAGGTGATAAAAAAAAAAAATGTTAATAGAGGACTGAAAAGCATTTGGCTGCAATTCAAGTCTTCCAATTCCCAGTTTGAAATCCTGGGGAAAGAAGGCAGTCAGACTGCTGCCTCTCCCACCCAGAGGACTCCACCTCCCCTGGGGCGATGCCACTCAAGACTGGCACACCTTTTGCTGGTCTGTGATGTGGGAGCCGCCATATTAAATGTGGCCAAGCAGACACGTTGGCTTGAACGGCTCTTCCGTCAAGCATCTTCCTTCCTCCTAGATCCTTGAACCACTTGCCGGCCACAGATGAAAACATCTGAAGACCATATGGACCCCTTGCCCCAAGAAAGACGGGATGTCTGTGCCATTGGTTGATGAAGAGGAACCCACTGATACCTCCAGTCCATTCTTCAGAAAGGATATGGTAAGGTACAAAAATGGGATCACATTTCTCCTCTGCTGAAATATTCACACCTTCCTCATGCACTTAGATTACAATCCAGTCCTCCCTTGTCTAACCAGGTCCGAGATGGCCAGCCTAAGCCTTCCGGAAAGCCCATCTCAGACCATTCTCCCCTTTGCTCACAAAGCTCCAGCGGGAGGGAGGGCCTCCTCTCAGTGCCTTGAACACACTCTGCTCCTCATCACTGCCACAGGGCCTTTGCACATTCACTTTCCCCTTCTTGGGGTCCCCCTACAGGCTGCTCTTTATGAACCTGGCTCCTTTGTATGCTCTGGCTCAGCTTAGATGCCCAGTGACATTTCTCTTTAGAGGAGAAAAGGTCCATGATTTTCAATCTCAACGTCCTTTAGGGCAGCAGTCCTCAGCATTTTTTGGCACCAGGGACCAGTTTTGTGGAAGATAATTTTTCCACAGATTGGGAGGGGTGGTGGTGAGGATGATTCAAACCCATTACATTTATTTTGCACTTTATTTCTATTATTATTGCATCAGCTTCACCTCAGATCATCAGGTATTTTATCCTGGAGGGTGGGGGTGCCTGCTTTATGGTACTTTCACACTATGCAGTTTGTTTATTTTTGGCCTCTTAAGCCCCTGTCCCAAAGTTCAGGGGCATTGTGTGTCTTTTACACATCTTTGTCCTCAGTGTCTAAGCAGAGGTGGTTGTTCAGTGAGTATTGGTTGAATCCATGACTGAAGAGGGCAGGAAGCAGAGAGCTGCTTCCTGAAGCGAAGGGGGACTTCCCGACTAGCCTGTAGGTGACTTATTCCTGGAGGGAATGGGGACGAAAGGCCAACTGTTAGGAGCCAGCTGTCGAAGAGGAAAGATCCTGCAAGAGGGTCCACGTGGGCAAGAAGAGGTCTGCGCTACTGTGCCTCCCTGGCTTCCTCTGGCAGATGCGTGTGTCAGCAAAAGTAGGGGTAGACCTTGATCCTTTAGTTTTATCTGGGCCAGTTTTCTAGACCTGGGTCCACCAGCTCCCCACACACGTCACTCTCTCTTTTTTACTTCCCCGTGGGACAGTAGTAAAACTATGACAATTCCACCCAGCCAACCAACTATTTTGAGATCATGTAGATGAAGACACGGTAAAAGAAACAATGACATAGAAAAGAGAGACCCTGAAGCAAACACAGACATAGACGTGAGTGTGTAAATATTAATAGTTACCGTTATTTAGTCCTTACTGCTGCTGCTGCTAAGTCGCTTCAGTCGTGTCTGACTCTGTGCGACCCCAGAGACGGCAGCCCACCANAGATGAAGACACGGTAAAAGAAACAATGACATAGAAAAGAGAGACCCTGAAGCAAACACAGACATAGACGTGAGTGTGTAAATATTAATAGTTACCGTTATTTAGTCCTTACTGCTGCTGCTGCTAAGTCGCTTCAGTCGTGTCTGACTCTGTGCGACCCCAGAGACGGCAGCCCACCAGGCTCCCCCGTCCCTGAGATTCTCCAGGCAAGAACACTGGAGTGGGTTGCCATTTCCTTTTCCAATGCAGGAAAGTGAAAGTGAAGTCGCTCAGTTGTGTCCAACTCCTAGCGACCCCGTGGACTGCAGCCCACCAGGCTTTTCCATACATGAGATTTTCCAGGCAAGAGTGCTGGAGTGGGGTGCCATTGCCTTCTCCGTTTAGTTCCTAAGTTGTGTCCAAAACTTTTGTGACCCCCATGGATTGCAGCCCACCAGATTCCTCTGTCCTTGGGACTTTCCAGGCAAAACAAATGGGTTGCCATTTCCTTCTCCTGGGGATCTTCCTGAACCCGAGAATGAACCCAGGTCTCCTGCNTTCCGTACATGAGATTTTCCAGGCAAGAGTGCTGGAGTGGGGTGCCATTGCTTTCTCCGTTTAGTTCCTAAGTTGTGTCCAAAACTTTTGTGACCCCCATGGATTGTAGCCCACCAGATTCCTCTGTCCTTGGGACTTTCCAGGCAAAACACTAGAGTGGGTTGCCATTTCCTTCTCCTGGGGATCTTCCTGAACCCGAGAATGAACCCAGGTCTCCTGCTTGGAAGGCAGTTTCTTTACCACGGATCCACCAAAGAAGCTCCATGTAAATAGTACATATTTTTAAAATAATATACATTTAGACAGTTTAAACCAATGTATTACTTAGATAAGTGTGACAAATAGAGGAAACAAGAATTTTCATTTAATTTGACTGGAGAAAAGGAAGAGGGAGGGATGAGTGTGTCCTGAGAGGAAAAACCCAACCCTCGTCTATCTGAGTAGGAGATGAACAGATTCATAATCCATAAAACAAGAAGTGATGGTGGAAGCAGAGTACCTGGAGAAGGTCATCAGAAGAACCAAAAGCAGAAGAAAAAATTTAAAATTAAAGAGAAGTTGCCTCTGAGCTTGAGAGAGGAGGGTTGTGTTTCATAAGCCATTGAGTGCTTTTTTTTTTTTTTAGTGGTATCCAAATCACTGTGATACATGACATGATACACTTTTTTAAAATTAAAAAAACTTTGTGTTTCAGTGGCTGTGATAAACATTTAAAAATATTTTATACTTTCTAAAATATTCATATATTTAGTTTTTCAAAAGGTAAAGACAGGTAAAATTGCAGAGGGGAAGGGAAACTAGGTCAGATGGAGTATGCTGGAAACCGAGTTAAGCCTGTATAAGTCTCCATCAGCGTACGTCTCCTGGTTCCCAGGCTAGCTGAGCAGATCATTGCCTCTTCTGTGTATTCCACACCACCTCCCATCCCACTCTTACCTAGTACTCCTGGACAAATCTCAGAGTGGGGACAGGGGTGCAAGTCCTTCCTCACCATAAGACTCTGGGAAGGGAATTAATTACAGAGAAGCCCAGGACCCTGAGCCGGGTCAGAATGCACCTGCCCTGAGACTCCCAAGCCCCTATCAGCAGCTGTCCTTTCTTGTGCGCCCGGTTCCTGGAGGAGAAAGGACATGGGAGCATCTCAGGATACCTTCCCCGAATGGTCCTTGAGGTGACACTCTGGTTCTCTCCTTCCTACAGCCCTGCCCAGACCTGCAGACCAGGTTCCCATCTCCCAGCGCCTGTGTGGGGCTCCCGGGTGGGTCTAAATCCCACCTGGCAGACCTCAGAGCCTCACGCAGAGAGGGAAGGGAAAAACTGCTGTTTTTCTTGTAGCCAAGAGCCATCTCCCTCCCCTCTGACCATGACTCTTCTCCTATTCTGTCTTGATTTGGGGCCAGGTCACCTGTGCCGTGAGGAAGACAATGGCACCCCACTCCAGTACTCTTGCTTGGAGAATCCCATGGATGGAGGAGCCTGGTGGGCTGCAGTCCATGGGGTCGCTAGGAGTCGGACATGACTGAGCGACTTCACTTTCACTTTTCACTTTCATGCATTGGAGAAGGAAATGGCAACCCACTCCAGTGTTCTTGCCTGGAGAATCCCAGGGACGAGGGAGCCTGGTGGGCTGCAGTCCATGGGGTTACTAAGAGTCGGACACGACTGAGCAACTTCACTTTCACTTNTGGAGAATCCCATGGATGGAGGAGCCTGGTGGGCTGCAGTCCATGGGGTCGCTAGGAGTCGGACATGACTGAGCGACTTCACTTTCACTTTTCACTTTCATGCATTGGAGAAGGAAATGGCAACCCACTCCAGTGTTCTTGCCTGGAGAATCCCAGGGACGAGGGAGCCTGGTGGGCTGCAGTCCATGGGGCTGCACAGAGTCGGACACAACTGAAGCAACTTAGCAGCAGCAGCAGCAGCAGCAGCACGTGCGCCATCCTTGGAACCTTTCTCCCCCTCAGCCTTGCTCTGCAGGGCCCTCTGTGAGCTGGGTTGTGTCCCGTTCATGCTCCTGAGACCTGGGGTTGGCAGGCTCCTACCTGCAGACATGATAGTTCAGCCTATCTGGGAATGACTGTGAACTCCTGTGACTGTTTTTAAGTCAGCCATGTCTCCAAATGTGCGCTGTTCCCTTGGAAGCACTCAGCTTTCTCTTGCAGATCCCAGGGAACCACTCCTTCCTTTTGGGTCAGATGCCATCCACCCTGTCGGGATGCCCCTTCAGATGCTTCATCCTGTTAGCGCCTCTGATAGCAACCTTCAGCCTTCAAGCAGGGCTTGGATTTCTTTGGAATTGAAAGGGCCAGGGTTTTGGGATCGGGCACACTGCAAGACATGGCTTGCTTGTGCATGTGTTAAGATCCTCTGTGAGTGTTCTGCTCAAAGGCAGCCTGCCCTGCCCCCGGGTCTTGGCAGAACCCAGTGCTTGTGCTTTGAGTGGTGTGCAATCAGGCAGGTCCGTGGTCCCCAGGCTGGGAAGGAAAGACACCTTGTTGGTGCAACAGAACGTTTGAGCATCACCCTTGGGGAGGCTGCTCCTTGCCTCTTCCTCCTGCGCTGCCCCAGCTGTCCAAAGGAAGCGCCATCCTCTGTTTGTCTCCTGTGGGCGCATCTCACCATCCTCTGGCTGCAGGGAAAGGACGGTCTTGTTTCCACAAAGGGCTCAACGCGGGGCTTTGCCAGGGAGGCTCTCTCTTATCTCTGCTCTCCTTTCTCACAAAGAATTGCAGGGCAGGTTTCAACTTGGGGATTAATCTCACCCAAGTACGGAATCTCCTTCTCTGTCTGCATGGAGAATGCTCTCCGTGCTATTGTTTATCTGTCCCCCTCCCAGCCCTCTCCCCGTTTCATCCTAATCTTTGGAGCTTAAAAAGGCTTAAAGTGCTTCTCAGGCTTGGAATCATTCCTAGGAAGCAACTATTGATGAGCTAAACAGAACTGACTTCGAAACTTATTGTGTGAACTTTCCTCCTTGACCATACGGCCGGATGTGGAGTGAAAAGGGAAGGCATGGGTTCTCCCTCCTATTGTCTTATGTTGTGGGATATCCTCTTTCTGGGGAGAGACTGGCCATTGGAATGTTCAAACACGGAAGCTTGAACCTGCTATGGAGGCAGCGATGCAGAGGGCCCCCCTCCTCTCCGCCCTTCACGTGGGAGGAGGAGTTAGTTTCCTTCACATCATCCTACTGCTTCTTGTTTTATCAGTTCACAGCAAAATGGCATATCAGAGTAGAATCCTAACATCCAAGTGGCCCCTTGGTGTGAAAACTGCTTCCACATGCATTATTTTGTCACTCACCACAAAGCAATGGCATAAGTACAACGATTCCCATTTGACAGATGAGAAGACTGAGGCTTGGAGAAGGGAAGTGACTTTCCCAGAGTATCTCAGTTACTAAGCTGTAGTGTTAGGATCAAACCCACAGTTCTGAAACCACAGTCCTTTTGTTGCGCATTTCTGGTCCAGCTGCTTCCCATAGCCATGAGTGAAGCTGCAAAATGGATGATGATTGGTGATTTGAGCAAGGTGTGAGTCCTTCATGGTATTATTAATAGAAGAAAAAAGGTTTGTGCTGCTGCTAAGTCGCGTCAGTCGTGTCCGACTCTGCGACCCCATAGATGGCAGCCTACCAGGCTGCTCCATCCCTGGGATTCTCTGGAGTTGGTTGAACACTGGAGTGGGTTGCCATTTCCTTCTCCAATGCATGAAAGTGAAAAGTGAAAGTGAAGTTCCTCAGTTGTGTCCGACTCTTCACGACCCCATGGACTGCAGCACACCAGGCTCCTCAATCCATGGGATTTTCCAGGTAAGAGTACTGGAGTGGGTTGCCATTGCCTTCTCCGAGAGGTCCATGGGTCATTCCCAAATCAAATCAGTTAGAGACTTCATGCAATATGATGGGAAAGAAATGTCCCAGAAGGTATCTCTGAGCTGAAACAAACACTCGAAATGAACACAGAATTTACCTTATCAAGTTGGGAATTAGAATCCAGTGATCTTAAAATGACCCTAAAACCTGGGCTTCCCAGGTAGTGCAGTGGTAAGAATCCACCTGTCAATGTGGGAAACACAAGAGACGCAGTTTCGATCCCTGGGCCAGGAAGATCCCCCTGAGAACGAAATGGCAACCTGCTCCAGTATTCTTGCTTGGAGAATTCCATGGGCAGTGTAGCCTGGCGAGTTACAGTCCATGAAGTTGCAAAGAGTCAGAAATGACTGAGTGACTGAGTACACACATCACTCGACCTTAAAAGCTCCCATCCAGAGCGTGTTAGAGCTGACCCACCCATTTGGAAGGGGGAGCAGAAAACTAAGGACAAAGTCAAGTGATTGAGAGCGTGCCGACTGTTCCTGGGGGGAGCAGAGGCTGAAGTGTCTTGCTAATTCCATGCCTTTCTCCTCACCCTGAGTGAGTCGACCAGCTGAGCTGAAGGAGCAGAGAACGTCTGCCTTAGCTGCTCCATCAATGCTGATTTTAGAGGCAAATTGCAATCACCAGTTTTGAGGTAGAAACCTTTGCTGCTGACACTAGTGTTTGAATCTTCTACTCACATTGTTGAGAGAAGAGTGCATGTTTGATGCTTCCTTTAAAATCTTTTTCTATTCCCTCGCTGTGGAAGGACAAAATTGGCAAGAGGTGGAAAGGAGGAATTTAGTCATAAGAAGACATTTGGAAATCTGTGGTTATTGTCCTGAGTTTTCAGGGTCCCCGGCTGTCGTGTCTAATTCACCCGAGAAGCATTATATTTACTCAGGGACTCCTGGAAGACCCAGTGGTGTCCTAATGAAATAATAATGGGGCATATCCTTCTCCCCAGCATTTTCTACTGGGAAGATACACTGTCATCCCAGATGGGGATTCAGTTCAGTTCAGTTCAGTCGTTCAGTCGTGTCCGACGCTTTGCAACCCCATGAATCGCAGCACACCAGGCCTCCCTGTCCATCACCAACTCCCAGAGTTTACCCAAAGAGACGGGGATTAGGTCTAATAAATTGCACTTCAGAATGCAGGATGTACACAAAGCGGCAAGGCTGCGTCCTCGGGGGGATGGCCCTGAGCACAGAAAATTCATCTTCCTGGGAGGTAGATGCACAGCAGGCACCAAGCAACGGGAAGTAGCCTGGAGTGTGTCCCCGCCCCGAAGTGGTTCTTGGAGCTGAGAACAAAATACCAGGCAGTGATGCAGGGGAGAGTGACTGTGTGTGGGGGATGTGCAGGAGGGGGCACTCAGATGCTGCGTTTGTGGGTCCCTGTCCTCTTCCTAAGAGAATGTTGCCCATTCCTGGGTCTACCTGGCTTTCTCAGCTTCAGCGCTGTTGACGTCCTAGGGCAGATCATCCTAGGCTGGGATGGAGGGGGCTGTCTCGTGTAGTTGAGGATGTTTGGCATTCTCCCTGCCCTCTGCCCACTAGATTCCATTAGCACAAAAAACCTCTCTAGACAAAACATCCCAGGATGGGGGACAAATTGCTCCCAGTTGAGAACCACTAGTCTATACTAGGAGAGATGGAGTGGCTGCCAAGTCACCGGAACAGAGAATGGCTTCCAGTCTCGCTCAGAGTCCACTGGGACCCCAGCTCCTTCCTCACCCACCTATCCCGCCTCACCCAACATTTCTTCCCCTGCTCACCCCACACTTGCTGGTCCTCGGGTGCTCCAGCTGTTCCCTGGTTAGGGACTGTGTGTTTGCCCTTTCTCCTGCCTGAGATGCTCTTTGCACCTCCCGCTCCCCGGTATCCATGTGGCTCATTTCCTCCCCCATTTGCTCAAGTGTCACTCACTTGGAGACATCTTCTCCCTGACCTTTCACCTTGGAGAGCATCCCACTCCCATCACACTCTGAGCTCTTGATCCTCATTCTGACTTACTCTCCCCATAGTACCCCTCCCCATTCTGTACCTGCTGCCCATCTTCCTCATCAGAACTCATATTCCTTGAGGACAGGACCTTGTCCGCTGGATCAGCTGCTGATGTCCCAGCTTCTCCATTAGGGCCTGGCCACCTCAGATGCTCAGAAACCTGTTGACTGAAAGAGGACAGAGTCTGTGCCCATAGTGGTCACCAACGTGAACTCAGAGCCCACATGATGTTAAAGAAGGCTGTTGAGGTATGATTAATGACTTCTCGGATAGTGCCCTCTCTTTTAGGTGTGAGATGGGGATAAATGGAAATCAAAAATAATTAAGCAAGATGCATATACTAGGTGTCCACCTGGGCTCAACTCTGCATGGGGCTAAGAGCTTGGCTTGGGGTCAGATTGATCTGGATTCAAATATCTGCTGTGGGATTTCATGAAAAAGCCACACACTGGCTTTGGGACCTTTGGTAACTGTTCACTCCTCCAGGCCTCAGTTGGACAGTGGGGATATGGGTATCCCCTCCTGGCCAACTTGTTCGGAGGAGAACATGAGCTGATACTGACAAATGATCGGTCCACCCTCCTGAGACGGATCTGCCTCCAATCTGGGCCTCCGTGAGATGCTGCCTCTCCCCTCAAAGCAGATGCAGGCAGGGCTTCATGTCCCCCTGTTTCCGTGACCCAGTGTGGTTCGAGTAGGTTGGGTGATGGTGGGAATGAGGGTGCTAAGAAAGAGTGGAGCTGTACTTTCAGCCTAGGCAAGTCCCACCCAGCACACCAGTCCAGGACTTCCCAGGGATGAGCAGAGAAGGGGGGCTGGTTGAACTTGGGGTTCAGGGTCATCAGGCAGTTCACTCGGTGGGGGCACCTGAGTGGTGTCTGCTGCCACTTTCCTCCTCCTAAACCCTCAGGGGGGTCACCTGGCCAATGTCATCCCAGTGTGGGCAGCAGGGAGAGGCCCGTGGTTCTGTGAGCTTCCAAACAGCAGTCCGGAGCTGTATGGGCCTCCAGCCCGGGACCTGACCTCTGCTGTCTTCCAGAGGTTCCCTGGGAACAGTGTCCATTTGGGCTTTGTATGCATAGTTCACAGCAGGACGTGACCTGAGACACCTTTCCATATTTCTGTCTAGCATTTCTCCCTACAGTTTGACCCAAGACCCTGAATCACCATCATACCTTTATACCAGTGTCTGCAAGAGAATGTTGTTACAAATACTATTCTTCAGGTGTCCCCTAGCCAAGAAGGAACCCTTTTGTTCCTACTCCTGAAGTTGAGAGTCTGAGAGCATCATTCCCTTCCCCTCACTCCAACCTTGCCTCCCCTCCTCCAGGCTTCCTGAGAGCAGATGCAGAGATGGGAACACAGGTCAAGCCCCTGGGTGACACTTTCAACAAGGAGTCATTTACCACACCACTTGCTACCACGCTCCCCACTGCCTTCCCAGATCCCCATGAGCTGGGAGGAGGAGGATGTCACAGGGAACTTCAACTTTTCCTATTAAAAATTGTTGGGCTTCCCAGGTGGCTCAGGGGGTAAAGAAACTGCCTGCAACNGCAATAGCAACCTGGGGAATTGTTTCAGGCCATGTCAGAGGAGGAAATCTGTTGGTCAGGTGTAGAAATCTGGGCTCAAACCGGTTAGGGTGATGCCAGGCCCGCCAGGGGGTGAGGGTGGAGGTGACAGTGTCAGGCACTCAGTCATGCCCGACTCTGTGACCCCATGGATGGTGGCCCCCCAGGCTCCTCTGTCCACGGGATTCTCCAGGCAAGAACACTGGAGTGGGCTGCCATGCCCTCCTCCAGGGGATCTTCCCCACCCAGGGATTGAACCCAGGTCTCTTGTGTTGCAGGCAGATTCTTTACCATTCTTAGCCACGCCGGGGTGTGAGAGGGGTGAGGGAAGCTTGCCTAATCATTCTCAGATCTCTAGCTAGGAGCGGGTGAGAGAGCTTCCACATCCCCACACTGGTCTTGTTTCAATTCTGTTCTGGACAGAGCCACATCTTTCATCCAGATGCCCTCTTGACCAGCCTGCAGAAGAACCAGCCCCATAAGCTGAGACACGTCATCCTTTCAGTAATCACGTCTCCCCTGATTGACGGATAAAGCAGCACTGGGTTTATACATCAGTCGCTGTGAGTCTAGTTAACTTGTGTCTGTCTCGGCAGTAACTAAATCAGGTTCTGGAAACCAAGTACAGAGAATCCACTGAGGTCAGAGCCCCCAGGGGCACCCACTTTAAAGGCCAGCTCTGCATACCTGGAGGCCGGCTTACTAGGCCCGGAAGCTCAGTGTCTGCGATCACTGGAGAATCCTTTTTCAACACTGCCAATTACTTTTTGTAAATATCTGTGCTTTTACTTTGCTTCCTAGGTCTAGTTTCTGTCTAATTTGTCTGTAAGAACAAGGAAATGCTCAGTAAGTGCTGACTTAATACATGGATGGGTAAGTAATAGCCTCAGTAGTTTTGCCTGAAAATGAATAAATATCTCTGAGAGCAAAGGCAGATAGCACGTGAAAGCACTTTAGGAGGAGTGCAGTTTACAAATACAGAAGGGTTGTNAGTGCTGACTTAATACATGGATGGGTAAGTAATAGCCTCAGTAGTTTTGCCTGAAAATGAATAAATATCTCTGAGAGCAAAGGCAGATAGCACGTGAAAGCACTTTAGGAGGAGTGCAGTTTACAAATACAGAAGGGTTGTGGTGGGCTACCGTCTATGGGGTTGCACAGAGTCGGACACGACTGAAGTGACTTAGCAGCAGCAGCAGCAGTGAGTGGCCAGTGGGCTTCACTGCAACACCTGACCACCCACAGGGATCACGTCAAACAGATCTGCAGGCTTGCCGAGGGCTGTGTTGTTATAGTTCCTCACATGTGCATGCTAAGTCACTAAGTCATGTCAGACTCTTTGCAACCCCATGGACTGCAGCCCGCCAGGCTCCTCTGTCCATCAGATTCTCCAGGCAAGAATACAGGAGTGGGCTGCCATTCTCTCCCCCAGAGCATCTTCCCAAACCAGGGGTCCAACCTGAGACTCCTGTGTCTCTGGCAAGCAGGTCCTTTACCACTAGCGCCCCCTGGAAAGCCCCTCGTTCCTCATGCATGTCCTCATTTATCCTCACAGCACTGTAAGGGGGCATCGCTGTCGCTGGCAGGAATGAGGGTTAGGCTGGTGCGTCGTCTGATGCCTTACCCTTTTCCCCTTTCTACTTCCCCAGTCCAACCTTCCACACACCCTCTCGCTCCCCACCTCACACAGAGCAAGGGACTCCTACAGGAGCGAAATACAGAAGGAACGATAACACGGTGGAGACCAATTATTAAAAGTTAGCCCAAAGCAACTGTGGACATCCGCAGACCCCCTCCTCAAAAAAACAAACAAACAAACAAACCTCTTCCTAAACTCCACACCTTACACAATTAACTCCAAGTGAATCATGGCCTTAAATGTAAAATGAAATAAGTTTTAGCAACATGGATGGGTCTAGAGATTAGCATATTAAGTGAAGAAAGTTAGACAGAGACAAATATATCACATGAGGAATCTAAGAAAATAATACAAATGAACTTATTTACAAAACAGACTCATAGAAAACAGACTTATGGTTACCAAAGGGAGAAGGGGGGGAAATAAATTAAAAGTTTTGGATTAACCTATACACACTACTATATATAAAATTGATAACAAGGACCTACTGTATAGCACAGGGAACTATACTTAATAACCTTATAATAATCTGTAAAGGAAATGAATATGAAAAAGAACACATATATACGTATGCATAACTGAATCACTTTGCTGTACACTTGAAACTAACACAACGCTGTAAATTACCTTTAATTAAAAAAAATATAAGAGAGAAAGAAAAAACTTTCTTGAAAAGACCTAGGAGAAAATCTTCAGGACCTAGAGTCAGGCAGAGTTCTGAGATTTAACATCAAAAACAGGATTTACGAGAGGAAAATCTGGTAAATTTGACCTCATCAAAAATTAGAACTTTTGCTTTGTGAAAGATCTTGTTAAGAGATTGAAAAGACAAGCTACAGACTGGGAGGAAAGTTTTGCAAACCACATATCTGACAAAGGACTTGAATCAAGAATATATGAAGGAGCTTTCAAAACGCATCAGTAACAAGATAAAAAATCCAAAAAGGCAGGAACAGACATTTTACAGTGGAAGGCATAGAGATGGCAAAGAAACACACAAAAAGATACTCAACACCATTAGCCAGAAAGATGTCAATTGAAACCACAGTGAGTTAGGAGACCAAACACTGATCAGAATGGCTAAAACAAAAAATAATGACAACACCAAATGCTGATGAACATGAGAAGAAACCAGATCACTCACACAGGACTGGTGGGAATGTAGTAACACAGCCAGACTGGGGGAGCGTGGGCAGCTGTTTACGGAACTGAATATGTGCTCACCATACGACCCAGACGTGGCACTATTGGGCCCTCATCCCAGAGAAATGAAAACGCCTTTGCACACTCAAAACTACATAAATGTTGCTGGTCGATTTCTTTGTAAGAGCCCCAGATTGGGAACAACCAGGATGTCCCTCACAAGTGAATGGTTTAAAAGTAGTGGCATGGCTATACTCTGGAACTCTACTCAGTAACGAAAAGAGGCCCCAACTACTGGCACCCATACAACTAGGAAGGATCCCAAGGGAATCATGCTCAGTGGAAAAAACACCAGTCTCAAAGGATACATGCGCTGTGTGAGTCTATTTATATGGCGTTCTTGACAGGACACAATTATGGAGATGAGAACGGATGAGTGATCCCCAGGGAGGAGGGTGGGTGAGGGAAAGGAAGTGGCTTTGGCCATGACAGGGCGGCACGAGGGATCCTTGGGATGGGGTTTTTCTGTGTCTGTACTGTAACGGTCACACAAATTCACATACAAAATAAAATTGTGGGAAAACAAGCAAACACACAGGCTTCCCTAGCGGCTCAGACGGTAAAGAACCCACCTGCAACACTGGAGACCTGGGTTCAACCTCTGGGTCGGGAAGATCCCCTGGAGGAGGAAATGGCAGCCGACTCCAGGATTCTTGCCTGGGGAATTCCATGGACAGAGGAGCCTGGCGGGCTACAGTCCATGGGGTTGCACACAGTCGGACATGACTGAAGCGACTTAGCATGCAGGCATACAGGCAGGCAAGCACACAGTGCATTTCATAAATGAGACGGCCTGAGTGAGGCTGGGCTTCCCCGGGCGCTAGTGGTAAAGAACTCACCTACCAACGCAGGAGATGCAAGAGCCCCAAGTTCGATCCCTGGGTTGGGAAGATCCCCTGAAGGAGGGCATGGCAATCCACTCCAATCTTCTTGCCTGGAGAATCCCATGGACAGAGGAGCCTGGTGGGCTACAGTCCATAGGGCCGCAGAGAGTCAGACACGACTGAAGTGACTGAGCACAAGGGAGGTTGGCCCTAGTTTCCGAGGCCTGCCGTGACGGAGCAGCGCAACCAGCTGGCTGAAGGCAGCAGGCGTTTAGTTCTCTCTGGGTTCTGAGAGCAGAGGTCGGCAAAGTGTCAGTGCAGCCATGCTCCTTCCAGAAGGTCTGAGGGAGGGTCCTTGTCTCTTACAGCTTCCGTGGCCATAGTCTTCCTTGGCTTCTGGAAGCATAACGCCAATCACTGCCTGGTCTTCCCAAGCTCTTCTCCTCTGTCTCCGCATCAGCGTCATGCTGTACCACGTCAGCTATGGCACTGCTCTACAATTACGCAAGGCGCTACCTTCAAGGAAACGGGTGAAAGATTTATAAGATGTCTCTGTCTTACTTCCTGCAACAACATATGAATGTGCCATTGTTGTTGCTCGGCCACTCGGTTGAGTCCAGCTCTTTTTGACCCCACGGACTGCAGCACACCAGGCTTCCCTCTCCTTCACTAACTACCTGAGCTTCTTCAAACTCATGGCCATTGTGTCGGTGATGCCATCCAACCATCTCACCCTCTGTTGTCCCCTTCTCCTCCTGCCTTCAATCTTTCCCAGCATCAGGCCTTTTTCAATAAGTTGACTCTTCCCATCATGTGGTCAAAGAATTGGCTCTTCAGTATCAGTCCTTCCTGTGAATATTTAGGATTGATTTCCTTTAGGATTGACTGGTTTGATCTGCTTGCTGTCCAAGGGGCTCTCAAGAGTCTTCTCCAGCACCAGTATTCAAAACCATCAATTCTTTGGCACTCAGCCTCCTTCATGGTTCAACTCTTGCTTCTGTACATGACTACTGAAAAACCATAGCTTTTACTCTATGGACTTTTGTTGACAAAGTGATGCTTCTGCTTTTTAATATGTTGTCTAGGTTTGTTATAGCTTTTCTTCTGAAAGTCAATTCAGTTCAGTTCAGACACTCAATCGTGTCCATCTTTTTGCCACCCCATGGACTGCAGCATGCTAGGCTCCCCTGTCCATTACCAACTCCCAGAGTTTGCTCAAACTCATGTCCATTAAGGCAGTGATGCCAACCAACCATCTCATCCTCTGTCATCTCCTTCTCCTCCTGCCTTCAATCTTTCCCAGCATCAGGGTCTTTGCTGATGAATCAGCTCTTAGCATCAAGTGGCCAAAGTATTGGAGTTTTAGCTTCAGCATCAGTCCTTCCAATGAATATTCAGGACTGATTTCCTTTAGGATGGACTGGTTGGATCTCCTTGCTGTCCAAGGGACTCTCAAAAGTCTTCTCCAACACCACAGTTCAAAAGCATCAATACTTCGCCACTCAGCTTTCTTTATGGTCGAACTCTCACATCCATCCTTGACTACTGGAAAAACTATAGCTTTGGCCTAGATGGACCTTTGTCAGTTAAGTAATGTCTCTGCTTTTTAGTAAGCTGTGTAGGTTTGTCATAGCTTTTTTCCCAAGAAGCAAACGTCTTTTAATTCCATGGCTGCAGTCACCTTCTGCAGTGATTTTGGAGTCCAAGAAAATAAAGTCTCTCACTGTTTCCATTGTTTCCTCATCTATTTGCTATGAAGTGATGGGACAGGATGCCATAATCTCCGTTTTTTGAATGTTGAGTTTTAAGCCAGATTTTTCACTCTCTTTCATCACCTTCATCAAGAGACTCTTTTGTTCCTCTTCACTTTCTGCCATAAGGGTGGTGTCATCTGCATATCTGAGGTTATTGATATTTCTCCCGGCAATCTTGATTCCAGCTTGTGATTTATCCAGCCCGACATTTTGCATGATGTACTCTGTATATAAGTTAAAAAGCAGGGTGACAATACACAACCTGGACGTACTCCTTTCCCAGTTTAGAACCAGTTCATTGTTCCATGTCAGGTTCTAACTGTTGCTTCTTGACCTGCATACAGGTGTCTCAGAAGACAAGTAAGGTGATATGGTATTCCTATCTCTTTAAGAATTTTCTCAAACTAAAAATATAATTTTAAGTGGGCACAGGGAGAGAGGGAGAAAGAAGGAATCCGTGGATTCTGGCATTTGATTGGCTCTGAGGAAGACACTGAAGGTGACATCCCACTCTCACGCCTGGATGATGAGAGATGGTGGAACCAGAACAAAACAGAGGAGGAGAAAGAGGAGCTTAACCCAGCACTCCCCACCCCTGGGGACCAGTGATTTCAGGGACTATGTTCTGTTTCTTTGGGATGCTGATAACATCAGTAACATCAGACAGCAGGAGTGAGTTTCAGCGGGAAATAGGTGATTTTCTAGAAGGCTAGCAGGGGGGCCCTGGAAGACAAAGACAGAAATGCAGAGAGACCTCAGGAAGGAGCTGGAAATGGGGCCAGGGAGAACACCCTCTCCTTCCTCCACCTTTATCCAGTCTTCTCCCCTAACAGACTGCCTTTCTCTGTTCCTCAGGCGACAGAGTGGACTGTCTACAGAAAATGGCTGCATCAGCTCCCAAGTTCACGGGTTATCACTGCTGCTGGGAGAAACTGTCCTCTCACTGCTGGTCCTAGCCCCAGCTTCCAGGGAAGAGGTTCTAACTGGGCCTCCGAGTTTTGTGTCCACTCCATGCGGCCAGAGGCCAAGGCTATTGTCACAAGCATGATCAGAGCTCACCAGGGCAGGACAGTGTCAAGCGGTCTTTTTGAGCTGGGCAGACATCCCAAAATGTAGCTATCAAGAGGGACTTTAGAGGGCTCCAGTTCCCAGTAAATGTGTAAGGCAAGAGAATTAACTACATTTTCCAAAAAGGGAATCTCTACATTTTCCAACCACTGAATTTTAGAGAGATTTTCAACAAGCACCGAAACCAACATTTAGTTTGGCTTTTACATTGCCCCCAGATTAAATTAACCAGAGCATCAAATCTCTAAGCCTTCTGAGAATCAGAGTTTTATTTTATTATAAATCCAGCACTATGCAATAAAAATCATTCTCTTATGAGTTTACAGTGGTTACTGCCCACAATCCCTTAAACTTTCTAAAGTCATTACTTCTTATTTCTGTTAAAATAATTGTCGCTGGAGATCTTTTACGGTGGAATGACCTTTTAGCACAAGGCTCCTTTTCTTTAACAGAGAAATACTGTTTCTTCTCAGAGACAAACGCGAACGGCAGCCGTTTTTGTAGTTGTTGATAACCTGTGTTATTCTCTGGAGAGTGTGCTGTGACAAGCTGGCTTATCAGCTGAAGGTTGGGACCCAGAGCCAAGGACTTTGCATCAAAGGAACTGGGAGAGCAGAGGAGACTGTTCTTCCTTCTCTCGTATAAAACCCTCTCAGAGGAGGAGTCCCCTTCCTGTAAGAGCATTTATGGAAGAAAGTCACCCATGGCACACAGGCTGAATAAATAAATAGGTCACCCAGGCATCTGCTACCTAGATTCAGAATTTGTTGATTTAATCCCTCAATTCTGCCTCCTGGTGATTCTTCATTAATTAAGTGCCTTAGAAACAAAAGAACTTTGTATTCCTTCATCATGAACTCCTAAAACATCAAAGCGAACAAAAACGTTTTCAGAAGCTCTTTGATTCTCCAGCATCTTCCTCCCCGTGGAGGCCTCCACCAGGGAAAGAGGTTAAAGGTCAACCCGGAGGAGGTGGAGGCCCCCAGAGGAAGGCAGGATGAGTCAAAGACTTGGAGAGCGTCAACAGCTCCAGAACCCCGAGTATAAACGGGTTTTTGAAAATAAAATCTCTGTGCTTCCCTGAGAGATAGCTCTGCTGGGGCTGGCAGTCGGGGGTGCGGATGATATGAAACTAAATTCCATTCCAAACATACCATTTATGGTGGGGAGTCCACATGTCCAAGTTCAAAGAGGGGTCGGCATGACATCTCCANCCCTCCTGGCCAAGTTGTTCGGAGGAGAACATGAGCTGATACTGACAAATGATCGGTCCACCCTCCTGAGACGGATCTGCCTCCAATCTGGGCCTCCGTGAGATGCTGCCTCTCCCCTCAAAGCAGATGCAGGCAGGGCTTCATGTCCCCCTGTTTCCGTGACCCAGTGTGGTTCGAGTAGGTTGGGTGATGGTGGGAATGAGGGTGCTAAGAAAGAGTGGAGCTGTACTTTCAGCCTAGGCAAGTCCCACCCAGCACACCAGTCCAGGACTTCCCAGGGATGAGCAGAGAAGGGGGGCTGGTTGAACTTGGGGTTCAGGGTCATCAGGCAGTTCACTCGGTGGGGGCACCTGAGTGGTGTCTGCTGCCACTTTCCTCCTCCTAAACCCTCAGGGGGGTCACCTGGCCAATGTCATCCCAGTGTGGGCAGCAGGGAGAGGCCCGTGGTTCTGTGAGCTTCCAAACAGCAGTCCGGAGCTGTATGGGCCTCCAGCCCGGGACCTGACCTCTGCTGTCTTCCAGAGGTTCCCTGGGAACAGTGTCCATTTGGGCTTTGTATGCATAGTTCACAGCAGGACGTGACCTGAGACACCTTTCCATATTTCTGTCTAGCATTTCTCCCTACAGTTTGACCCAAGACCCTGAATCACCATCATACCTTTATACCAGTGTCTGCAAGAGAATGTTGTTACAAATACTATTCTTCAGGTGTCCCCTAGCCAAGAAGGAACCCTTTTGTTCCTACTCCTGAAGTTGAGAGTCTGAGAGCATCATTCCCTTCCCCTCACTCCAACCTTGCCTCCCCTCCTCCAGGCTTCCTGAGAGCAGATGCAGAGATGGGAACACAGGTCAAGCCCCTGGGTGACACTTTCAACAAGGAGTCATTTACCACACCACTTGCTACCACGCTCCCCACTGCCTTCCCAGATCCCCATGAGCTGGGAGGAGGAGGATGTCACAGGGAACTTCAACTTTTCCTATTAAAAATTGTTGGGCTTCCCAGGTGGCTCAGGGGGTAAAGAAACTGCCTGCAACGCAAGAGACACAGGAGAGTCGGGAAGTTTCCCTGGAGGAGGGCATGGCAACCCACTACAGCATTCTTGCCTGGAGAATCCCATGGACAGAGGAGCCTGGCAGGGAGTCGAGGCTGTACAGGGAGTACAGTCCAGGGAGTCGAGAGGAGTTGGACACGACTGAAGGGACTGAGCATGCGTGCACTCTTTAAAAATTGTTGGGGGATGAGACGATCATACGAGTAAATATAGGAATTGGAGAAAATGTGTCCTATTTATGCCCGGGAAAGGAGCAAAGAAACAAAGGGAAAGGAGCCTGAGGGGAGTCCAGCAGCTTCCTGAGGGTGGCTCAATGTCGGGAACATCTGATGGAAAGACCCTTTGTCCTGCAGACTGGTACCGGGCAGAACATGCCGCCGAGGTGGGCTCAGGCCTGGGCAAGCCGCACTTCTGGGTAATTTCTTTGCCAGCAGAGTCTTTCCTCAGAAGACTGGGCCCTTCCCCTCCACCCAGTGTGGAGCCCCGCCTGGGACACAGCTATTGATATAACACAGTGGTTAACAGTACAGGCTCCGAAGTCGGGATTCCTGGGTTCACATCATTCTTCTGCCACTTAGTAACTGCAAGCCCTCGGAGGAGTTGGTTAATGTGTCTGGGCCTCAGGGATCCATCTATACAGTGGAGATACCATAATGAGCAGGGAGCGAGGTATTACCAGTACGTGGTTCAAACAGTTTCAGCAATATTAGTTGCTCAGTAAATGTCAGGTAGCATTATTTTACTATGAATTTAACCCTCCAACAATAAATTGCCTTTCCACCTTACACTCCCACCTGGGATCTAGGACTTCTCAGAACCTCACAGAGTTTTAGTCTGCTGCTGGCCATCAGTGGTAGGAATTCTCCAAGGTCTCCCCAGGGACAGGCCCGGGGTCAAGTAAGGAATCTGTCTTTGCTTACTGGCTCTGGGTCAAGGACCTTCCTTTGGGGTTGGTAGGGCATCCCCACCCGTGGGTCAAGTGGCCATGGAACAAGTCCAGGTGACCCCTCAGGAGCATCTGTGCTGTGCAGACACGGGTGGAAGTGACGGTGGACAGAACAGCCCTCAGGACCCCCACTGGGGCAGAAGACCAGGGAACATGGCTTGTGAGCTATGAGACTCCCACAGACTTCCTGAAGCCTCTCCCACTGTGTCACTTCCTGGACAACGCAATGGATGAAAAAATATACCCTCCTGGTTCCTATTAGTGTGGGGTGTCTTTGTCCCCTTGGAGGACTTCCCAGGAATCACATCAGAAGCAAAAAGAATAGCTGCTTGTTTAAAATCTGTTCCTAAAAAAAGTTAGGTTATAGGCTAAAAAGATCATTCTTGTACATTCCACGCTTATCACATGGCAAGCACTGGGCCACATCTTCATATACATCCTTTCATTTGGTTCACAACAGCACTATGAACTAGGTCCTCTATTATCATCTCCATCTTACAGAGGAAGGAACCAAGGTTCAGAGAGGTTAAGTATCTTGTCCAAGGTCACACAGCTAGGAAGTGGTGAGGCTGAGGTTCAGTTCCAGGTCTGTTTGACCTTTGACCCCAAGTGACTATTTCACATTAGGAAATGGAGTCTCCCAATAAAGGAATTGTCCCTCTGACCTTTCTTCTGATTACTGGAGTATTTCAGTTAAATATATACTTTCTTTCTTAGCAACGAGGACATTCAGGGTCCTGTGTATGAGACTTACTGTATTACCAAAGAACACTTTTTTCCTCCTCATTTTAGGCGATATTGTGAAAAGGACACTTGACCCAGATACACACTATCTTTTGGAATAAACCAGATTGCAGCGAATGCCTCTTAATTAAGCCATGACCTTTACCCAGTTTATCTTCTTTCTGAATGAAAGCTTTCATTTTCTGCCCAAACTGCTTTGAGTAAAAATGAGGCTGGACCTGTAAAGCATTAACCTTTTTCTCTCTTCCTTTCTAATATCTGCCGCTCTGGTTCCCATCTCTCTTTTCCAGTTGGCCACAAGAAATTGCCACTGGCAGTCCTGAAGGCCCCCCGACTTCACCCCTCACCCCAAATAAAGCACACCCTCTCCTCTGTGCCCACCCCTACTCCTGCTGGAGGTGCCATTGTTCTCCCAGCCTGCAGAGTTCAAGGTCAGTGAAGCAGTTTTGCTGGCACCACTTCCTTCCTTCCTGATGTAGCAGAAGTCACCAAGCCCACAAAACCTGCCCTCCCAGCATCCCGGGCCTTTGTCTCCATCAGCACCTTGTCCTGAGTTCCAGACTTCCGCACCTCCTCTCGGGACTCAGGCCCATTCACAGTCTGCCTGGCATGAGCTGCCAGAGAGGCCTTGCCTTCAAGGGACGTGATCACATACACTTGCCCAGCAACCTTCTGAGCCTCCCTTTGTCAACTGCAGCAGTCTGCTCGGAGTCCCAGAGAGCAGACCCTCTGTGCCCCCTCTTTCCTATCAGATCTATCTTCTCACTCCTAATTTAGCTCACTTCACACCCTCTGGCAAAGATGCCCTTCCCCTCCCTGGTGATCTTCAACCACCCCTGTGTCAAGTCTTGGAAAAGTAAGTTAGACTCCATTTCCCACTCAGCTTAATTGTTGTAATTGCCTGGAGCTCTGTAATGAGAACTCTGAGGTCATACAGATGGTCTATGTGCATGTGTGTGTGTGTGTGTGTGTGTGTGTGTGTGAGAGAGAGAGAGAGTGTGTGTGAGCTCCCGCATGCACTACAATTGATTAGCAATGTCTGCCATGAGTGTGAAAGCCCAGTGATCAATTAGTGATGTCTGCCACAGGAAAGACGGGAGAAATTGAAACCAGTGGACTCTGGCTAGGCTCTCATGGTGGTCCAGCAGTAAAGAATCTACCTACAATGCAGGAGACACAGGAGATGCAGGTTTGATCCCTGGGTTGGGAAGATCCCCTGGAGGAGGGCATGGCAAACCATTACTCCAGTATTCTTGCCTGGAGAATCCTGGACAGAGGAGCCTGGGTCCATGGGGTCCCAAAGAGTCGGACATGACTGAAGCAACTTGGCACACGCAGACTCTGGCTAGAGCCAGAGATGATAGCCTGCCTATTCCATGCAGCCTGGTGTCAAGGCAACCCTATTCGTCATCTTGCAATCAATGCACTATCATATTAATAAACACTTTATTACAAAGGGCTCGGGGAATTAAAAACACTAAGGAGATCTGCCCTTGAGCAGGCTATGATTAGGAGTATATTTATCCCACTCTCTATTACATCCCACCCTGTTCTCTACCTGCATGAGACAATTAAAAATCTTATCTATGACAATAATGGCTAACACTTACGGGGATTACTCTGTGCCAGGCCCCATGCTGAGGTCTTGCCACACATCGTCTCAATTAATCATCTTGACTCTGTGAAGGAAGAACTCTTACTAGCCCCATTTTGTAGACAAGGAAATGCCTAAAGTGGTGAAGTAACTTGTTCAAGGTCACCTAGGCAGTAAGTGGTGGGACCAGGATATACACCTAGGGCTGTCTGATCTCGAAGCTTGACCGGCAGGTTGACAGGTATTTTTATGATTTTTTATTAGTGTGCGGTGAACTACTCACTTTTGGTGAAGGTATTATGAATAGACTGTCGGGTCTTTGAGGGCAGAAATCTGCCACACACATTGTGTCATTTCCTTTCCTTCAATAGCCAGTTACTCGGCACAGCACTAAACCAGAGCTGGTGGACACTTGGAGTCTCTGATGCTCACTTTAAGGCCAATAAAGCCCATTGGAAGTGCTTCCCTGATAGCTCAGTTGGTAAAGAATCCTCCTGTAATGCAGGAGACCCTGGTTCAATCCCTAGGTTGGGAAAATCCACTGGAGAAGGTATTATAGGCTACCCACACCAGTATTCTTGGGCTTCCCTTGTGGCTCAGCTGGTAAAAAAAATCCACCTGCAATGCGGGAGACCTTGGTTCAATCCCTGGGTTGGGAAGATCCCCTGGAGAAGGGAAAGGCTACCCACTCCAGTATTCTGGCCTGGAGAATGCCATGGACTGTATAGTCCATGGGGTCGCAAAGAGTTGGACATGACTGAGCGACTTTCACTTTTCACTTTCCCAAGCCCTATTAGTTATCTATCTAGCATCGTCTTAACATATTTTCAAGCCATTGGAAGGAGGATCACAGATACATACAGGGTATGTGGGACTGGATTAAAAAGGCTCAGGGATCCCAAAAACACAGTGTGCCAGGAAACAAAAATATCTCCCTCTCTGTGGCTGCCGTGCCATCTTTTTCAGATGTGACAGCAACATTTTGGCCACAAGAGGGCAGTAAAGACAAGGCTACCAGGACCAAATCGCACCAGATTCCATCCAGGCCTCAGAAGCAAGTAGAGACCTTGGTCGCAGTCGTTTCCTCTACAGATATTACGGCCACTGTCAAAAATCTTCAGCTGAGATGTACTGCACCGCTGATGCGAAGAGCTAACTTATGGCTTCTCTACAATTTCCAACAGAAACTAAGCTAAATGGGTTTGTATTCATGAATGTATTCATGCCACCTGTATTTATTGAGCACCTACTGTATTCCAAGTACTGCGCTGCTGCTGAGGATGATAGAGAAGTAAGGTGAGAATTCTCCTGCAGGCTCCTAAAAGGCACCTGATGCCTCAGAGGAGGCACTCACGTCTTCCTGGAAGGGCCTGGGATGAATGGCATCGCAGGACGTGACACGGGAGTTGGGCCTTAAAGGAAGTCTAGGATTCCCCCATATAGAGAAGGCTGGGGAGAGGGCATCTCAGGCAAAGGGAACAGGAGAATGGGAACTGCACAAGTCCCTGGCCTGGAAGTGAATCTTTTTTTTACTACTTTCCAGGGGTTAGGATTTAATGGTTATCCTTATGTGAAGATTCCTGAGATTTTCCTGCCTCTTTTGCTCAGGTCTGTAAACACAGACAGGAGTGGAGCTACAAGCTCCAGCTAAAGGGTAGCTGTGGGAACCATCTTTTCTAGAAAGTTCCTATGGTTATATTCTTCCTGAGCACGTTTGTAGGAGCTCCCAGCAAAAGCTTCACGGATCTTCCTCTGGAACAAACCCAAAGAGACAAGGTGGGGACCCTCGGTGCACGTCCCACCCACACTCAGAGACGGCTGAGGGCCCCGGCTCTCAGCATGGAAAAGCGGCCACCATCCAGTCCCCGAGCAGCTGGTTCCCAATCTGTTCTTCCTCCATGAGCTCTTTTTCCAAAGTGGCCTTTCAACCCCTCCCCCTTTTTCTCCTGCTTTAGGCAGATTCTGTGTCAAAGAACAGCTCCTGGCAGTTGATCTGAGCCTCTGGGTATAAGGTCATGAGGTCTCTGGGGTTAGCCCTGAGCCCAAATCTAGATCACGTCCAACCATGGCTATGTGAGATTGGACTTGAGGCTCAGTCTTTCTGGGCCTCCATTTCTTTATCTGAGAAATGAGAATCAGAGTCCTTTCCTCACAGGCTTATGCCAAGCAGCTGCAGAGGTAAACGTGAGCTGCAGTCCCAAGTGAGGGCCTGGGCTCTGGACCCCAGGATGCCTGAGCATCGTGAAGGCAGTGACGGGGCATGTCAGGGCATCAGGAACACCTGGGCAGGGGCCATAGCTTACTCTGTCCAGGGATCCTCCTGGGGAAGGTGGGTGCCTTCGTTCCCCAGCATGGGGGCCTCAGTGAGGAAAGCACGCCCAGAGACTGTCGGGGGAGGCTGAAACGGTTCTCTCCGCCAGTGCTGACCCTTAGTCCAGGGAAGCTGGGAGCAGAGGGGCTAAAATGGATGCTGGAGGGAGGGTGATGGGGGGGCTGATGCCAGGGGGCAGTCATGATCGCCACAACGCAGAGTTGTTCCTTCTCAAGGGGATCCCAAGAGAGGGCAGGGCCGGGTGAGAGCAGGGATTGTGTCCATCACAGTGTCAGGGCTGTACCCATGACAAGAAAAAGGGACCTCAGTCCAGAAACTGGAAAGCCAAGAGCACAGGGGGTGTCAGGGCCTGGGGAGAATGTACAAGTTGTGAGGCAATGGAGAGAAAAGTCCTGTGTGTCCTTCATCATCACCATCATCACCATAACAATATTACTACTGCTACTAATAAAGGAGTAACTTGAATTTACTGAGCTCCTACTACACTTCAGGTACTTTCCATACATGAAATCCTCACAACAGTATTTCCACGTATTTGTCATTACTCACATTTGCAGATGAAGACTCTGAGGCTCAGAGAGTCTAAGGAACTTTCCAACTTGCTAAAAAAAAAAAAAAAAAAAGGCAGCAAAAGGCAGGATTCCAATCCCAGTGCACCTGACTTCAAAGTTCAGCCTCTTTCCACCTCCCCAATGCTTCTCTGAAAGAATGAGTCACTCTTGATTCAAAGGACAAAGACCCCATGCAAATATCCTTCAACAATTTCGTTACTCTGAGTTAAAATGCATGGAACTCAAAGGCAGATTGGGAAAATCAGCTGATGTTTAAGGGATGAGCAGGGGGAAAAAAAAGAATCCTGGGTGCAAAAAAAAAAAAAAAAAAAAAACTGTGGGAGGTGCCCCACAGACCTGGGACCAGCCAGTCCTGTGCCCTTATGTTCTCTCACCTGCTCCCATCCTAGCCCCCAAATGTCTGGGCCAGATTTTGCAATGACCCTTCTCCATCTTCAGACTTGCCTGGGGAGGGGACTTGCCTGGACATTCTGCTGGTCTGCAGGGCTGGGACTTCCAGCTCCTNCCTTATGTTCTCTCACCTGCTCCCATCCTAGCCCCCAAATGTCTGGGCCAGATTTTGCAATGACCCTTCTCCATCTTCAGACTTGCCTGGGGAGGGGACTTGCCTGGACATTCTGCTGGTCTGCAGGGCTGGGACTTCCAGCTCCTGCCCCACTGGAAGTCAGCGACTGAAAGCCAGGCAGAGCCTGTTTCAAGTCCAAAGAGTGGCTGTGTGGCCTCCTCCGGCATGTCTCCTAATCTCTCCAGGCCTTAATTGTCTTGTCTGTGAGACGGGCTAATACCTGACTTGTGCACATGTAAGATGCCCTCAGTTATAAGATGCTCCATGATCTTATGTACCTCTGCAGAAAGATTTCTAAAAGTGCTACCAGTTAAACTCTGAGTCAATACTGAGATGGCATGAACACTCAGGCACATCCAAATTGTGGTGATACAAAAATATGCAATGGATGTTTGTTTTAGAATTGATGACAGAGGGTGATGGTCCCCACATCCAACTCTCAGCACAGTGCCTGGCGCAGAGCCATCATCCTGTGAATGGAAGCCAGATGGGGCTACATTTTCTGTATTGCCTCTTGTTTATAGAGTCCCCACCAGAACTCCCTCCACCCTCAGGGGTATCTTCCCAGTGCCCCGCCCTGGTAAGCCCCCTGACACCTCCCCCCTTCACTCCCTGCTTCTCCCTCCCCGCTTCCTCCCCTCTCAGGAGCAGCTTCTCCCCAGGCAAGAACCTGGGCCCAAGTCCCTTCAGAAATGGAGAGGGGAAAAAAATACGATTTTAAAAGTTCTCAGGGAAGCTTTCTTTTTCTCTATTTTCAGTAAGCCTGTCAGACTCCTACCTGTTCTTTGAAAGTTAGAACATTAGCTGGGTCAGCAGGGGAGCCTAGAGCACTGCAGAGCTTCTGCACTTGAGCAAAACTTTTCTTCCTGCCGCGGTGAGACCGCATCCTTGGTTCCTTCCCCTGCTCTCCTCTGCTGGCTCTCTGGATTGTGGGGCTGATTCCTGTCTTGAAAGGCATTCATAGTCTGCCTGAAGGGGCAGAAGTCGAGTTTGGCAGTTCTCCAGCTCCTTGCAGCCCACAGAGCTGCAACTGAGGACCCACCAAGCCTATACTCTGTCCTCGGGGCTTACACAGGAGCTGGTGGTCCGTCCATCGGCCCATCACACACCCAACTCCTCCTAGCTTTGGTCTATCGGCTCTGGACCCCTTGCTTCCCCTTGACCAGAAATCAGGCATGAGGGAGGGGCAGCAATCCGCAGGGATGCTCCTGCAAAGGAGGGACACCCAGTCCCCTCACACAGGTGGGTGGACTCAGCTCAGTCTTGTCACCTGAGCTTTGCCAATCGCGTTCATCTGGTCCTTGCCCACAGGTGTATCTCCCCTGTGGGTACCACGCACACCTCAGAGTTGGGAGACGCCCGCCTGCCTCTCTGAGAGCCTTTGGTTTCTTTATCCTGAGATCACCATGGGCAAGGGGTTACCACGTGTGGAGCTACGCTCCTCATGCGTGGATGGACACAGACCCTTCCCTACTGCCCTGGAAACTGCTCAAGAGACATGGAATGTTCTAGAGCCAGATTCCCAAGTCATGAGGATCCCAGAGAGGAGAGTCCTAGGTGTTTCATTAAAAAAAAAAGAGAGAGCCGTATTTTTGCTTTTTGTTTGCCCACTAATGTTCCTTCTTTAGGAGATGAGGAAGAAGTGGGTTTATATAAACGAAGGCTGATGCCAAGTCCCCGAGCAGTTGAGGAACCCAGGGGAGCGCTCAACACTCAGCTAGAGCAGCTAGCCTATGGTCCTGGAAGCAGGCCTGGCTGTGAAAGTGAAAGTCGCTCAGTTCTGTCCAACTCTTTGCGACCCCATGGACTATACAGTTCATGGAATTCTCCAGGCCAGAACACAGGAGTGGGTAACCTTTCCCTTCTCCAGGGGATCCTCCCAACCCAGGGATCGAACCTAGGTCTCCCACATTGCAGGCAGATTCCTCACCAGCTGAGCCACAAGGGAAGTCCTGCCAAGGAGGCTGGAAAGGCAAGAACTGGCTGACCTCAAATTCTGGAGACTGAGAAGGAGTCAATGGGGAAAGGGTAGCTTAAAATTAGAAGAGACTGAGATACGGAGAACGAACGTTTCCTTCTGTCACACGGGTCTTAGGCTACAGGTCAAATTGTCTTCTTGTCATTCTGAAATCCCCAAACCTCTGAAAACAGAAAGCCTCACCTTTTTCCCCTAAGTTTTTGGCACAAAAACTCAGTGAGTGGTGAAGTCTGACCTGCATTAATAAGAAGTGATGTATAAGTTACTTGTCCCACCAAAGGTCAAAATAGGCCTGTGTTTGATCAAAGTGTGGTACTGCTGATCCTGTGGGGGCATCATGGACTGTATACCCTATTAGTCTTTTTCTAAAATCTGAGAGGAAAAGGCTTAATTTTGAAACGCAACAGACCCTGAGAATTTTTGGCTAAGGGCCTGAGGACCTGCAATCTCTAACACAGGTAAAAGTACTTACCATAGACTTTGGCATCTAGTAGGAAATTCACTGGCCCCTGTCCCCAAATGGTATCCCTAGCATGTTTGGACCTTGGACAGAAAGATAGCTGGACATCCTTTTGAAAAGGGACCTTTTCCCTGAGGGAGCAATAGGGACTTCCCTTTATACCAGGATCCCCTTTGAGCCCCCAAATCATATTTCTCCAAGTGAATCAAGGTAACCACCCCCCAAGTCAGTTTCCAGAAAGAACATTGTATTATACATGGCTTTCTCCTCCAGCTGCTTTAAGTTGCAATACTCTCTGTTGGTTATGAAGTTGAAAAATACATTCACATCTGTCCTTGATCTGGTAAGTCAAGAACGTGAAAACTCAGAAACACAAAGACATTCTTCCATGCTCCTTCTAAAGGGGCAGTTTCCATCAACTGTGCAGGCAAGTAAGAACTGCTTTACATATGTTTTTGATGCTGAAACTGTAACATTTGACTTTCTTCTCCTGCTCCAAAGTGTTAACCAAATAAATAAGAATTAGATGATGTTTGCATAAACTCCGATACATGACCTAAGATTCTTGTTTCTCTTCTGACTTCGGCATAAGGCTTAGCTACTTAATCCTTACACTCTAAAGCACATGTCCTACTTATTTATTTATTTTATCAAATCCAGTTATGTGGCGAATAACCTCTTCAAATATACAAGCAAGGAGTTTGTTTACCAGAGTGGAATGAGCACTGGAGCTTTGTGGCTGTTTAGGGGTGGGGCCACTTCACTTATTATCTGGATCAATATAGCTTCTTTTCCGTCTTCATCGCCTTTGTCCCCTGACTTCTAGCCACTGGCCACCAGGGGGAATGGGCATAGGGTGACCAATGGACTTCACTTATCTGAGAGTGAAAGGTTTTCTAGGCATGGAACGTTCCAGTAAAACTGAACAAATTCTGGATAAACAGGGACCAGTGGTTTCCTGGGCGTGGGCGAGAGGATGGGTGTGTCAAAGTAAGCTACCTCTTCCACTGGGTTGGAATGCCTGTGCCGTCTTTATTTCTGAATAGGTGCATGAACAGCTGGTCACACTAGCAGGGGATGGAAGGCAATGGAAGCTTCAGGGTAAAAGGACGTTGGCAGAAAGCCACTGTGAGTTGTGCAGGAGCAGGGGCCCAGCCCAGTCTCATCCCAACAGGTACCAGCCACGAGGGGCCATGGGATGGGATGCATCTCTGGAGAGTTTGGTGAAGGCCTGGGGTGTCATAGGGAGGAGAAGGCCACGGACACACCTCTCCCACAATGCCAGGAGGGAGCAGAAGTTCTCCCACCACAAACAAACAAACAACAACAACAACAACAAATGACAACAATGAATGATGATGCTGCCTCCTGGAGGAGGGCTGAAGAATGGGTAAGGAAAGTCCAGAGCGAAACTGAGATTACATTCTGAAAAGGCAAAAATTCATCCCAAATAATTCATCTCAGACTGTTTTAAATCACAGACATTAAGAATGTCCAGTATGAGGTTTTTATTTCTTGGTGGTGAGAAAGATCTCTGTGCTAGATCAAGTTGACATTATTTAGAGGGGAAAGGTTACATTCTTGAGTCTTAGAGAATACGTGTGGAAGCCCCTCCCCCACTGGCTTGATCATTATGACAGCTTCTGTTACTTTTAAGATAAGGTCCAGATCTCTATCACAGATGCTGGATGACACTGTCCCTGATTTGTCCCTTTCCAATCACATCTGGTACTATCGCCTCCCCTCCCTCTGCATGCCCGGTGCACTGGCCTGCTTCCCATCCCCCACTCCCAGATTTCGTCCTGTATCAGGGCCTTTGCACCCCTCCTGATCCTTCTTCCTGAATACCTCCCTTACTCCTTTTCCTAGATCACTCTAATTTTCCCTCTTCATCCCACATTAAATGTCTTTTCCTTGGGGATGCAATTCATGACCTCTGAAATTAAGCGTTTCTGCATCCCCAGTACCTGGCACATGTAGAGCACAAAGTTGGTACTTAAAAAATATTTATCAGGCTGACATAAGAACTCCAAAAGTTCATCCCTCCTTAGAAGGGATGAAAAAACTGGCAAAAACTTCCTCAGAATCAGCTTTTCTTTGAATTCTGGAAATTAATCAAAAGCATGAAACAGTAAATAGAACTGTGGTTGGTTGTTTGATCTGTCAGGTGGCTGCCCGGAGGAGTAATTTAAAGGGCCTGCCATTCTCTTGCCTACCTTAGGACTCTCCCAGTACTGAGATGGTTATCCAAAGGGCATTTGTCGAAGCTATTTAAGGACGTGTACTAGTTCCTACTGGCTGGACAGTGTATAACAGCTGGGGCGAACAATAAACTAACCAAAAATTTGAGAGAAAAACCTGGAGGATAAGATACTTTGAGAAATAAGAGCTTTGAAAAACTCTGGCATTTTCTTGAGAGTATTGCAGGCCACAGGCATACCAAGTGGTGGATCCATGCTCAGGAAAGAACTGAGCAGTCACTAAGGTCTTAGAGTTGGCTGACCTTAAATTGTTGCACAACTAGGAAAAAAAGGTTAAGGCAGAGTTGTCAGCTCTCACCTGAGTGTTGAAGGCATGCCCCAATGACTATCAGAACTCATCTACAAAGACTGAGAGGTTTTTGTTGTTCTAGACATCTAAAGACATCTCTTTCTACCCTCTGGCTGATTACTAAGCCAATGAAATAGAGACTTCAGTGATCACAGTTGACAAAGAATGTAGACTTTACAAAATTAGTTCAGAAAAGTCATTAAACAGCTACAATACATACAAATCTATAAACTGTGGGAAGGAAGATAATCTAATTTCCAGAACTGCCATGTTAAAATGTTCAATGTCCGGTTTTCAACAAAAAAATTATGAGGCATGCAAAGAAACAAAAGGTATGGTTCATGCACAGAAAGAAAAACAATCAATAGAAACCCCCTGGGAAAACCTAGATGTTTGGTTTACTAGACCAAGACTCCATATTAAATATTTTAAATATGCTAAAGAAAATCATGAGAATGATGAATAGAGAATATCAATTAAGAGATAGAAATTATAAAAGGGAATCAAATGGAAATTCTCAAGTTGAAAATTGCAATATTAGAAATGAATAATTCACTTGTTTTAGTTGCTAAGATGTGTCTATCTCTTTGCCACCTCTTGGATGGTAGCCAGGCAGGCTCCTCTCTCTGTGGGATCTCCCAGGCAAGAATACTGGAGTGGGTTACCTTTTCCTTCTCCGGAGGATCTTCCTGACCCAGGGATCAAACCCACACTTTCTGCATTGGCAGGCAGACTCTGAACTGTTGAGCCACCACGGAAGTGAACCATGTATTATCATTGTAAAACAGTGTCAGACTTTATTTTGGGGGGGCTCCAAAATCACTGTAGATAGTGATTGCAGCCATGAAATTAAAAGACGCTTACTCCTTGGAAGAAAAGTTATGACCAACCTAGATACCATATTCAAAAGCAGAGACATTACTTTGCCGACTAAGGTCCGTCTAGTCAAGGCTATAGTTTTTCCTGTGGTCATGTATGTATGCGAGAGTTGGACTGTGAAGAAAGCTGAGTGCTAAAGAATTGATGCTTTTGAACTGTGGTGTTGGAGAAGACTCTTGAGAGTCCTTTGGACTGCAAGGAGATCCAACCAGTCCATTCTGAGGGAGATCAACCCTGGGATTTCTTTGGAAGGAGTGATACTAAAGCTGAAACTCCAGTACTTTGGCTACCTCATGCAAAGAGTTGATTCATTGGAAAAGACTTCGATGCTGGGAGGGATTGGGGGCAGGAGAAAAAGGGGATGACCGAGGATGAGATGGCTGGATGGCATCACAGACTCGATGGACGTGAGTCTGAGTGAACTCTGGGAGTTGGTGATGGACAGGGAGGCCTGGCGTGCTGCGATTCATGGGGTTGCAAAGAGTCGGACACGACTGAGCGATTGAACTGAACTGAACTGAACTGATATTTATATCAGAAGGATTCTGGAAGATGTGTGTGTGATTGTGTGTCTTTATCTGATGGGCTAAAAAAAAAAAATTCACTAAGTGGGCTCACTAGCACAGTTAAGCAGACAGAAGAAAGAATCAACAAATTTGAAAATGGATTAACTATCTAATATGAGGTGAAGAAAGAAAAAATAAGGAAGGAAAATTAACAGCCTAAGAGACCTATAGGACACCATCAAGAATACCAACATATGTATAATGGGAGTTTCAGGAATAAAGAGAGAGAAAGGGAGTTAAGTGGAATATTTGAAGACATAATGACTCAAAATTTAAAATGTTGATGAAAACTTTAATCTACTCACACAAGAAGCTCAACAAACTTCAAGAAGGATAAATACAAAAAAGATTCACACAGAGACAAAGTGAAATCAAACTCTATATAATTTAAGACAAAAAAAGCTTTCTTGAAAGTGGTAAAAGAGATGTGACTTGTCCTGTATAGTTCAGCTCAGCCACTCAGTCATGTCCAACTCTTTGTGACCCCATGAACCGCAGCACACCAGGCCTCCCTGTCCATCACCAGCTTCCGGAGTCCACCCAAACCCATGTCCATTGAGTTGGTGATGCCATACCACCATCCCATCCTCTGTCATCCCCTTCTCCTCCTGCCCTCAATCTTTCCCAGCATCAGGGTCTTTTCAAATGAGTCAGCTCTATCGCATCAGGCCAAAGTATTGGAGTTTCAGCTTCAACATCAGTCCTTCCAATGAACACCCAGGACTGATCTCCTTTAGGATGGACTGATTGGATCTCCTTGCAGTCCAAGGGACTCTCAAGAGTCTTCTCCAACACCACAGTTCAAAAGCACCAATTCTTCAGTGTTCAGCTTTCTTTATAGTCCAAAATGTTGAAATGATAAAAACACCAACCAAGACTTCTATATCTTACAAAACTATTCTTCAAATATAAAAGAGAAATTAAGACATTCCCAGATGAACAAAAATGGAGAGAATTAGCAGCTGGTTGATCTTCCTTACAAGAAATGCTGAAGGGAGTCTTTCAGGCTTAAATGTCTTTCAGAAATAACTCAAATTCACCTAAAGAAATAAAGGACATTGTTAAAGGTAACTACATAGATAAATACAAAACACAGCATTAGTCTCTTTTTGGTTTGTTTCCTTTTTCCTATATGCTTTAAAAGACATCTTCCTAAAACAATAATTATAAATCTATGCTGATGGGCACACAAAGCATAAAGATGTAATTTGTGACAATAACCCCATGAAGAGGGGACAGTCTTATAGGAGCAGTTTTTGAACACTATTGAAATTAAGTTGGTATTAATCTGAACTAGATTGTTATAAATTAAGAAGTTAATTATAATATCCAGAGCAATCTCTAAGAAAATAAAAATATATGGCAAAAGCAATAAGGGAATTAAAGTAGTACCCTGTAAAATATCTATTTAGCACAAAAGAAAGTAGTAATGGTGAAATTGAAGCCAAAAAAAGGAAAAAAAAAAGATATGACATGTAGAATAGCAAAATGAAATGAGTAAGCCCTTCCTTATAAGTAACTACATTAAAAGAAAATGAATTAAACTCTATTCAAATGGCAGGAATAGGTGGAATGGATTAAGAAAACATGATCCAACTATATACCATCTATCAGAGACTCACTTTAGGTGCTGCCGTGGTTTAAATGTCAAGGGGAAGACAGTGACTGAGGCTGCCTATTCAAGTCTATTTCTGTCAAACAATATCCCTTCTTCTTTGACAACTTGGGAGAGTGGAATCCAGGGAAATTATTGATGTTCTGCCAAAAACCTAGAAACCACTTTCTGCTAAGCTAGATCAAAAATGAAAATAACACATAAATGGAAACTTTGAAGGTTATTCTTAGCCAATTGATAGTGGGCAATGACTATATCACCTGCATCTTCTACTTTTAATACTTAATCATGTCCTTCAGTAATATCCATGGGCTGTATGTGTGGCCTTTAAGAAGCAAAGGGGCTGGTACTCTTATACATCTCCCAAGGGCATCTACCTTACAATGTGGCTTGAGAGGAGATTTGGGCCACCTGGTCTATATGAAGGTTTGAACTGAAATTTGATTCAATATATTTTTTTAGCACCAATCATTATGCTAAGTTTTGAGGCTGCAGTGTGAATGAATCCAAGTCTCCTGTCTCATGGAGCTTCTTTGTTAAGGTGGGGTGAAGGGATAGACTGATAGTAAACAAGGAAACAAGAGTATATGAGTCACATGGCAGTGTATGCTTCGTAGACAAATCTGTTAAGGGAAGGGAGTGAGGCTGGGGGAGGGGAATTTGTTGATCTTTAAACAGGATATTCAGGGACCCAGTAGGTACCTCTGAGTAGAGCCCTGACAGAAATGGGCAGGAGCCACGGAGATATCTGGGGGGAGATTGTTTCAGGCAGAGGGAAGAGTGAGTGGGAAGGTCTTGGGGTAGGAGCTAGTCCTGTCTGAGGAATGGCAGGAAAGCCATGTGTGTGCATCAGAGCGAGCAAGAGGTAGAGTGTTAGAAGATGAGACCAATGAAGACCACACCACGAAGAGTCTTGTGGACAAGTCTGAGATCACTAAACCTGAACTTGTGCCACGGTGTAGGTGGGGGCTGTTTCTTGAGGGCTAGAAGATATTTGGGGTCTAGAAAGAGGACCAGACTCAATGAACCTGACTGCCACAAAATCATCTGCCACCTGGACATGAAACCCCTTGGGAAGGCCTATCCTAGACCAAGGCTGGGCAAGTCCTGGTCTGTGTGCCAGATGCTCCAAAGAGAAAGAGCAGGGCAGCAGCTGGGCTGCCCCCGCTTCACCTGACTCCCTGCTGCTGCTGCTGCTGCTGCTGCTAAGTCGCTTCAGTTGTGTCTGACTCTGTGAGACCCCATAGATGGCAGCCCACCAGGCCTCACTATCCCTGGGATTCTCCAGGCAAGAACACTGGAGTGAGCTGCCATTTCCTTCTCCAATGCATGAAAGTGAAAAGTGAAAGTGAAGTCACTCAGTCGTGTCCGACTCCCAGCGACCCCCTGGACTGCAGCCTACCAGGCTCCTCCGTCCATGGGATTTTCCAGGCAAGAGTGCTGGAGTGGGGTGCCATTGCCTGACTTCCTGGTCATTCTGAAATCATTAGGAAGCAAGCCAATCTTGAGAGTGGGTGCTAGAGCGAGCTGTCCACCAAAAACAAGCAACTCTCCTTCCCTAGTGTGTCTTCCTCCTGCTCCCATCTCCCTCTTTCCAGAAGGTTCCTTCTGGGCTTATGTTGTCTCTGTGTGCCCATGTGGGGCACATCATTCCACAGCCTTCCTGACTCTGTAGAATGTTCCTGGCACAGCAGTATGAGAGAGAAGAGCCACAGGCTGAAGACACGTTCGACGTCTTGGGGCACAGCTGCTGAGTCACTTAAAACCAAAACAAAACAGGCTTTTATCAAGCCTTTGCATCAGGGTGTAGGTGGGGGCTCTTTCTTGAGGGCTAGAAGATATTTGGGGTCTAGAAAGAGGACCTCATTCAACTTCCACCCTTGAAAATTCCCTTCATTTTGAATCAATCACCCTGAAATCCTAGTGCTCCCAGCATCCATCCAGGATGAGTTAGTGACTGCCCTCTACTGATCCCACTATGGTCCACGCAGGGTTAATTCAAATTTGCCTGTGCTCCCCTAACCAGTGAAAAGTTGGAAGCATTTCTGTTTTATTTCTGTTCCTCAATTTAATGGTTTTTCTAAGCCACTCAATTTTCAAGAAGTAATTCTTTTGTCCTTTAGGAAGGATAAAGTCGTTTTTTATCGCATTGTGTTTATCCCAAACCCTTATCACCAAGGGCTTTGTAACTTATGCCTGCTATTCCTTAGCTTCCGGGTATAATTAGTGCCCATTGTAATCATACAGCTGACCAATCATGGGTGCCCTCAAGGGGTCCAAGGCTGGAAGGGAGACTTCATAAAGTCATACTTAATACAGTCTTTTCTTGCCAGGGAAAAAAAGCCATCTGTGTGGCATCCCACAACCCAGCACGTGCAGGTTCTCCAGCTCTCCTTGCAGTGACAACTCTCACCAAAGTGTGCAGCCAACGGGCTTCAAAAGAGTCACACACAGGAAGTGACCAGGATGCTTATGGACTTTGTCCAAATGTCAGGTGCCATTAGTGGACAAATGCACCTCACAACTCAGAAAACAGGAAAGAATGAAAATAGAAAAGAAGAGGCAGGCTCCTCTGCATCACTCACCCATGCCAGCCTTGCAGAAAGCTGGTTTCTCCCCCTCCTAAAGACTATCTTTGAAACCGCTGCAAAAAAAGCATTGCCAGGAAAGTTAATGCGTCCCACCCCATCCTCCTCTCCTACTCCCTCCCGAAGAGGCAAAACAGGCTTATTTACATAGGTCAGCATCTGAAGGTAATTAAAAACGTAATCGTATATTTGCAGCAAGCTCTCTCATCTCTAGTAAATTCCCATTACCGAATCGTACTAGGTGGCGTGGTGGTAAAGAATTTGCCTCCCCATGCAGGAGACACAAGAGATGTGGGTTTGATCCCTGGGTCAGGAAGACTCCTTGGAGTAGGAAATGGCAACCCACTCCAGTATTCTTGCCTGGAAAATCCATGGACAGAGGAGCCTGACAGCCTACAGTCCACAGGATCTCAAAGCCTTGGACATCACTGAGCAAATGAGCACGTATGCAAATTACATTACTGCCCAACATCTGGAGTCGCACAGAGTCGGGCACAACTGAAGCGACTTAGCAGCAGCAGCAGCCAACATCTGGAGTGCACTTTCAGCTTCTTTTTCCCATCCTTTCACTCAGGTGATGGATTTAGATCCTCATTGCAATCTGCCCCCACTGGGTGGGTAGAAAAAGAGCCAATATTCCCCTTTAACAGCTAGGAAAACTGAAGTAGAGAGGGATCCCATGACTCGTCTAAGTTCGCTGAAGCCAGGTATTCCTATTTCAAGTGAAGACTTATTTGGCGCATATCAGGAAGATGATAAGGAATGGTCTGTTCGGGTGTGGTGATGGCTTTGCTCAACTCAGTTTCCACATGTGCTAACTTAGGCTCCAAAATGTTCAAAAAAAGAAAGGAAAATGCTACTGCAGAGGATTTTATGTAGAATTTTATGCTGAATTTTGGAGCTAGAAGTTGACTTAAAGCAGTGGGAGCCCACTTCTCACATCATGGACAGAAATCTGTGCCCCAGAGGGGGCCGTGTCAGCCAAGTGACACAAGGGAGGGGCAGATCCAACTTGGGAGAGGGGGCTCCCAACTCGCAGAAGACTGATCCAGCATCTTCTGATGGATTCAGAAGTTACTTCCAAATCTTTCCCCTATATAACCTTTCTACTCATTGTCAGGGGTTAGCATTGTGAAAACAGGTGGTTCAGTGAGTTTTCGAGCTATTTGGGTTCTAAATGGAGTTCAGTATTGTAAAACCAAACAAACACTAGAAAGTGGCATAATGTAGTGGGCTGAGCACTTTACTGGGAAGAGACACATCTTTTCAGACTTAAGTTCTGTTAATAATTCACTTAGGGAAGGGGTTGGAGGCCTGGAGTCTTGTTCCCCATCTGCCACTAACTGGCTGTCTGATTCCAATTTCTCTCCATTTTCTCATCTGTGTAAGAGGGAAGGGAGGCATTGGATGAGTTGGTTGGGAAGGGCACTCCTGCCTTGAGAAAAATGTTGGTTTTAGGGCACTTATGTCTCTCCCCATCCTGCCAGGGGAAGATCATTTTGGGATTAGTGAATAAATTAGAAGGACATGTCTGATCTCAGCTGGACCTCCACAGGAACTTGCATTTCACTTACATTGTACTTGTGTTCCAGAGGGTATCAAACCAAGGTGGGTGCGTATGAGAAGGCTTCAGTTCCACAGCTGTTTTTGTTCAAATATACTGGTACTTGTTCTAATAGGATTTGATCTATACACATGAACACTGAGCTTTCCTTAATAAACATCTTCCGTTCCCACTGTCCAGGGGCTCCTTCTTCCAGCAAATCCAGGACCGACTTATTGTGGAGATGACTGCCAGGTGACAATGCTGGGACGTCTTCGGAGGAGGGGGTCGGTGGTGACTCCAGACCTCATCAGGGACCCCGGCTTGCCATGGCCTCCGCGTCCAGTGACAACAGAAAAGAAGGACGCGCACAGAAAGGAGTGGTCAGCGTTTTGCTGACTGCCCTTCCTTCTTCAAGCCCGTTAGAGAAGTCCGATCACAGCTCCATAGAGAGGGCACCTCCACCGCCAATGCCCCGCCGCTCAGGGAGCAGGGCAGGGAGGCAGTGGGCCAGCCGTCCCCTCTTCCTGCACCATTGGAGCCCAAAGCCAGCCTCCACCACGCCTTCCTTTCCAGTCCGCATCTGCACACCAACCCCCATCCCCGGTCCCCGACACACAATACTGAATAAATATGCCTGGCCCAGGTCCATGTGGGAATTCTGGAGAGTTACGATTGTTACTTCCAGGAATGCACAGACACCAGCAGAAATTCATTTCCCAGACGCATGGCTATTTTGAGAACCAAATCTCCTGCTCTGTAGCAATCAAATTGGGGGCTTTTCAAGTCTTGCTTTACAATAGAAACCTGTTCTGCCTTCAGCTGCCTTTTACCTACAAGAATTCAATAAGAGAGAGAGAAGCCATTAGAGTTTCCTTTCCCCATCTCCGCTTTGGCGCGACATATATTCCTGGCCAAGTTTCTCGACTCTACATCTTAGTAAATTCTTCCTGACAATAGTTAGTGACAAGCATGTCAGAAGCAACAAACTCCGTCATCTATACGGCTTATCAATAATTTAGTCTCTTCCCCCTCGTGAGAGCCTATGTGTTTTGCAATAATGAAATATATGATTTTAAAAATAAATAATAGGCTGTTGTCAGCCCGATTGTAGCTGCAAGTTATGAATGTGATTGATTGATTGAACATTTGACTTCATCCGCTCGAGCAGGATCAAAGAGAGACTCTTCCACCCGCCTAAGGCCACTAGCAATTTATTTAGAGACTGTGTTCATATCCCAGCAGGTAGCAATATTGGACTGAGGTACACAGAAAATCAGCTCTTTGAAATTTTTTCCAAGTCCAAGGGAAGCAACAAATGAGATTTTTTTTTCTTAGTTCATTAAATCATTAACCACTTAATCACTAAAACAAGACATGATAAGCATTCCCCTTAGCTGGGTTACCCAGGACAAAAAGAAATGAGGCTTTGCCGAGATCTAGTGTTGGAAGGTGGGCCCTTTTTACACAACGTGACAGTCTCTAATTTTTTATTTATAATGGCGCTGTATTTTTTTTTCTTCATCTTAACTAATCAGCATGGCAACAGCCACAATGACATCCAAAAGTGACAGGTGTCTGAATTGCAATGAGGTGTCTACACAACTGCCATCACGGGGACGAAAAAGACAAAGGTATGGAGGAGATGTTTGTAAAACAAATACTGCAACTGCTAGCAGTTGGATGGAAAAGGGGGGAAAAAAGAAAGAAAATGGGGCGTAGGAAATTGCTGGAGGTGTGGAATATAGCCTCTCACTTCAGCCAGGGAAGAGATCCTCCTGAGTTTGGGTGCCCAGCTGGCCGGGAAAGGCTGTCCCTTCTTTCTCAAGGGGTCAAGTGGGACTCTTGGTCCCTCACACAACAACTTCCTTGATCTTTTAAAACCCTGCAACCCAGAGCTCTCCCCACGAGCTGGGGAGCTGTACAGCATTCCGATGAGAGGGGCCGGTAAGGAGTCTGCGTCTGGTCCTAACCAGGGTGTCGGGAAGAAAGCAGACAGGATGTGAAGGCCTGAGGACATCCACCCACAGAGGGACAGGCCCATCTTAACAAGAACGGGTTGCGGTCTTCGTTGTTCTAGCAGGGGAATGGAAGAAAGGAAACAGGCTTTCCTTCCCGGCTCCCCTAGTCCTCTGCTGTCTGACCTCAGGCAAGGCAATTTAATAATCATCCAAGCGCTTTTGACTTCATAAGGCCTTTCATCCACGGATCTCAAAGCACTTCACAAATACAAATTCATTAACCTTCACAACCTGCCCTGGGGGACAGAAGGTGGGCACATTTCCCTTGTGGTGGGAACACTCAGCTGGAGGCATGGAGAAAAGCAGTTTTTCCTTCAAGGTCATTTGAAAGTTGACCAGGAAATTCCAGAGTGAGAGCCAGAACAGCGGGCATCAGCACCCAATACTACTGATGCTGGAGCCTCAGTTTACCCTCCCTTGGGCTGGACCCACGCCTCTGATGCTCCTCACAGAGCATAGAGGAGCAGCAGCTTCAGAGAGGACAGGACAAACCACATGGCTTGCTGCCAGCTGTGCACTAGCTGCTTTCACACGCTGCGTCACATTCATTCCCTGGAGGATCCTCTGAAGCTCTACAGGCCCTATTTCACAGGTGAGAAAATTGTGGCTCAGAGACACAAAGAATTCACTCAAAGTCACCTAACTCATAAGTAGTAGAGTGACCATCTGTTTGTAGTAGTAATAATAATACATAGATATTCACTTGAGAGGAATCTTGAGAGTCCCTTGAACTGCAAGGAGATCAAACCAGTCATTTCTAAAGGAAACCAACCCTGAATATTCACTGGAAGGACTGATGCTGAAGCTGAAACTCTGATACTTTGGCCACCTGATGTGAAGAGCCGACTCATTGAAAAGACCCTGGAGCTGGGAAAGATTGAGGGCAGGAGGAGAAGGGGATGACAAGATGAAATGTTTGGATGGTGTCACCGACTCAATGGACATGATTGAGCAAACTCCAGGAGATGGTGAAGGACAGGGAGGCCATGGGGTTGCAAAGAGTCGGACACAACTTAGCGACTGAACAACAACGTAGATATTCACAGTCACTTTCCCGAGGCCACCTCTAAGAATTTTGTTTTTGTTTATGAGCCTTCCTGGGTCTATGATCCACTCACCAATTGAGCCTCTGAGCTGTAACAGGAAATGTTCAGGCCAGTGATGGCAAAAGCCTGGCTCAGTTTAGAGAGCTCAGTTTAGAGAGCTAGAGAGTGGGGAGATAAACGGTAGCTCTGAAGAGGGAGAGGGAGATGGGGAAGGTGAGAGGGACAGCTTGGTATGGGTTTAGAGAGAGATTTTAGGGAAATGAGCTTGGCATATAGGATGTTTGGCATCGAGGATGGGAAGCAGCTTCTGTACATGTGTGAATTAATTGTGGAGAGATGCAGACAAAGAATTTTAAGAAATTTTGCGTTGCAAATGTGATGTTGTTTATTAAGGAACTATAACATAGATTTGAACTACTTCTGAGTTGCTTTTGGGTGCCAGACTGATGCTCCCTAAGTGCAAGGCTAGGCAGAAGCCAGCTGACGCTCAGCTTGCTGCTGTGAGTTACACCTTTGTCAGTTGCACATCTCTGCTCTTTTCATGCCTCATCGCCTGGCATCCCTCCCACCTCCGCTGAGCTTTTATGCTCCCACGGTATTCAAAATGGGTGTTGACCACATGCTGTTCACCCCTTCTTGTAACTGTTTTGTGATAAACACTGTTCCTGTGATGAGCCGGGGTGAGGCTTGGCAGAACAAGAGGCATAACTGATTCTACCATCTAAGTAATCTAACACACATGCCAAGAGGCAATCAATATGTGTGAGAAGTATTAGTCAGGGGAGGTTAACTGTCATAACAAACAACTCCATTCAGTTCAGTTCAGTTCAGTCGCTCAGTTGTGTCCAACTCTTTGTGACCCCATGAATCACAGCACGCCAGGCCTCTCTGTCTATCACCAACTCCTGGAGATCACTAACTCACGTCCATCGAGTCTGTCGTTAAGTTGACATAATGAAAGATGATTTCNCAGTTCAGTCGCTCAGTTGTGTCCAACTCTTTGTGACCCCATGAATCACAGCACGCCAGGCCTCTCTGTCTATCACCAACTCCTGGAGATCACTAACTCACGTCCATCGAGTCTGTCGTTAAGTTGACATAATGAAAGATGATTTCCCACTCACCTGATGTCTCCTGTTATTGTCCCTGATCAGCTGTTCTCCTGGGCAGGTCACCTCCAAGCAAGACTCTGGGGCTAAGCTTCTACACTTCTGATATTCCCCCATCCTCTGGGGGCTGGGGAGCCCTGCACATCCAGTTGCAAGAATGGCAGAAAGGTGGAGGGTGAAGAAGGGTACGAGGGCCCGAGTCAGACCTGAAAGTGTCATACATGTCGCTCTGCCGATCCTATGGTCTTGCCTAAACGTCAGGGAGGTTGAGACATGTTGCCTAGCTGTGTGTCCAGAAGGAAAAGGAAATCTGGTTTAATAAGCATAGGAGTGTCTCCAGGCTTCCCAGGTGGCACTAGTGGTGAAGAACCATTTGCCAATGTAAGAGACGTAAGACACGTGGGTTCGATCCCTGGGTCAGGAAGATTCCCTGGAGGAGAGCATGGCAACCCACTCCAGTATTCACGCCTGGACAGAGGAGCCTGGCAGACTGTAGTCCATAGGGTTGAAAGAGACATGACTGAAGCAAGTTAGCACGCATGCATGCACGCACACATGGAGGAAAGTCTCTGCCCCTCAGGGTCCGCCACCTCAACACCAGGCCCTCATCAGTCAAACCTGGAGCTCTGCTAGAGATGCTCTTGCAGGCAGTCAGGCATCAGGTTTGCAGGTACCATGTGGTTCTCTTTTCCCCCACATGGATTTATGAGTAAGCTAGAATTCTCCAGAGGGCAGCAAAGCTTGTTTGGGGAATTTTGAAAATGGACGAGGACAATCAGAAGGCATCTGATATTTTCTGGTTGAAGGGAAGACGTGTCCAATTTAATAAATCCTTTAAACTGACATTGACCAAGACATCCTTCTCTTTATTCTGTGAAGAACAAAAAACTCCACTGCACATCATGTGCAGAAACCTGGCAGAAAGCAGTTGATCACCTGGACACCAACGGTGAGTGCCAACAAGTGCTAACACTCCTCAGTTTTCTATCTGCAGTGTCCATCCAGCTAAGGCTGACTGTGCTTTCTTGGAATATCAGTCAATCTTAGGCAAAAGAGAATGATTTGTCCTTCATTTTCAGAGAACAGCCTCTGTTCTCCTTCCATGTACAGTCGTGGCCTCAGCAGTAAAGCTGGTAAGAAGTTTCATTCCTCTGATTCCCTGGAGAAGCTATGCTTTCTGGGTCACTATGACAATCCCTAAACATGCAGTTTTATTCTGGAACACAACTGTGCATACTTCTCATACATTGCAGGAGTTTAAAAACGGCAAAAACCTCTAGGCGCACAGTCTGTTTCTTTTCATTTCCCCTGAAAATAACCAAACTCTGGTTGTCCCAGAAAACCAAGGTGAAACTATTCCAAAGAAATATCTCACTCATCCTTTCTCCTGAGTTCTTTTCTCTGCTGCGTTCAATTCCCTTTGCCTTTCTATCTGTAGAGACAAAAGAGAAAATTCTGTAACCACTGGCCTCGGTCCAGGAATACAGAATAAAATGAAGCAAGGCAAGCAACAGAGAAAAGTGAACAACAGAAGAACAGGCTCAAATGGAGCTGCTTGATGATCGTATAGTGCCAGCCTGGCAGAAGTGTGCTTCAACTTCTTTTCCTCTTTTTCTTTAACATCCATTTTGGGGTCAAAATTCTTAAATTAAAATTGAGGATGGTTAAAAGTGCTTGAAAATCCCTACATGGAAATGACTTGTCCATCAGTATGTTTCTTAGATCTTTAAAGAGGTAATCTGGTTTGACTCAGTAATTCTGCTGCCGAGATTCCATCCAAAACTATGACTTAGCTTGGTGTCTCCTAGCAGCAGGGCCTGAGACAAGGATTTGGTGCAAGTGGGCGGTTTCCTTGGGAGGTGACCCTAGGAAGCACGGTAAAGGAGTGAGGATTGTGGGAAGCGGGTATGAAAATGTTGACCTTAAAATGTTATTTTACCAGGAAAAGAGGGTCTGTTCAGGAATAGCAGAGGCATTGCAATATGAGACGAGAAAAGCTATCCCATGGACAGAGGAGCCTGGCGGACATGGCTGAGCAACTAAGCACACACCCGCACAAGCTAACCCGAAAGCCACAGGCAAGTCCAACAGACAAAGGAGAAGAATGCTGTCTTATAGACAAAAAACAGGAAGTGGGGAGGGGTTGTTTTGAGAGAAAGTCTGTTGGAGAAAAGCAGGAGTTCAAGGTGGTGATGTTTTCTCATTGACTGAGTTGTTGGGTTGGCCAATGTCTTGGAAGAGATGCGAGGCACGTCTTTTCCTGTTGGGATCTGTAATTGACAATTCCTGTAATTGACATTGAGTGATACCACATGAGAGTTCTGCCTTCTGGCTTCCCAACTCCACTGTCACAGGAGGAAAGATAATACGATAGATATGTTAATAAGCTGGCCAACGTGGGTAGCTGGGGCTCAACCCTATGGGAATTATCTGACAAACTGTGTAGAACACACCCTTCTTTGGTTACCCGGATGAGCAAGGAAGCTGAAATGCCCAACCCCACTGGTTGAGGGTCACTTAGGGACATCAAGGCTAGGATAAGCATACTCCCATGGTCAGAGAATAAGTTCAGGTAAGTGATATAGGAAGCCAGCAGATGGACCTGGAAGAGTCTTTAGGTACCTCTGGGAAAGCCCTAGGGGTGGAATGCTGGCAGTATCTGTTATAGATAATAATCTTCATATAGGAAAAAATAAGCATACCTGAATTGCAGCATTATCTATAATGGTGAAAAAGTAAAGGTGACTTTAATGTCTACGTTAGAGCGTTAGAGGGAGGGTTCAATGAGTTCTGGTATACCCACTCCATGAAATACTCCTTATTGTTGTTTTGTTCAGTAATATTACTGTCTGCCAGGCTCTGCACTAAGTCCTAGGGTCACCATGATGAGAAAGACAGACTCTGTCCTTCCTCTTCAGAAGGGTATGTTCTCATTTGTTTAAAAATAGGATTTAGAAAAAACATGAGTGCATGTCTTTGCTTCTTGCATTTCTCTTTTCACCAAATTTTCTATAATAAGAATGTCTTCTTCTCATAAGGGAGAAAATAATAAACTTTATTTGAAAATAAGAGGGAAAGAAGTCACCTGCCAAGCAGAAGAGAACTCAAAGCTGGCCCTTCTCACCTTCTCCCTATGCCTAGCTTTTGTGTGTATCTAACATTTCTGGTTTCCTGCTGCAGCTGGAACCAGCATCTAATGCGAAGTAATTTGTAATTTGGGGTGCCTTCTCAGGCATGACTGGGGCTTGAAGGTAGCAAGAATTTACCGATAAAATGCGAAGTTCAAGGGCATCGCAAAGAGAACAAGGATATCTACTCCGTTTACTTTTCTTCAATTAACTCATGGAAATATGAAGTCCACACCGGCTCATCTGATTAGCTTTGATGCCGTCTTCAACGGTTTGTTGGGGACTTCAGCATTGCCAAATTTCCTGCTGCTGTTAGAAACTCACCATCTTGCTAGAGGGAGGGGACCTCCATGGTGGGGAATTTTCTTGTCAATCATCTCTCTGATAGAGTCATGAGACTTGGAGCTGAAAGATATGACCTAAATACCAAGTGTTCTCATCAAATGCTTTGAAAATGTACAATAAGCTAGGCCTAAAGGAGCAGAAATATGAGTATATTCGATGTAATTTCATGTATTGGAATAGTTGCAATTGGCAAAGTTCATCTTGAAATATTTTCCATGCAGTTTATAAGAGTTAAATATCTTGGAAATCCCCTCCCTAGACTTCCCCAAACCTTTTAACTCTAAGTTATTTCTGGGAGATGGAAATATTTTAGTTCTCAAGCTTCTCATTAATTCTGTATTTGGCTTCAAATCCAGGCTGCAGTGATGCGCGAATCCAGGGAACTCTATCCCAACAGGACTGTCCCTTGGGGCTTTGTTTACCCAAATTAAAAGATATTTCTTTTAAAAATAAATAAAGTAAAATTAAAATTATTTATTTAGTTAGTTAGTTATTTTTGCCCTGAAAGATGATTTTTTTTTTTTTTACTTTACAATATTGTATTGGTTTTGCCATACATTGACATGGATCCGCCACAGGTGTACATGTGTTCCCCATCCTGAAGCACCCTCCCACCTCCCTCCCCACCCCATCCCTCTGGGTCATCCCAGTGCACCACCCCTGAGCATTCTGTATCATGCATTGAACCTGGACTGGCGATTCATTTCACATATGATAATATACACGTTTCAATGCCATTTTCCCAAATCATCCCACCCTCGCCCTCTCCCACAGAGTCCAAAAGACTGTTCTATCCATCTATGTCTCTTTTGCTGTCTCACATACAGGGTTATCGTTACCGTCTTTAAAATAAGTTTAGGAAAGGCCAGTTCAGTGGTGTTCAACAGGATTTTTTTACTCCAGGCCTTTTTACTTCCTGGTCTTGAAGGTGCATCACGTATCTTAATGAATCTCCAAGAAGCTCAACTACTAAGCCCATGTGCCTCAACTACTGAAGGCCGAGTGTCCTGGAACCTGGGCTCTGCAATAAGAGGAGCCACCACAATGCGAAGCCCTCGCAGTGCAGCTAGAGAAGAGCCCCCGCTCCCTGCAACCAGAGAGAGCCTGCGTGCAGCAGTGAAGACTCAGCACAGCCAAAGTTAAATAAATAAGAAAATTATATGTATGTATGTATGCATGTATGTATATAAAAGAGCTGCTCACTGGGAATAAGGCAAGCATTGGGTACAGGAAGTAAAGCATCAAGGCCAGGTAACAAACCTGATTTACTGAGCACTTAGTCCAAGTTCCCTGAAAATACTTTTTGCTGGGACTGGTTTCTTAGTATAGAACTGAGATTAGGACCGAAAGGCCCCTCAGAGGACTATGGACCCTAGGAGCAAGACAGTCAGCCTGCCAGGTCTTGTGTTTCTCTCAAAGCCCTCCAGTGCCCACCCACTCACACAGTAGGTGCTCATTTATATCTGCTGCATAATCACTGTATTTGCTAGAAGGATGTGACCAACTTGATTGCAGGAGCGACCGAACAATAACACACCGAGACTTTGCTTTAGTCAGTTTAGTTTGTTCTTCTCAGAGCAAATGAACAAAACCCAAAACAAAACAAAAAGGAAAATCAGACAAGGTTGTGTTCTGAAAGACATGGAACAAATACACTTGAGTTCTTATCACAAGAAAAATCAATAACTTTCCCAGTGTCTGAGCCTTCGGCGTTGACTTGGAAACCCTGAAATCCTGCCGGCTGGAGGATCTCCCGAGTCCAGGGGCTGAGCACGCAGGCTCCAGCATCCCGAGCGGCCAAGCCAGTGTGAAATCATTTCCTTCTTGGAGCTCAGGGCCATCGCTGCAGGTATTAACGCGCCTTCTGAGCCCTCTGCTTCCTGGCTAATGTAGCGAGTGGGTAAAGGAAAGAGGAGGCAAGTCAGGCAGCTGTGGGGCTTGGGGTTTTGGAGAGCAGGTTTGGGAAAATCTCAGGGGAGTTCAGCAAGCCGGGAGGCTGGCCAAGAGCTAAGCAGATGCTTGGCTGAGCAACAGCATCACCTGGGGACCTTTTATTAAAGTGATTAGTAGTATTTAAATTATTATTTAATGACAGGTTCCTAGGTCCCGCCCTAGAGTAGATTCACAGTCTTCATCTTAACATCCTCTTCTGGAAATTCCATGATGAAAAAACCTGCAGCAGTCAATTTATGCTTCAGTCTCAGAGACTTCATCGTTTTGAGCGATCTCCAACCTTTTGCAGCTCACCCTGGGGTCTCAGGCTCCAGAGAATTCTCCCCAAGCACTCCTCTTGGAGGAGCAAGCTCATCGCACTGGGGAGGACACATGGTGTTTTTAGAACATAGAGTGTGAAAAAGAAGAGCTGGAGAATTCTCAAAGACTCTTCTTGTGATTGCAGCCACGTGTCTGTCAGTTCATCTTGGAAAGCGTTCCCTTTCAAAAATCATTGCAAAGAGTGGAGAGAGGTGTGCCCTTCTGTCTGTTTAAAAGCATGTCAAGATTCTTCCTTTCAGCACTTCGGCTCCTGTGAAGAAAGAGTGGACCCTTTGGGTATCTTGTTAACAAATGAGGGGCCAGTGTGTCCTTGTAGCTGGAGGGACAGTGCATGGCTGTCCAGCCCTCTCCTCTCTGGCTGTGTCTGCTCTGAGTGAGAGTAACTCTCAATATGGGGGCTCCTGTAGTAAGCATTTTACACAAAATGTGTCATTACTTCTCCTCACAACCTTACCAAATGGGTCAAGGGTTGGCAAACAGTGGTCAGTCGCCTATTTTTTTTCCCCTTAATATTTACATTTATTTATTTATTTGGCTGCACCGAGTCTTAGCTGTGGCATGTGGGATCCAGTTCCCCAACCAGGGATCGAACCCGGGCCCCCTGCATTGGGGGTTCAAGTCCCAGTCACGGGACCACCAGAGAAGTCCCTCAGTCACCTGTTTTTGTAAATACAAACATATTGTACTACGGATCATGTGCTCAGTCATGTCTGACTCTTTGTGACCCCATGGAATGTAGCCTGCCAGGCTCCTCTGTCCATGGGATTTCCCAGGCAAGAATACGGGGAGATTTTCCTTCTCCAGGAGATCTTCCTGACCCGGGGATTGAACCGAGGTCTCCTGCAATGCAGGCAGATTCTTTACCAGCTGAGCCACCAGGGAAGCCTGTATTGGACTATAGCCAGCACCTTTCATTAATGTATCATCTGTGGCTGCTTTTGCTCTACAAGGACAGAGGACAGCAGTTATGACAAAAACCCTATGCCTTACAAAATCTAAAATATTTGCTGTGTTGCCCTCTACATAAAATGTGGGTTGACCTCTAAAATGGGCCATTGGCACCACTTTACAGGTGAGGAAACAGAGGCACAAAAGGCTCAATGCGTCGCCTAAAATCATTTAGGTTGTAAATGAGTGTCAGAGATGTCTCTGGCCCCAGAGAAACTATTCCTGTTCTTCTCCCCACTTTATACCATAGAACCTCTTACTCTGTCATGTTGATGGATTCCTGCTAAATGTGTCAGGCAAGAGGGACATGTTTATTTGCTGTAACAAAACGTCTTCTGCTGACGATCACACAGAGAGGCCTGCAGGAGATGCTGGAGTCCCATAGAGGTGGTCATCCAGCCCACCCACTCCTCTCCCAGCCCCTACCATCAGGGTCCAACCTGCCTAGGGTTTATAAGAGGGATCATCATCCAATATAGAGACAGCTCTTTCAAGTTCAGGATTGGCCCAAGGATTTGCTGATTAAAGAACTAGAGAAAAGAGGACTTTACTGGTGGTCCAGGGCTTAAGACTCTGAATTCACTGCAGGGGGTACGAATTCTATCCTGGGTCTGGAACTAAGATCCTGCATGCTGCATGTTCAGCCAAAAAAAAAAAAAAAAAAACTAGGGAGGAACCAGGTATGTGTGTTAGCTGCTCAGGAATGTCCAGCTGTTCGCAATCCCATGGACTGTAGCCCACCAGGCTCCTCTGTCCATGGGACTCTACAGGCAAGAACACTGGAGTAGGTTGTCATTTCCTTCTCCAGCAGATCTTCCCAACCCAGGGATCGAGCCCAGGTCTCCCACATTGCAGGCAGATTCTTTATCATCTGAGCCACCAGGGAAGGCCCCAGAACCAGGTAACCTCAAGCCAAGAACAGCTGCCCTTGCCTGAGTGACACCACCAGGGGAGCTGAACCCTAGTCCTATCCCTGGAGACAGGCGTGTGTTCATCTTGTCTGTCATTCTGCCCCTGCCGATGTCTTTCCGCTCAGCCTTGGCTTGACTTGCCTGCTGGTATTGCTCATAGTCACACTGCCCTGCTGTCCAGAGTTCCCATCCAGTCCTGGTTTCTGCCTGTCTAACCTTGGCTCACACTTGACCCTGTAGGTAAACAAGCCATGCCTCAATAGTGGTCTACAGCTCCTAAGGGATGTCAAAGCTGAAGCTCTGTATCTTGGGGAGAAAACCCAATGTTTCCATACGTATTTTGGAACCAAATCAGTTCCAAGAATAGAATGAAAAGTGAAACCAGTGGAAAAGATTGCTCAGTCAAAAGCCACCAGAATTTCCAAACATGTAGAAACAGCTATATCAATTAATGGCAAATCTATACAATGGAATATTATGCAGCCATTTAAAATGATATCAACAAAGATTTTAAAATAACATTATGCAGCAGAGACAGAACCAGCTTCACTGGTATGGGACATATGCAGTTAAACAGGGACCTATGCTTACAAGGACCCCACACTTGTTTTAATTCTCCATGGCCACCATCTTGAAATTCTTAATAAATTTTGGACAAAGAGGCCCACATTTTCATTTTGCACTGAGCCTAGAAGTTATGCAGTGATCCTAAGTAGACATATCTCCCAGAATTTATTCTCGCCTGTCTCTTAGTAATAGAACTTCCCCCACCCAAACCACATCACCCTGACTAATGTTTCATGTGAGAATGACTTTCCAGTATTTCTTGGGAATGTTTTATGTTTTTCAAAATTCTGGAAAAAAAAATTTCGAAAAGAAATTGGGATAATGTGAAAAAATACAGTAATCCTCCGGCAAGAACTGAAGCTTAATAATCAACATAGAGACATTTGTCTGAATCCTCTTGTGTTATGGCAAAAGCAAGAGCAGAAACTCGGACAAGTGCAGACTGACATTTCTGGAAACCAGAACGGGGAGCACGTAGGAGACAACTGGCTATGATGTAGTCAGAGGTCACACTGGCAGGTCTTGTTCTGTTTTAAATGTGTATATGGGCCTTCTCCAGTGGCTCAGTGGTAAAGAATTCGCCTGCCAGTGCTGGGGACTTGGGTTCAATCCCTGATTGGGCAAAGTCCAACATGTCATGGAGCAACCAAACCTGTGCCCCATAATTTTTGAGCCTGTGCTGTAGAGCCTGGGAGTCACAACTGCTCAGCCCATGTGCCACAGCTGCTGAAGCCTGCGTGCCTTAGAGTCCATGCTTGCAACAAGAGAAGCCACTACAGTGAGAAGCCCGTGCATTGCAACTAGTGAGGAGCCCTCGCTCACTGCAGCTACAGAAGACCCTGCACAGCACCAAAGACTCAGCACAGCCAAAAACAAATGAATTAAAAAATAATAAAACACCTTAGAAAATTTTAAATGTGAACACGGCCATGACTGCTACAAAAGGCAAGTCATTCTTGCAAATTATAATATATATTAAAATGTATTATATAATAAATATTGTTTTATGTGCATATGCACTTTATATACATATCTTGTTAGTGATATTCTCAGAAATAACAAGTTTGGGGGGCAAAATAAGCCCTTAAAGGGGCAGTTTTGACATATGATTCTATATAGGGCTTTAACTGCTGGAAATTTAATTGCTACATTATTTAAATATTACCCAATAGAGTTCACTGGTATTTTCCAATGTTTAATTTTTTATGACAGGCTATAATTGCTTGTAGGGCTTCCCATGTGGTGCTAGTGGTAAAGAACATGCCTGCCAATACAGAAGATGTAGAGATGTGGGTTCAGTTCCTGGATTGGAAAGATCCTCTGGAGGAGGGCATGCAACTTCTAGGGATTCTTGCCTGGAGAATCCCCATGGACAGAGGAGGCTGGCAGGCTACTGTCCATAGGGTCACAAAGAGTTGGACACGACTGAAGGAACCAAGCAGGCATGCAGGCACAGTTGTTTGTAAATTCACTAAATTAGTATTTCTTATTTATCAGGCTACTATTGTTAGATATCCACAGTAAGGAGTAAAGACTATGAAGAAAGTTGGAAGACCTTTAAGAATAATATAATTTCAGGAGCTTCCAGGCATTCCAGCTTCTCATTTGTAAACCCTGAAGATGCATGTCCATTGGGTAGTGGAAAACATTGCTTCTATATATAACTGTTCAGCTAGAGACTACAATTTCCAGCTTCCTTTGCAGCTAGTTATAGTTATGTTCTAAGTTTTGGCCAATGAAATGTAAGCCCATGTGAAGGGTGCACCTACAGGATCACTTTTTTGTGAGGAAGTTGCTTGCCCTCCACTCTCTCTTTCCTCTTCTCCCTGGCCTGGAAATGATGAAAACTGGAGAAGCCACCTGGAACTGGGATATGGAGACTGTGTGTTCAAGAAGAAAGGGCTGCCCATCCAGTTTGTTCCACGGATGATCTTGTAGAACGGAACTATCTACCCACGATAGCCTATCTTTAGATTGTTAAATGGGAGATGAATAAATCTTGTTTTAAAGTATAAATATATATATATAAATATATTAAATATATATATATTAAAGTCTGTATATTAAATCTTTTTTTATAGCAGTTTAGTTTATACAAACACGTGTGTGTGCACTAAGTTGCTTTAGTTGTTTTGGACTCTTTGCAACCCCATGGACCATAGCCCACCAGGTTCCTTTGTCCATAGAATTTCCCAGGCAAGAATACTGGAGTGGGTTGCCATTTATTCCTCCAGGAGATATTCCAGATCCAGAGATCGAACCTAGGTCTCCTGCATTGCAGCTGGATTCTTTACCGTCTGAGCCATATAAGCTTATGCTGCAATGCTACTTGACAAAGCATCACACACAATTGTATAATATATCACATCACACTGGAGTTGTGAAGAGTTGGACACAACTTAGCAACTGAACAACAATAACACTATTCTGTGTATTATATTATACATAATTGTGTATGTAGTTCCAGAATGCCCCATCATGGATACAAAAATCTGCAGATGCTCAAGTCCCTTTTATAAAATGCCCTAGCATTTGCATACAACCTACACACATCTTCCTGTATACTTTAAGTCATCCCCAGATTACTTACAACACCCAATATAAATAATATATAAGTGGTCATAAACCACAATATAAATGCTATGTAAATGTTGCCAGCATGCAGCAAATTCAAGTTTTGCTTTTTGGAACTTTCTGGATTAAAAAAATATATATTTTAGACTTGCAGTTGGTTGAATCATGCATAGATGCATAACCAGTAGATACAGAGGGTTGACTGTATATATAACATAAATTCAACTGCTAAAAAACACACAAATAAAATGCCCAGGAGAAAATATGTCAAAAAGCCTGACCAAAAAAAAAAAAAAGAGAGAGAGAGAGAGATGAAAAAGACAAATCAGACATTATTTCAGAAAGAATTAGGTAATATTATCTCTCTAATTGGGCTTCCCTGTGGCTCAAGTTGTAAAGAATCCACCTGCAATATGGGAGACCTGGGTTCGATCCTTGGGTTGGAAAGATCCCCTGGAGAAGAGAAAGGCTACTCACTCCAGTATTCTGGCCTGGAGAATTCCACGGACTGTGTAGTCCATGGGGTCACAAAGAGTCAGACACAACTAAGCCACTTTCATTTTCACTTTCATCTCTATAACTGGGGCTTCCCTGGTGACTCACTGGTTAAGAATCTCCCTCAAATTTCTTATCCATTCATCTGCTGATGGACATCTAGGTTGTTTCCATGTCCTGGCTATTATAAACAGTGGCAGATTCATGTCAATGTATGGCAAAACCAATACAATATTGTAAAGTAAAATAAAGTAAAAATAAAATTAAAAAAAAAAAAAAGAATCTCCCTCAATTCAGTAGTCACAGGAGATGCAGTTGGGAGTAACCCCTGGAGGAGGGCATGGCAACCCACTCCAGCATTCCTGCCTGGAGAATCCCATGNTTTAATATGCTGTCTAGATTGGTCATAGCTTTTCTTCCAAGGAGCAAGCATCTTTTAATTTCATGGCTGAGGTCACCATCTGCTATGATTTTGGAGCCCAGAAAAATATAGTCTGCCACTGTTTCCCCATCTATTTGACATGAAGTGATGGGACCAGATACCATGATTTCCTTGTCAAGGACTTCCAAAACTGTTTTGAATAATAGTGATGAGAATGCACATCCTTGTGTTTCTGATCTTAGAGGAAATGCATTCAGTTTTTCACCATTGAGAACGATGTTTTCTGTGGGTTTGTTGAATGTGGCCTTTATTATGTTGAAGTAGGTTCCCTCTGTGTCCACTTTCTAGAGAGTTTGATCATAAATGGATGTTGAATTTTGTCAAAGCTTTTTCTGCATTTATTGTGATGATCGTATGGTTTTGAGGGCTTCCCTGGTGGCTCAGTGTGCAGAATCAGCCTGCAATGCAGGAGGCAAGGGTTTGATCCCTGGGTTGGGAAAATACTCTGGAAGAGGAAATGGCAATCCAGTCCAGTATTCTTGCTTGGGAAATCCCATGGACAGAGGAGCCTAGTGGATTACAGTCCATGGGGTCGCAAAAGTGCTTGACACGACTTGGCAGCTAAACAACAACAGTGTTTTTTATTTGTTAATGTGGTGTGTCACATTGGTTTATTTGCATGTGTTGAAGAATCCTTGCATCCCTGGGATAAGTCCCACTTAGTCATGTTGTATGATTCTTTTAATGTNGGATTACAGTCCATGGGGTCGCAAAAGTGCTTGACACGACTTGGCAGCTAAACAACAACAGTGTTTTTTATTTGTTAATGTGGTGTGTCACATTGGTTTATTTGCATGTGTTGAAGAATCCTTGCATCCCTGGGATAAGTCCCACTTAGTCATGTTGTATGATTCTTTTAATGTGTTGTTGGATTCTGTTTGCTAGTATTTTGTTGAGGATTCTTGTGTCTGTGTTTATCTGTGATATTGGTCTGTACTTTTCTTTTTTGTGATATCTTTGTCTGGTTTTGGTATCAGAGTGATGGCAGCTTTAGAAAGAGTTTGGGAGTTTTCCTTCCTCTGCAGTTTTTTGGAAGAATTTGAGAAGGGTAGATTTTAGCTCTTCTCTGAATGTTTGGTATAATTCACATGTTAAGTCATCTGGCCCTGTACTTTTGTTTGTTGGAAGATTTTAAATTACAGACTCAATTTCATTACTTGTGATTGCTCTGTTTATATTTTCTGCTTCTTCCTGGTTCAGTCTTAGAAGTTGTACCTTTCTGTGAATTTGTTCATTTCTTCCAGGTTGTCCCTTTTATTGGCATATAGCTGCTTGTGGTAATCTCTTATGATCTTTAGTATTTCTGTTGTGTCATTTGTAATTTTTCTTTTTCACTTATGATTATATTGATTTTAATCTTCTTTTTTCTTGATGCGTCTGGCTAAAGGCTTATCAATTCTGTTTATCTTCTTAAAGATCTAGCTTTTAGTTTTATCGATTTTTTTGCTATTGTTTTCTTCATTTCTAGTTTATTTATTTCTGCTCTGATATTTATGATTTCTTTTACTAGCTTTAGGGTTTTTTGTTCTTTCTCTAGTTGCTTTAGATGTAAGTTTATTCTTTTTTGAAATTCTTCTTGTTTCTTGAGGTGAGATTGAATTGCTATAAACTTCCCTCTTAAAATTGCTTTTGTTGTGTCCCATAGGTTTTGGGTCCTCATGTTTTCATTGTCATTTTTTTCCTATGTATTTTTAAATTTCCTCTTTGATTTCTTCACTGATCTCTTGGTGATTTAGTAGCATATTGTTTAACCTCCATGTGTTTGCATTTTTAATAGTTTTTGTCCTGTAATTGACTTCTATTCCCATAGCATTTGTGATTGGAAAAGATGCTTGATATAATTTTCATTTTCTTAAGTTTGATTTGTGACCCAGTAATGCTTGATCATTATGTAGTGACATTCTTTGTCCCTTGTAACAGTCTTTATTTTTAAAGTCTATTTTACCTAAGTATTGCTAATCCAGCTTTCTTTTGATTTCCATTTGCATGGAATATCTTTTTCCATCCCCTCACTTTCAGAAGTCTGTGTGTGTCCCTAGAAGTGAAGTGAGTCTCTTGTAGGCAGCATATATATGGATCTTGTTTTTGTATCCATTCAACCAGTCCATGTCTTTTGTTTGGAGCATTTAATCTGTTTACATTCTAGGTAATTATCGATATGATTGTTTCTAGTATGATTTTCTTAATTGTGTTGGATTTGTTTTTGTGAGCCTTTTTCTTTAGTGTTTTCTGCCTAGAGAAGTTCATTTAGCATTTGTTATAAAGTTGGTTTGAAAGTAAAAGAAAGTGATGTCGCTCAGTCATATCTGACTCTTGGCAACCCCATGGATTGTAGCCTGCCAGGCTCCTCCATCTATGGGATTTTCCAGGCAAGAGTCCTGGAGTGGGTTTCCTTCTCCTGGGGATCTTCCTGACCCAGGGATCGAGCCAGGGTCTTCCACACTTCAGGCAGACTCTTTACCATCTGAGCCACCACGGAAGCTTGGTTTAGTGGTGGTGAATTCTCTTAGCTTTAGCTTGTCAGTAAAGCTTTTGATTTCTCTGTCGAATATGAGTGAGATCCTTGTTGGGTAGAGTAACCTTGGTTGTAGGTTCTTCCCTTCACTTTTATCCTGCCACTCCTTTCTGGCCTGCAGAGTCTCTGCTGAAAAATCAGCTAATCACATTATGGGGATTCCCTTGTATGTTATTTGTTGCTTTTCCCTCACTGCTTTTACTATTTTTTCTTTGAATTTAATTTTTGTTAGTTTGATTAATATATGCCCCAATGTGTTTCTCATTGGGTTTATCCTGTATGAAATTCCCTGCACTTCCTGGACTTGGTTGACTATTTCCTTTCCCACATTAGAGAGGTTTTTGACTATCTCTGCAAATATTTTCTCTGACCCTTTCTATTCTTCTGGGACGTCTCCAACTTAAATGTTGGTGCATTTAATGTAGCTGCAGAGGTCTCTGAGACTGTTCTTATTTCTTTTCATTCTTTTCTCTTTACTCTTTTTGGCAGTTATTCCCACCTTTCCATTTTCCAGCTCATTTATTCATTCTTCTGCCTCAGTTATTCTGCTGTTGATTCTTTCTAGTGTATTTTTCATTTTAGTTATTATGCTATTCCTCACTGTTTGTTCTTTAGTTCTTCTAGGTCCTTATTAAACATGTCTTGTATTTTCTTGATCCATGCCTCCATTCTGTTTATGAGATTTTGGTTGCCTATTTCATTTTCATAGTCTTATAGTTTTTTATCTTGTGGGCTTCAGTGTTGGCTCAGATAGTAAAGAATCTGCCTGCATTGCAAGAGACCCTGATTCGATTCCTGGGTCGGGATGATCCCCTGGAGAAGGAAATGGCAATCCACTCCAGTATTCTTGTCTGGAGAATTCCAGAGACAGAGAAACCTGGTGGGCTACACTCTCTGGGGTTGCAAAGAATTGGACATGACTGAGCAACTAACACATACACCGTCATCTGTACCATATTTTTTGTCGTCTCATTTTTTTTGTTGTTTGTTTTTTTGATAGCAAGACTGTTTCTGCCTTGCTAGTTGTTTTGTCTGAGGCATCCAGTGTTGGAGTTTGCAGGCAGTTGGGTGGAGCCAGGTCTTGGTGCTAAGATGAGGACTACTAGGAGAGCTCACACTGATTTATATTCCTGAGGGTCTGAGGTTCTCTGTTAGTCCAGTGGTTTTGACTTGGCCCTCCCAGCACAGGTGCTCAGGTTTGACCCCTGTCCTGGGAGCCAAGATCCCACAAGCTGTTCAGCAAAATAAAAAAGCAATAAGCAAAAAGGAAAGAAAGGATAAAGTAAAAATAAAATTAGAAAAATAAATAAGAAAAAATGAAAATGAGACAACAAAGAAAAACAACCACAATGACAGGAAAAAAAAAATGACCACAAAAGGCCCTTGAAGGGGATGGGGCTTATGCTTAGGGCCCTCGTGCTCAGAGGTGTCCCCAGAGGTATGGATTCAAGCCAGAGACCCCAGCAGGCTCATTGGGGCCCAAGCAGACAGGAAAGACTCTAGCCGAGTCCCCTCCAGTTCCCCAAAGATCTCTCCCTGTCCCCTTTAATCTCTGCTTCGTGGGTGGACATGTCTGAGCATGGGAACTCCTCTTCTCCCACAGCCCCTCAGGGCACCAGTCCTGTCCCTCTTCCCCTCCCCAGCTTTCCACCTCACATCCTACCTGGTCTCATGGGGATTCCTACTGTCACTTTAGGTGTCCAAGGCCCCTCACCAATCCCTGGTAGGTGCCCTCGTTGTCTGTTATGTTCTTTTTAAAAATATTTATTTATTTTTAATTGATTGATGATTGATTTGCAATATTGGTTTGATTTCTGTCATATATATTAACCACAGGTATACATATGTNGGTGCCCTCGTTGTCTGTTATGTTCTTTTTAAAAATATTTATTTATTTTTAATTGATTGATGATTGATTTGCAATATTGGTTTGATTTCTGTCATATATATTAACCACAGGTATACATATGTCCCTTCCCTCTTGAATCTCCTTCCAATCTCCTGTCCATTCCCAACCCTCTAGTTTGTTACAGAGCCCCTGTTTGAGTTCCCTGAGTCATACAGCAAATTCCCATTGGCTATCTATGTACATGTTAGTGTCTATGCATCCATGCTATTCTCTCCATTTATTTCACCTTCTCCCTCTTCTCCCCAGCCCTTGTCCATAAGTCTGTTCTCTGTATCTACGTCTCCATTGCTGCTTTGTGAACAGATTTGTCAGTATTATCCTTCTAGATTCCATATATCTGTTAATATGCGATATTTGTTTTTCTCTTTCTGACTTAACTTCACTCTGTATAATAGGCTCTAAGTTCAGCCACCTCATTAGAACTGACTCAAATGTATTACTTTTATGGCTGAGTAGGAGACTTTATTTTGGGGGGCTCCAAAATCACTTCAGATGGTGACTGCAGTCATGAAATTAAAAGATGCTTANAAAAAAAAAAAAAGAGAGAGAGAGAGAGAGATGAAAAAGACAAATCAGACATTATTTCAGAAAGAATTAGGTAATATTATCTCTCTAATTGGGCTTCCCTGTGGCTCAAGTTGTAAAGAATCCACCTGCAATATGGGAGACCTGGGTTCGATCCTTGGGTTGGAAAGATCCCCTGGAGAAGAGAAAGGCTACTCACTCCAGTATTCTGGCCTGGAGAATTCCACGGACTGTGTAGTCCATGGGGTCACAAAGAGTCAGACACAACTAAGCCACTTTCATTTTCACTTTCATCTCTATAACTGGGGCTTCCCTGGTGACTCACTGGTTAAGAATCTCCCTCAAATTTCTTATCCATTCATCTGCTGATGGACATCTAGGTTGTTTCCATGTCCTGGCTATTATAAACAGTGGCAGATTCATGTCAATGTATGGCAAAACCAATACAATATTGTAAAGTAAAATAAAGTAAAAATAAAATTAAAAAAAAAAAAAAAGAATCTCCCTCAATTCAGTAGTCACAGGAGATGCAGTTGGGAGTAACCCCTGGAGGAGGGCATGGCAACCCACTCCAGCATTCCTGCCTGGAGAATCCCATGGACAGTGGAGCCTGGCAGACTAAGGCCAGAGACTCACAAAGAGTTGAACGTGACTGAAACGACTTAGCACACATCTCTACAGTCATTAAACTAATACTCACTGAGCATTACTTATGTTTCAGGCAGGGAACTAGAACAGAGAGCAAGAAAGATATATTCTCTGTATAAAATTTAAGGTAAAACTAGAAAGGAAGGTATATAAGTAGTACATAATTACCAGCTTAAATGATATGAAGAATTTATTCCTTCCTTTCTATGAGTCTTTCTTCATGGGAATGGGAATATTGGTGAGATGTGGGATTTTGGATAACCTCAGCCTCTCCTTCAAGGACTAATCCCTGCCTAATGCCTATAGAAGTTGAGCTTTCTCTGGGAGGTGGCCCACCCCTCCAGGAATCCTTCAAGGCTAATGATGGGCAGGAGAATTCAAGGGTTTCCATTCACATTCCTGTCGCTCTTCTTGAGAAAGCTCTATCCAGCTTCTCCAGCCCTGGGCTGAAGAAAACTGGAATGTATCCCAGCCTCATTACACTCTCTGTGTCAAGGGAGCCCTCCTTACCTGAGAACACAGGGCTGGCTATTAGGTTGCCATTTTGGGAAAACCAAGAACATCTCTTTGGTTTGAGTTTGGGGAATAAGCAAAGAAAGCTGAACACACAAGTGGAAATTTGGCGCTTGTCTTATACAGTAGCTATAATTTTCATAGCCTTAAAAAAGTGAGAAACTCAAGTGTTCTGTCATTAAACATGCTGTAAGAGGCTGTTTTAAGTCAGTGAGAGGCGGTCAGTTTGCTGTTGGGTAATACTCGGTGTTTACTGAAGACTTTACCTGCCTATCGGTCCATCTACCTGCCTGGTGAACACGTCTGGCTCTGCCAGCTACTGCAGGGCATTTCTGTCCACATTCCCGTCAGATTCCATTTTTCACCAGAAGCTTCATTAAGAAATAGAAGCTGAGCATTCTTAGAGGCACTTTAAACCACTGAAAATAACGAAGGAGAAGTCAATGCAATTAGCCAAGCCCTTGGCAGTGGGATTTGAATAGCAAAGGAACTAATTATGTGCCCCAGGCACCCACGCGTTGTACTGGCCACATCATCAGGCCACAACAAAGAATGTCTCAAAGCTGTGCATCTCACAGCGCCAGAGTGAAACAAAAGTTACCTTGGTGAATTCCTTTCCTTTCCCATAAAGAAGGCTGAATCTTGCAAGATAGAGTCTGCTCTTGTTTACCCACTATCATTCAGTCCTTCTTTCTTTCTATCAGAAACAAGATTTTACCCAGATTGGCAATGTGCCCAGATAAAAGAACGTGCTTCCTCATCTCCTTTGCAATTATAAATGGTCAATGAAATGTTGGTGGAAGTCAAATGAGTCTTCTGAGAAGGGTGTCCTTTTCCCTTTTCTCTTTCTACCTGGAATATGGATGTAAAAAGTGGAGCTTCAGCAATCATCTTGTTACCCTGAGGCAATCTTGGGAATGGAATTCATCATCTGAAGATGGAAGAGCAGAAAGATTGAAGGAGATTGGCTCCCCGATGACCATGAAGCTGCCTTGGGATTCGCAGGCTCTAGACCTCATGTTGCATGACAGAAAAATAAGTCTAATTATTTACTGAGTGTGTTAATCACTCAGTCATGTCCGACTCTTTGCAACTCTGTGGACTGTAGCCTGTCAGGCTCCTCTGTGCATGGGATTCTCCAGGCAAGAATACTGGAGTGGGATGCCATTCCCTTCTCCAGGGGATCTTCCAGATCCAGGGATCAAACCCAGATATCCCACTTTGCAGGCAGATTCTTTACCATCTGAGCTGCCAGGGAAGCCATAGTTAGGTATTACAACTATTAATTCAATTATCTGTTTCTAGCAAGAAGTCTAATTTTAACACACACAATATACATGTAATTTCTACCTTTTCCACAAGGTTTTTTCAAGAGCCCCTAGAAAAATTCAATCATTGACCGAGGCTTTTACTTAATGACCGCTGTCAGCCCAACTCCAAGGTCCACATGGGGGAATGGAAAGGTAAGCATGTGTGGTCCCTGATGCTAGGAGCACAGTTTCCCACTTCCCCATTAGAATTAGCTGTTCTCTCCCACTGAACTTTGAGTCATTGTTAGAGTTGCCTTGCAGGAAAGGAGTTGTGTAAGCTGCCGGAAGGCGGAGAACCTGCTTTATTCATTTTAATATCTTCCTCCCACAGTCCCTGGCCCAACTCCTTCCCTTTAGGAACCCAACGTCCAGGGCAGGGCTATATGAAGGTTGAGACTTCAGCCCAGCCCAGTTTGTTTCAGCAACTCCCTGCATGACTGTCACTGTATAAAGAGTGGCCCCATTCTGACTCAGGGTTCACTAACGATGCTCATCTCTCTCCAACCATGTGCCCTGAGGCTCAGATCTCCATTTTATCCTCACCATTCTCTTCGGTGCAAAGGACAGATAGGCAAAGGAAGATGGGACTTCCTCTCAATTCCAACTCTGGCTCTCTAGCCTGACTTTGCTTCGGATATGGCCTTGTCAGTTCAGCTGGGCCCCAGCCCCCCCAGGCAAGGAATATCCTTTGCATCCTCTACCCAGTCACGTGTATTCAGGGTGAAGAAACCATCAAATCTGCCAGGCAGTAGCCCCATTCTATCAACTGGTCTAGAGCAGGATCATCTCTGAAGATCAAGGGTTTCATTGAAGGGGAGCCAGTGAGCGCCCCCACCATGATATATCCCTGGGGGTCATTTTTAGCAATGGAATTTTGGGGCAAATACAGCATTTGTTTCTCTCCAGCCTTCTCAGTCTCTCCAATGTGCCAGTTCTCAAGCCCGTTATGACTGAGGCAGGCCCTCTTTCAGATCCTTACTCTGGTCTTCTGATGAGGGTAGTGGAGCTGGGTGGGGGGCATCAGTTCTTGCTGTCCAGGCCCAGATTATGCTGGAGGGCAGTGTGGTCTACATATCAACTCCATTCCTTTCCACGTCTGGGACTGTGGACAAATTACTTAATCACACAGTGTCAGTTTTCGCACCTGTCAAATGGGAACCACACGCTGACCTTACAGATTTGTTATACAGATTAAAGAAGTCAACGTACAAAAGCCCTGTTCCCAGGACAGAGTGAACTTTCAACCAACAATAACTGTCATCATCAGTGTAAGTAAAACCTGGCATCACCTGTTGTTAGAAATGTCTCATAACTTCGTAAACTTTAAACACTGTTGCTGTTCAGTCACTCAGTTGTGTCTGACTCTGCGATCCCCATGAAATGCAGCACGCCAGGCTTCCCTCCCCTTCACTATTTCCCAGAATTTGCTCAAACTCATGTTCATTGAGTCAGTGATGCCATCCAACCATCTCACCCTCTGTTGACTCCTCCTTCTCATGCCCTCAATCTTTCCCAGCATCTGGGTCTTTTCCAGTGAGTTGGCTCTTCACATCAGGTGGCCAAACTATTGGAGTTTCAGCTGCAGCATCAGACCTTTCAGTGAATATTCAGGGTTGATTTCCTTTAGGATTGACTGACTTGATCTCCTTGCGGTCCAAGGGACCCTCAAGAATCCTTTCCAGTACCACAATT
>SJYV01042491.1:811616-821619 GCA_006410875.1 Neotragus pygmaeus
GACTAAGGTCTGTCTAGTCAAGGCTATGGTTTTCCCATTGGTCATGTATGGATGTGAGAGTTGGACTGTGAAGAAAGTTTGAGTGCCGAAGAATTGATGCTTTTGAACTGTGGTGTTGGAGAAAGACTCTTGAGAGTCCCTTGGACTGCAAGGAGATCCAACCAGTCCATTCTGAAGGAGATCAATCCTGGGATTTCTTTGGAAGGAATGATGCTGAAGCTGACACTCCAGTACTTTGGCCACCTCATGCGAAGAGTTGACTCATTGGAGAAGACCCTGATGCTGGGAGGGATTGGGGGCAGGAGGAGAAGGGGATGACAGAGGATGAGATGGCTGGATGGCATCACGGACTCGATGGATGCGAGTCTGAGTGAACTCCGAGAGATGGTGATGAACAGGGAGGCCTGGCATGCTGCAATTCATGGGGTCGCAAAGAGTCGGACACGACTGAGCGACTGAACTGAACTGACAGTTACTATTGGGTTTCCCAGTTACTATTGGGCGCTAGTGGTAAAGAACCTACCGGCCTGTTCAGAAGACATAAGAGACTCATGTTCGATCCTTGGGTCAGGAAGATCCACTGGAGGTGGGCACGGCAGCCCACTCCAGTATTCTCGCCTGGAGAATCCCATGGACAGAGGAGCCTGGTGGGCTACAGTCCATAGAGTCACAAAGAGTCAGACATGACTGAAGTGACTTGGCATGCAAGCATGCACAGTTACTATTATACTAAGACAAATTTTTGCCGCTTTATTTATCCATTTCCATGTACCATACTGTCTTAGGTCAAGTTTTCTAGAAGCAGAGCCTGAAACAGGGATTTTTGTTCAAGAGATGTCTTAGCCAAGAGCTCAGGAGAAGGAGGAACATAGAACAGGGCAAGGGAAGTGGACTAAGACTGTATTTTCAGCTGGAGCTGAGCCTCCACTGAGTTGGACGGCAGACCACCCTGGCTAGTCTGGAGTCCACCTTGATGCTGACCTGCTTCCTCCAGCAGCTGCTGGTGGGCACTACTGTACCTCCCAGAGGAGAGAAAGACCTGTGGCCTGCCTGGGACAATGTGAAAAAGAGAAAAGGGCAAGCTTAAAGGCTCTCCCACAACCAGGGAGCTGACCCTGTGTTATTTTGGAGGTTCCTGCTCTTCAGCCTGGAGACCCATCGTCTTCTTTCTGCTTAGAGGTTGCTTCCACATGTCTGCCCTCTCATTTTGCAGTTTCATCCACCTTCCTCTGGTCTCCACGGCACCTGCAGGGCTGGGATCAGGCAAGGGCACAGCAGCCTCTGTCCATTTTCCATCGTGTGCTGCTGAGCTTCCACTCACTTCCTTCTGTCACAGGCTTCTCTGAGGACCCAGGTCCACTTTGATGAGTGAGTTGGAGGTTAACCTGAGTGACAACCTGCACTTGGAGTACCAATTCCCATCTTTTCCAGTCCTGTCGGTTCTCCCATCCTCTAGGATGAGTCCTTTCCCAGGAGGCTCCCCCATCTTTCAGGCAGATAGATTCCTGCTAGGGAGTCCTCAGATCCCTGACCTGGTTCCCATATGCTTACATCTTTGGAAGAAAGCAGTTCAAACTCCAGCTAAGACTCCCCTTTCGTTGTATATTATACACGACTTGAACTGGACCAAACTGTCAAGTGGCTGCTAGTGAAAGAAGAACATATAAAGGCAGAAACAAAACACTTACAAATAAAATTAGGAAGATTACAAGTCGTACACAAGGAGAGGCAAAAGAATTCTTTCAGGAAAGATATTTGTGTTTGAGCTTTAACTTTACCTGGCAACTAAGGTAAACCAGATAGGCACTGGGCCACATTCAATTGGGGATTAACCTTGAATGGATCATTCGGAAAATCAAGAGCAAACATTTCTAATTTAAAAATTCCTCTTTTTCAAAGCCAACATATCTTTAAACAAGTTGGTCAGCTTCTTCCCCACTTCTTTGTTCTGGCTGATTTTTTTCTTCAAACTCACTTGACAAGTGAAAAAATAATCACGTTCCAGACCAAGTCCATAGATTTCTTTGCTTTGCCTTTTGCTTCCATCTTATTATTGGATTTAGAAAAATATTTTAAAGATGTGTCTTCATTGTCCCCTCACCAAGCTTTCGTGGATTCTGGGAGAGAGGTGCAGGATTAGGTTCAAATGGTGTGTGTCTGTGTGTGTGTCTGTGTGTGTGTGTCTGTGTGTGTGTGTCTGTGTGTGTGTGTGTTTTCTGTACCCTCCCCAAACAGTTCATGCCATACCTCGAAGCCTTGTGCTGGAGTTTTTTGTTATAAACTATCCCCACTTCACAAGTAGCCTCAAGCAACAATTAGTCCTGCATGTAATTTCTGAATCAAATGGTGGGTTTGGGTGAGAACTGTGCAAGCAGTTTGGAAGCAGATGTAGCCCGAGGTGAAGTCACTCTCCATGTTTAATGGGAGGCAGGAAGTGGGTGGAGGGAAAGAGGGGACGCACAGCCTGGTGTCTGACCCAGCGCTCTGAATGAGGCACCAGAGAATGGAGATCACCATGCGGTGGGCAGGATAATGGCCCCTAAGGATGTCCACACCCTCATCCCCCCAAGCCTGTGAACATCTTACCTGACAGGGCAATGGAGACACTGCAGATGGGATTAAGGTGGAGGACCTTGAGATGGGGAGGTTAGCTTAGATTATCTGGGTGGGTGCCACTGGTCCTTAAAAGTGAAGACCCTTTCCTGGCAGTGGACAGAGAGAGGTGTGCCCTACAGAAGGGTCAGCAAGATTTAATGCTGCTGCCTTTGAAGATGGAGGAGGGGACCGTACGCCAAGGCAGGCAGTGGCCTCTGGAAGCTGGAACAGGCAAAGAAGTGGATTTTACCCTAGACCGACCAGGAGGAAGGAAGTCCTGCTGACACCTCGATTTGAGCCCAGTGAGACCCGTGTCTGACCCTTGTAAAATACTAAATTTGTGTTGCTTTCAGTCACCGAGTTAGTGGTACTTTTATAGCATCACAGAAGATGAATACAGCCTGCCTCCAAAGCTGCCTGTTACTGCCCTAACGTTTGGCCACACCACTGAACTCTCCATGATCCTTGATGCTTTCATCAGTAAAATGGGGGACAGAGTCACTTTATACCATCCAGAACAGTCCAGGCCTGACCAGCACATGGGGAAAGGGAGGTCAGCTAAACTATGACATACAAATTTGTGCCTCTGCCCCATTTCTGAGCAGCCAGCAAGCACCAACAAGCCCCCGCTTCCCACCCACCTTTCTGCAAGACAAATTCCACATCCCCTTGCACTCAGGAAGTGGCCTGTAGCTTTTTAGCCAGGCCCTGTATGCCAGTTTAAGGCTTACCAGGTGGTACTAGTGGAAAAGAACCCACCTGCAAGGCAGGAGATATAAGGGACATGGATTCAGGCCCTGGATCGGGAAGATCCCCTGGAGGAGGAAATGGCTACCCACTCCAGTATTCTGGCCTGGGGAATCCCACAGACAGAGAAGCCTGGTGGGCTACGGCCCATAGAGTGGCAAAGAGTCAGACACGACTGAAGCGATTTAGTATGCACTTGCCTGTTTCAACTTAGCCCCGCAGAAAGGACTCTGCTGTCAATTTCACAGCCCCTTATTGCTCTTTGATGCTACCCCCTCAACTCAGTGCCCAGCAGCCTCTATTACCACTCCCCACTCCGCTTGGGGAGCATCTTTGACCTTGTACCCAAAACTCCTTTCCATCAAAATTTATCTGTCCTGTGTCCCACCCCCTTCCCTTAGGAGCTTGCCCTCGACACATCTGAAAACTTCCAGGAGAGTGGGGAGGTGGCAAAAATCATTATTTTCCCCTTGACAGCTTTGCCCAAGGCTGGCCCTGAAGCGGATAATCCACCCAGAGCAAGTTGGGGGCACAAGCTGCTTCATGCTTTTTGTGATGCAAACGTGCACAATCTATGTGACCCTTGTTTGGAGTAACAGCTTCTAGGAAATCAGCCTCAAAGCACCCAGTCAAGGCTGTGCTTCTCCCTTTCAGGAAGCCAGAATGTTTGGGGAGGGATCTGCTGCCTTAACAGCATCCTCATGGAATCAGCAAGAAGCTTTTCCACCTGGAGTCCTCGGGGGCTCTTGCCAGGGTCGCTGATGAACAAGACCTTTCAGATTGAGGCTGAATCTTCCTGTGGAAGCTCCATCCAGCTTTCAGAAGCTGAGCCTAAGTACCCATGCCCACCATGGACAAGGATCCTGGACAGAATCATAAAGCAGCTCTGGTGGACGAAGCTGCTTCAGACACGGCCACCCTCCATGACCTAAACTCTGAGCCGAGCCCAGGGAAATGCAGGACACACCGGAGTCTCTCCTTGCCAACTCTAGGGGTAGTGTCCACTCCTAAGAAAAGAATTTGAAAAAGCTCCTAGGACTTCTAAAGTGCATTCTGGTTGTGCTCATTTCCGAAGGCAAAACTCCAAATCCCCAAATGATAGGCAAACATGACTTGGTTGCCACCCTGGAGTAGGGGGAGGGAGGTCAAGATGGAAACGTGAGGCGCCTTCCAGGAGCTGGTTGCTGAAGCTGACCAGAGAGCATCTTGCTCTGGCCTGAAGGTGCCACAAGATGGCAGCATTATCTGAATGTTTCAGACCCACCCAGGGGCCGCCTTTCAGGGCGCTGGGGTGCCTTGGCGCCTGGTCAGGAGCACAACCTCCCTCGTGCTCAGGAGGATTAAGAGTCCCGGCCTGGGCTGCTCAGTCCTCAGCCAGAGACGGGAGAGAAGAGGGCCAGGGCAGAAGGGCTGGAGCTCCGTGGTGAGCATTCAGCTGTTTCAACAAAATCAGTGCTGAACCCAAGTGCCTGCTGGCCAGTGGCCACTTTGGATGTTGGCTGGTTTGTCTTAGTTTGTCTGAAAAACTAAAGGCTTATTTGGCCAGATGTTGTGCGGGGGTCAAGGAACTTTGCAGCACTTGAGAAAATACATCTCCCCCACCCCGCTTCTAAGCCTCAATTTATGTGCTCTGGGGCTTTTTTTCAGCATGGCCTGGCATCCTTGCCAGCTTTTGGATTCCCACCCCGCCCCCACGAGACTGGATGCTGGCAGCAATCAACTGGGGTGAAAGAGTGGACAGTTTTTTGCTATTAAGATCCTTCCTGGTATTTGTCTGATTATTCATTCGTTCATTCAATATGGCACTTTTCAATAAATATATATTGGCACCTACTATGAGCCAAGTGTTCTCCTGTGTCCTGCAGATACAAGAACGACCGTTCTACCATCATAGAACTTGCATCTATTTGCAGGGTGAGGATAGTGTGTGTGTGTCTGTCTTAGTCATTCAGTCATGTCCAGCTCTTTATGACCCCATGGATTCCTCTGTATATGGGATTCTCCAGGCAAGAATACTGGAGTGGGTTGCTATGCCCTCCTCCAGGGGATCTTCCCAACCCAGGGACTGAACCCAGGTCTCCTGCATGACAGGCGGATTCTTTACTGTCTGGAGGAGTTAATTAATCACAATTATAAAAACTACTCTGCAGGCAAAGTGCAGAGTATTCTGGCAGGGACTCTGGAAGGCTCTGCTCTTTATTAGCAGTTGACCTTGGATGAGTTAGAGAGGGCCTCTGTATAGTCCCTGAGATTTTGCATGAGATGGTGGTGAGGATTAAAGAATTAATGCATGTGACTCTGTCTGGCATAGGGTAAATGCCAAATGCCGTGCAGCCGTCACCAGCAGGGTGTGCTGGTCACATGTCCTCTTCACACACGCAGCAGGTGATGGCATCTTTAACTTAACCTTTCCAACTTTCAGTTTCCTTATCTGTAAAAAGAAGTAATAATGCTGACATCACCATGCAACTGTTGTGAGGATTAAATGAGGTGTGGAAAGAGGGTAAGTATGTAGCTTGGTACCTGGTGTCTGTTATTATTATTAGATGTAGAAGGCATGATATCAAAGCTACATGTAAAGATTTAAATCTGCATTTCGGAGTCGCATGTATAGCCCCAGGGCGCCCATTAAGGCGTATGTTTGGCTAATTAATGGTCCCTTTTCATCTGGTAACTGCCTGCTCTTCACACCACCTGAAGGGGCTGTAAGAAAGCTGATGCTGATGGCCTGGCAGTGTGCCCATGCCCAGCTTTCAGGATAAGGTTGGTGCCCATCTCTGTGCAGCAGAGAAAGATCTGTCCAAGCTGCTGGCCAGTCAGATCGGTAAAACTGGCTGAGGGGGGAGGAGGAAAGACCAGGCCCTTTGTGGAGTGACCCAGAGTGACAGCGACTGGCCTGATATGTCACCTCATGTCCTCCTCAGGCAGCCCTAGAACACAGAACCCTATTTCAGCATCCCTATTTTATAGATCAGGACATGGAGGCCAAAGTCACATGTCAAGCATGGCTGGAGCTGGGCTCGCACAGGGTCAGCCTGACTGCAGATCCTGAAGGCTGTCTGAGAGGTTTAGTGGAATCTCTAGAAAGTCACCACTTAGCTTGTTGACAAGCGGCACTTAGATGCTAGTTGAACTGGGCCAAGAGGCCAATTCGGTCCAAACAGGCCATCCGTCGGCTCCCATGTGGATAAACACGGCCTGCTAGAAAATGATTAAATGGTGACTCCACCAGCTTGCGTGATGCTATTAGCCTCCTTCCACCCCACCTGCAGCTGCCCCTGGGTGAGCAGCCTGAGGTGGGCAGATTGCTATCTGTGGACGGGTTGTTCCTGAGAACAGGGCTGTTCTGACAGTATGCTGTCTCATCTGACGTCTAGGAAGAAGGTCTCATGGTCTCCAGACAACCCCAGGTAAAGTCAACCCAGTTCAGACCCCCAAGGGAAAGGCTACTTTTTAGGGTCCCGTGGGAGAAGGGAAAGAGCAATGTCTCTAAATCCTGCCCTCCCCCTAACTGGGATGGCAGTGACATCGAGCAGCCGGCGGGGCCAGGGACGGTGGACGCAGGCCAGAGGGCGGATGGCGGCTCAGCCCACACACAGGGGCTGCTGCTGACTCTTCTTGCCACCTTGGTTTTCCGGACATCCGGGCAGAATAATGATGAAAGTGCTTCTCAGCTACAGGGAATTTCCAGTGTTGTCACCAGAATGTTTGGTGATCGAGGGTCTGGGTCCAGTGAGGTGTCACAATGGACACGCTGTCACACAACAGCTTTTTCACTTCTCAGCACTCGTTTTGTCGAGCTATAGGGGCTTCCCTGGTAGCTCAGCAGTAGAGAATCCACCTGCCAGTACAGGAGACGGCTTCGATCCCTAGGTCAGGAAGTTCTCCTGGAGAAGAAAATGGCAACCCACTCCAGTATCGTTGCCTGGAAAATCCTATGGACAGAGGAGACTGGCAGGCTACCAGTTCATGGGGTCATGAAAGAGTCAGACACGGCTTAGCAGCTGAACAACAAAAACAACGGTGAAGAGCAGGTATTTATCCCGGCCCAGCATCCATTCCCCTTCTCAGAATAACATCCTGGGTTTTCCCATGGGGGCCACCCCTTCCCTCTGCCCAGTCTTCTGGTTTGAATGGGACTGACTCCTTTCACCAATTCTGGGGGTGTGCACGTGACCACAGCTGACCAATTCCCACGCTTTACGCCCTGGAGGAGTGATTGTTCCCGAGATGGGTGTGTGTCTTCAGCAAGACCAAAAGAGAGTTAGTCCTCCAGTTTCGCTAGAATCTGGGGACAACACACTCTCTTTCTCAGGAGTTGTTAGGCTGGTTGCCCATCAGCCTGGTTCTGCTGGTGGCTATGTTACTGCCACCTGAGATGAAGCCAGCCTTCAGGAAAGCAGAGGGAAGAGATGAGACTGAGATTCCTGTGACATCTTCTGAGTGGCTGGATTCAGCGGTGGTCTTTTCCAGTCAGCAAGTTAATACATTTCTTTTGGAGCTTTTGCAAGTTCAAGTTGAGTTATCGTCTCTTAGACCTGAAATGTCCTGTCTGATGGAACATTTCCAAAATATACCAGTGAGTTGGGTGCTGAGAACACAATGAAAATTTCATTTGAGATGTGTTTGACACTTAGTAGCAATCGTGATTGTTTTGTGATATTAAAGATGTAAAAGATGTGGTATGCCTACATTATGTCACAGAAAAAAACAAACAAAAGTAAACAAACTACAACATTATCTAATAAATCCCTGCTTCTCTGGAGGCAGTGAGGTCTGAGTTTGAATTCTAGCTCTGCCAATTATCTTGAGTGACTGTCATAACCGTCAGGAACCTCACTCCCTTCACCTGCAATGTGGTGTTAATGAGAGTAGCTACATCACTGGATCATCACGGAGGACTATCTGAAATAGTAAGAATATCCATCCTTACAGCAGTTCTGTGAGATAGGAACTCAGGGGCAGAACTTGTTCAAGGTCAATAACTAGCTCAAGATCAGCCAAGATCAGCCTAGATCTGCCTTTGGACCTGGGAGGCATGGCTCAGGGCTTCCAGCCTTGACCACCGTGTTTACAAACTCTTGAGCTAAGAGAGGTTGAGTCATTTGCCCAAGGTCGCACTTCCTAACGTGGTACACAAAGTGCTTTTCCAGTGAGCGGATCCGTAGTAAATCTCAACAGATGTTAAGGAGAACACAGAGAGAAGAGAGTGTTAAGCAGCTGGTTACACTTTAGGGCAGGGTCATGTCTGCAGTAATGAAGAGAAAATGCAGAGTAGGATTTAGGATACCCGATTTTAGACTCTATTCTGTTGCAAACCATAACACATGACCTTAGCAAGTCACTTGCTCTTCTGGTCTTTGGCTTCTCATCTGTAGATGGGAGGATCAGAATTATCGCCCTCCAAAAGCTTGTCCACTGTAACCATCTACTGGTCCAAGGTTTGGAGCCATTTGTCACAATCAAGGTGAGTGAGGCTACATGAGCTAGACATGGAGAGATGGCTAGATTAGACGTGCCCATCTCCTGTGAGTCAGTCTCAAGGCTGGGCTCAGGACTTCGTCTCCATGCTCTACACTGCTTCCAGCTTGGGGCTTCTCTCCCAAGTTCTCCACCTTTTTCTAATCTACTATATTTCCAAGATCAAGGAAAAAAAAATGTGACCAGCAGAGTCCTTCTCTGCACTAAAGTGAAGAAAGCCCAGACTAGGCCCCCAGCCTCCTCACATATCAGACTCATGATCAGCTCCTAGCCTTTTCACTGGAATTGTTTTAAAGGCTTTTTATCACATCTGAAAATGCTTCCCAAATGGCAACAAACTCTTTCGGGGGAGGGAGGGGGAAGAGTGTTCTGATGAGTTAAGTGTAAATGAATCAAAACCATATGGATTAAATTTTCCCTGAAATACACTCAGGATTGATCATTAAGGACAAATGCTTTGGGAAAACACAGGCTTTTGGGTGGGAGGGGTAGAGAGCATAGGGTCCAACTTGGAACTTCTACTCTGCTCCTAACAACACCTCCCCAAAATCCCAGACCCCCTAACTCACTCTCAGTGTTGAACAGAAAAACTGATCATCTGAGGCTGGGACTTAATGGAACTTTTGTTACCTGAATAACCAAGGGCATCTCATTTTAGCTGCTCTTGCTATGAGAGTCTCTATGAAAAGGTGGTAAACTTGTTGAAGGCAGTAAACAACCTTGAACAAACAAGTCAACTTGTTTTCTCAGTCAAAGAACATTTACTGAGCCCCCCAGTTTGTGTCAGAAACTGCAGAGTAGGAACTTACTTGGCAGTCCAGTGGTTAAGACTCAGTGCTTCCATTGCAGGGGATATGCGTTCAATCCCTGGTTGGGGAACTAAGACCCCACAAACCATGTGGAACGGCCAAAAAGAGGGGTGATGCCATCCAGCCATCTCATCCTCTGTCGTCCTCTTCTCCTCCTGCCCCCAATCCCTCCCAGCATCAGAGTCTTTTCCAGTGAGTCAACTCTTCGCATGAGGTGGCCAAAGTACTGGAGTTTCAGCTTTAGCATCATTCCTTCCAAAGAAATCCCAGGGTTGATCTCCTTCAGAATGGACTGGTTGGATCTCCTTGCATTCCAAGGGACTCTCAAGAGTCTTCTCCAACACCACAGTTCAAAAGCATCAATTCTTCGG
>SJYV01042491.1:833615-907568 GCA_006410875.1 Neotragus pygmaeus
GGTGTGTGTGTGTGTGTGTGTGTATTGAAAGAGAGAGGAGTTTTTTTTTTCCTTTATTTTGATACTTGAGGTTTCAAAAAATATTTTATTTACTTATTTTAAATAAATTGAAAGACGCTTGCTCCTTGGAAGAAAAGTTATGACAAACCTAGACAGCATATTAAAAAGCAGAGACATTACTTTGCTAACAAAAGTGTATAGTTAAAGCTATGGATTTTCCAGTAGTCATGTATGGATGTGAGATTTGGGCCAGAAAGAAGGCTGAGTGCCAAAGAATGGATGCTTTCAAATTGTGGTGCTGGGGAAGACTCTTGAGAGCCCCTTGTTCTGCAAGGAGATCAAACCAGTCAATCCTAAAGGAAATCAACCCTGACTATCCATTGGAAGGACTGATGCTGAAGCTGAAACTCCAATACTTTGGCTACATGATGTGAAGAGCTGCTCGTTAGAAAAGACCCTGATGCTGGGAAAGATAGAAGGCAGGAGGAAAAGGGGATGACAGAGGACAAGATGATTCAGTGACATCACCAACTCAGTGGACATGAGTCTGAGCAAGCTCCAGGAGATGGTGAAGGACAGGAAAGCCTGATGTGCTGCAGTCCATGGGGTCACGAAGAGTCAGACATGACTGAACAATAATGTTTTTAATTCATTTTTAAGATTGAAGTAGAGTTGACTTATAATGCTTCAGGTATATGGCAAAGTGATTCAATAACACATATATATGTATATACATTCTTTTTCAGTTTATTTTCCACTGTAGGTTATTACAAGATATTGAATCTAGTTCCTTATGCCACACAGTAAGTCCTTATTGTTTATCGAGGAGATGTTTCGGTGTCAATAAAACAAAAAACCCACAGGGGCTCGAGGACACTGCTCACCAGAGACACGGCCTAAGAGATGCCAACCACGGTCTCACATCCTGATGCCAGCTCCTGGAAGTTGCCTTTCTCAACTGGGTGATCGCTTTGAAACTAAACAGCCAAGGATGCCTCTTCCAGATTTGCAAAGGATGATGCAAAAAGAAATGAGGGTTATATCTCTCCACAGAAGGGAAGGGGAAATAAACATCAGGGAGGAGAACTAATCTGCACTGAGCACCTAAAGTATGCTGGTCTAAGGGTCACAGAATATTTTCAGAGAATCTTAAATATTAAAAGAGAATAGTTTTGTGACTCAGATTTAATAACTGAGAAAACCGGGGCTCAAGAAGGAATGTAAGTGTTATAAGCCCACTCAGCTAAGAAGTGGCAGACCTGGAAATCGTAATAATGATAATTATTATTATTAATTAAATTGATCATTATTATTTAGTAAAAATAACCAATGTAATGGAGCAACAGTTTATATGTATTATGTGTTCCTTAAGTCTAGGTACCAGACTATACACACTCTTTAATGTTTAATCCCATTTAGTCCTGAAACAGCCTTCCAGGTCAGTACCACAATTAAGCCCATTTATCATGAGTAAATTGAGGATTAGAGAGTTTCTATAAACTGTTGGGGGACATCCAGCCAGTAAGTGGCAGCACTGGAGTTTGAACCCACGTTTGTCTGGCTCTGTAAACCAGGGAATAAGACATTTGACCCATCTCAGCTTACAAAAATACTTCTGTGCAGGTTATCACATTTGACTATTGAGACTAATGTTTTCTAGATTTAAAAAGTGAGGCCAAGAGAGCTTCTGATTTGTCCCAACTCATATAGCTTTTAACTGTGGGAGAGTCTGCCAGAAAACTGACCCCTGGTCCCAGTACCCCAAGAGAATAGTGGGCCAATGTGTCCACTGGGAAAAGAATATTCTTCCAAAATGCTAGCTTTCTTCTCTCTGCTGTAACAGGAAGCTTCTTAGGTAAACAGATCTGCCCCACAGGACATCACCGGGTGACTCAGAAAGGGAAAGGAGCCAGTCATACTAAGAAAGCACAGCCACAAGAGCCTCTGCCATCCCAAGCCTCCTCCCCCAGACAGTGCAGCAAGGCCTGGATCTTGCCTGCACGTGCAATATTGACCTGATGATATTGACGCACCCCCTGCAGGGCTGCCTTTCCTTATTGATAACCAATGGCAGTGCCTAAAGTTCAAACACTGCTGGGCGGCTTTCATGTTTGTAAACAGTATTGATGCGCATAAATAAGGGCCCATCAGCCTGCAGGATTAGACAGGATGGAGGCAGAACATTTGGGACACTAAATCTGGAAGCAGCTAATTAAAACCAGAGCTGGGAAAGAAGCCGGAAAGGGTGCCAGGCAATGTCAATGCCTCGGATCCTGGACACGCCAGTACCCCAACTCAGCCTCTCCCAACTTGGTGGCCAATGATGCTGCCTCCTTCTCCTCAGGGTGAAACTGGTCCAAGGCTGGCTGCCCTTGGTTTACCCCCCACAGAGCCTGGTGGGCCAGTGATCCTGAGGGAATAGTCACACTGTCTGAGAAAACTAGATGGTCTGCGGGAGAACGTAGACATCTGACGTCACTATTTTGACCCAGGATATTCTGATGAAGCCTAGAAAACAAATGCTTAAACTTTCCATTTATATTAAAAATAATAATAATAAATAATAAATAAAATAAATAAATAAAAGAGGTAGCTAAGAAGAAATGTGTACACAGCAACACTTCCTCTTTGACTCCAAGAGGTCCATTTTGAGAACAAGATTGGGTTCAGGGAGAGAGGAAGGCTCAAGGTCAGTTGTCTTCATTACTTTTAATTTTTTTAAAAATCCATTTTCTCTCAAAACAATTAAGAAAATGGTAATAGGGTCACCAGTTCGGTTCAGTTCAGTCGCTCAGTCATGTCCGACTCTTTGCAACCCCATGAATCACAGCACACCAGGCTTCCCTGTCCATCACCGTCTCCCGGAGTTTACTCAAACTCATGTCCATCAAGTCGGTGATGCCATCCAGCCATCTCATCCTCTGTCATCCCCTTTTCCTCCTGCCCCCAATCCCTCCCAGCATCAGAGTCTTTTCCAATGAGTCAACTCTTTGCACATATCAATAATTACCTTAAATGTAAATTGATTAAAGGCACCAACCGAAAGACATAGGGTGGGCGGATGAAAACATGTGCATGTATTCACTTCCACTCACCGCATCACTCTACTTAATCCCTCAGACTGCACATAATTATTTTATATAGTTAGGTAATCATGTTTCCATTATGGCTTGCAATTGTAAGCATCTTTTATATTTTGTCTGGCTATTGATTGTGAAAACTGATAAACATCTCTTACTACTGTGATTATGTAACTATTATGTAATACCATTGTGTCATGACTGGTCAACAGAAAATAATTGAATTCTATATCACCAATACTACCCTTTAATAGAAAAACATGCACTCACTTTTTAAAATCCAGATATATATCAGAATTATCTTGGAATTATTTGAAAAATACAGATGACCAGGTATTGCTTTTTTTCCTCCAAAGCTCCAGGTATCTTTCTAATGAGCAGCCATGTTTAGAAACAATTGAACTATATGATGATCTTTTACTTTTATCTAGTTTGTTTCACTTTTTCTATTTCATATTCAGTGCGCCCATTTCATTTAGTTTATTATGTTCTCCAGTTTCTCCCTCTCTTTTTTCCCTTTGATGTTCTTTCTTACGCCTTTATCAAGCATAGTAGAAAAGCCTTTGTATACACATATATACATAAATAGTATGTATAATATATATATTTTAGAAAACTTGTGAATTTTTGTTTAGCTAAAAAAAGTATGAAATGTGATTTCATTTGTTTGACTTACTATAAATAGAATGCTAGATTTCTAATTTTTAAAAAATAGATACACAATAAGCAATGAAGATTTAGTGTGTAGCACAGGGAACTCTAGTCAATATCTTATAATAACCTATAATGGAAAATAATATGAAAGGTAATATATGTGTGTATGTATAACTGAATCACCTTGCTGTGTACCTGAAACATTGTAAAGTCAATTGTACTTCAATAAAATATATATATTAAGGAAAAAAGGATGTTTTCTGCATTATGATGGATCAATAGCAAAAAGGTCACATTGAAATGTTCCATCTCAAAACAGCTCTGTCCAAAGTGCCACCTCACTCTTGGGCAACCTAAGTGTATGAGGGCAGGTGCTGGTTGTCTTGGGATAAAGAATCTCTTGCCAATTGCTTGGGAGAAACACCGTAAGAGCTGTTAACAGCAGGGAGGTAATTCATGTTTTTTTGGTGCCACATTTTCTCCTTTTCACCATTCTCAGCGAGGCTTCATTCAAAGCCAATAAAAATAACAGCTAACATTTATTCAGCACTTACTGTGTGCCAGGCATTATCTTAAGCACTTTACCTACATAAGCTTGTTTAATTTTCATGACTACCCTAAGAGAGGAAGCTGAAGTACAAAGAGATGATGTTATTGCCACAGTGACTTTATTTCCCCAAGTGATCTTGGAAGGGAGATAATGTGAGTCCCACTTTTGAGATGAAGAACAGAAGCCTAAGGGGTAAAAATGACTTTTCACAGTGAGAGGCAGACACCTAGCAGAGCATCGTTTTGAGTGCACCTAGATGCCTTGCTTTTGTAGAGCAGCATGTGGGGGCCATGTTTTGCCCCCAGACACCACTCACCATTATCATGGGCCAGTCACAGCCCAACATGCTTCCAGAAGCATTGTATTGGATTTAAGAAAAGATAAGGTAAGATAGCCTCAACATTGGGCTATCATGAAGAACAATGCCATCAAACGCTGTAAAGATGTCCTAGGCTATTTTTCCGAGGAGAGGAGTTTCCCCTAAAACAGATCCCAAGGCTGCCTTTTCTTGGCTGGTCCCAGCAAAGGTACCCTCTGCTGGCTCAAGTGGCAGGGGATCTGCATTGTGCAAAAGCACCTAAGATTTCTGGGAGCTACGCAGGGAAAGGGGAGGGAGGGTGAGCGCATGTGAGTAAGAAGGATCATGTTCCAGGCTTTAGGTTAGCTCCAGGACTGGAATGCTTAACTCATGTGGTTTTTCAAGATTAATCATAAGTTACAACAAGCTACTTCCTCTTGGGGTATTTCATTTGCATCATTTTCTCTCCCAGAGGGTTGAAGGAAGAAAAAAATATCCGCTGCACAGCTTTAGAAATTAGTTGCTTGTCACTCACTCGCTTGGAATGGGATTTGGATCTCATGGCCTTCGCTCCAGAGCTCTGGACCAGCTCCCCATTAAGCAAGAGGTGTACAGCTGGAAAAGACACTGCTGCCAAGACGCTCAGAGCGAAGAAAGCCAGTTGTGGGCAGCTCAGCAGTAACATGAGCCCCAGCTTCCGAGTGCCATCATTTATCTGCAGGTCCCCAGACACTTCAAAACTAGGCACTCAGCCCGCCATATGCACTTGAGCTTCAGGAAGGAGTCTTCATGCCCCATTCTCCAAAGAGATGAGAGATCGTGGTTGAATCTCAGGGGAGAGAGTTTTAGGTGAGGTATTCGGGGTCCTCAGCTGTCCAGGTAGGGTGGCTGCCTGGAAACTGACTTGGCTGGGAGACTGCTGACTGCCTTTTGGAAGGGCAACACAGCGTCCCTTTCTGTATTGTACAAACTGGCCGAGTGAACCCAGATTCGAAGGAGTCAGTGTCACGGTGGAGCATGTGGGGAGTGGAACATGTTTCCAAGGCACAAAGTCCATGCCATCTGAAGGAGGACCTCAGCCAGAATCTGGGAGTGGAGGGTCATCAGAGCTCAAGATACAAGGCTGATAATCAGAGCAGTGAATTCAGAGTAGTGGGAAAACTGGAACAGAAAACCAGGCAGGCAGACAGAAGTGTGTCCCATGGGCGCGGCCAGCACCCGGCATGGCCAGGGTCAGACATGGCAAGATCATTTTAAGGCTGGGCTCCCCGAAGGCAGGTCTAGGGTAGCACAGTTCCACAGAAGACCACACCTTCTAGCTAGTTAAGACTGAATATGCTGCCTTACTTCAGTGGACTGATTCACGAACAGGACTGGTGTTTGGTATCTGGAGAGATGAACCCAACCAGGTGCCTCCAGGCCTGCCAAGATCCCAAGTGCCACTTCCTGGGGTACTCACTGAGGTGCCACCACCAAGTGATGAGATGGATCAGAAGTTTAACCAACAAAGTGGCATCCCCAGGAAGCAATATGCTCAACTGCGTAGCCAGAAGGAGCTCTATTTACTTCAGCAAAGCCAATCACTCTAGAAAATCATTCATTACTTTATTACTAAATGTCTCGACTTCTGATTTCCTTTGCTCACCTAGGACTTATTCCTGATTACATTTTGACCACTGGCAAACCCAAAATCCTCCGGAAAATTCTTCCTTGGAAAACTATAACAGTTTTTTTTTTTTAATTGGTGGAAAAAAGTATACTGCTTTAGTGCATGATCGGAATTATTTGATTTTGAACTCAGAGAGGGCTAATCAGGGCTAATATGAAAAAGAGCTGTGTGCTAAAATAGGAAGCAGAGACCACCGATAGCAGGCCACTTCAATTGTCTCCTAAGAGAGCAAATGTTTCATGGAGATCAGGAGGTATAGGTCTTGTGCTCAGAGGGTACATGAATGAAAAGAACAAAATGATGCCACTTGTGGCAACTGGATGGACCTAGAGATTGTCGTACCGAATGAAATAAGTCAGACAGAGAAAGTCAAATATCAGATGGCATTGCTTATATGTAGAATCTAAAAAAATGATAAAAATGAGTTTATTTGCAAAACAAAGAGAGTCACAGATGAAGAAAACAACCTTACAGTCATGAGGGGAAAGGGAGAAGGAATAAATTGGGAGATTGGGATTGACATATATGCACTACTATATATAAAGTAGATAATAAGGAGCTACTGAATAGCATGGGGAACTCTACTCAATGCTCTGCAATGACCTATATGGGAAAAGAACCTAAGGAAGCAGGGATGCATGTATGTGCATAACTGATTCACTTCGCTATACAGCAGAAACTAGTATGTTTTTAAATCAGCTATACTCCAATTATAAAATTTTTTAAAAGTAAAGAAACTAACACAATATTGTAAATCAACTACACTCCAATAAAACACTTCAAAAAATAGAAAATACACTTCATCAGTTAAAAGAGGCTAGGTTTGCAGAAACATACATCCCCATGATGCCTATGGCTTGCAGCCATGAAGGCTTGCTTCTTGTTCAGGCTGTGTGTCCACTCGGAGCTCACTGCCTCTCTGCTCCATGCTGAATGCTCCAGGGGACCCAGGCAGGTGATGAAGCAGCCTCTAGCTGGAACTTGGACCACTTTATGGCAGAAGGAAGAGACATATGGCAGGTCACTCAGAGTTTCTTCTTGGACAGAGCTCACATTTCACTGGCCCAGGGAAGTCACCTGGCCCAGGGTGAAGTTGAGGCAGGAATGTGTAATCCTCCTGCAGAGAGGGGCCGCTGCATGAAGAGGCACTGAATATGAGTTCAACCCACCATGGGAGCATAAGCTTCCTAACATATTTCTGAGAGAACCAGCTTTATGTGACGTTGGGTGGTCATTTTATTTCTCTAGCCCTCAGCCTTTTCATTGAGTAAATGGGAATCATAACACTTAGCCTCTCTTCCTTATGGGGCCATGGAGAAAATTAACCATGCGATTAAATATGAAATTGCTTGACGAATGATTCTTAAAGCACCCCAGGGACAAATGGCATACATTGACCATATTTGGGATATAAATTGCAGTTTATGTCAAAAGCAAATACTGGTGGCCAGTGACAAACCATGTCTTTCCCCTGAGCTGTTGGAAAGGAAGGCAGCCTGGTGGGTGAGTGGGTTCAGTGAGGCAGTGCCCATAAGTGTAGCATAGATAGTTGGGAGGACTGGGGAGGGAGAGGCCATCTTGCTGGCACATTAGTCTACTCACCGTAATGGACTTTTTCCTTTAAACAACTCTTTTATCCACCTGCCTTCCTGGTTACCTGCTTAGTGCAAGTCTAAACACTGATCCACATTCAGTTCAGTTCAGTTCAGTCGCTCAGTCGTGTCCAACTCTTTGCAACCCCATGAATCGCAGCACGCCAGGCCTCCCTGTCCATCACCAGCTCCCGGAGTTGACTCAGACTCCGTCCATCCAGTCAGTGATGCCATCCAGCCATCTCATCCTCTGTCNTGCTATACAATACATCTTTGTTGTTCATTTGTTTTATATATAGTAGTGTGTATCTGTTAATCCCAAACTCTTAACTTATTCCTCCTATCCACCCTCCTACCCCACCTCCAGATAATGTACTCTTAACTGTGGGTCAAGGTCAAATGAGTTTGTTTTACACTTGGGTGCTGGATTAACCTGCTTCCTCCTTTATCTGGCTCTGGAGGAGCTGGGAACTTTGTAGACAGCTACACTGGCCTGAACTCAACTCATCGCTCTGTTTAGGGCTCCTGCCTGACTATTAGAGAAGCAGAGGCCCCATGGGGAAAGCTGTGCTCTCAGCAAATGTTCTCCCCCACTTTTCCCTAACTGTTCCATTCAGCGCATCCTGAAGGCAGGGTAGCAACTTGGGCCAGACTAACCAAGAGTCTGTGAGGATCCAAAAGGAGTATGTAATTTAAATATTAGTGACATTCACATGATAGTGGAACATGAGCCCCTTTTCAGTGGACAGAAACAACAGAGGTAGATCTTAGTTAGCAAGAAGAACTGGTTAAATTATAGCCCCAAACAACACTGTCTCTAAGACTGATCTATGAACAGTGCTATAAATTTGAAAGTGAATTTAACAAAATGTAAAGATGAAATTCTTGCTCTTTGTCCTAAACTTCAGAATTTCTAGTTGGTTATGACTCTGTCAATAAGATACTTGAGACCAGGGTTGTGATGATCAACCATTGGCTGATAAACATGAGGGGTAACATCAGTTAGTATTAATATATGGTAGCTTACCAAATGAAGATAGTCTTATAAGCTCCTTGATATAGATTGATACATATATAATCTTCAGAACAACCCTGTTTGATTTTATTATTATTTCCATTTTGCACTTGGGGAAATTGAAGCTGAGAGGTTAAATTTTGTCCACAGCCTTCCCTGGTGGCTTACATTGTAAAGAATCTGTCTGCAGTACAGGAGACCCGGGCTTGATACCTGGGTCAGGAAGATTCCCCTGGAGAAGGGCATGGCAACTCACTCCAGTATTCTTGCCTGGATAATTCCATGGACAGAGGAGCTACAGTCTGGATCACAAAGAGTTGACATGACTGAGTGACTAACACTTTCATTTTTCATTACATTCATTTATTAAGAACTTTATTGATTGCTATGGTATACTGACTGCAGAAATAGCCCCAGTTTTTCAAAAAAAACTGTATTTCCATCCCTTTAAATGTGACTGCCACTTCAATTATAGGATGTTGAAGCCTATTTCTCTGTCTGTTGAATTGAGACTGGCCTTGTGACTTTCTTTGACTAATAGATATGGGGGGAATGACTCCATGTGGTGTCTAGGCCTCTAGAGAACTTGTATGCTTCTGCCTTATCTTTTGAATGCTTTCTTCTACCTTGGGAACAAACCTAGGCTAGTCTGATAGAGACTGAGGGCCACCTGGAACTGAGATGAATCATCCTAGCTTAGGACAGTCTAGATCAGACAGCCCCTCTCTAGCCCATCAAGCTACTGACTGCATATCCACAAGCAAACCCAGCTAAGACTGGCCAGCCCTGGCTCAGACCAGCAGAACTGTCCAGCCAATCCATAGATTAATGAGAAGAAAAACAATAAAATTGTTCTTTGGGCCACCAAGTGTTAGGGTGATTTGTTATGCAGCATTATTGTAGCAACAGATAACAGATACAGTTGCCTCCCTAGTCATTTCTTTTCTTTGCTTTGAAGGCAAAATATACTTCCTACTACAGAAGTTTAAAGAGCGTATGTTCACTTTTCAAACTATTTTGCAGTTAGGGTGATTCAGTTCTGGCAGATATACACGGAAGTCAGTATGGTAGGAGGATATGTGGGGAGGGAAATAATGCTGAGAAACAGTTTCCTTTCTGAAAAGAAAGAAATTGGCAGTGAGGCAGTGATTTTTTCCTTTGTTCTCTATCTGTTTTGAATACAATCATTAAAAATAGACATTGACGCAACAGCAGCCATTTTGTGATCATGCAGCAAGAAGCCTAGGAACAGCAATCTAACACATTGGAAAGAATGGAAAGCTGAAAAGATCCTAGGTTTCTGGCCACATTACTCAGTCGCAGAAACTGGCTAACCTTTTGACTTCTTTATTATTTAAGCGATTGTGTGTTGGCTAAGTATTGATATATGTGATTGAACTTTGAACAAACACATTGGAATCCAGGTCTTGGTGCTAAATTTATGCAAATAAGAATGAGTGACCTCTCTGGGAAAGGCAGCCTTGCTGAGGGCATGCAGCCTAATGAGCAAACTGGGGGCTGGATCTCAGGTCCCTTGATCAAATGGCCTTGTGTAGTGCATAACCTGCTCAGTCATCCTTGGTGACCCTGCTGAAATTCTACAAATTCAGGATGTTTTTAGGATGCTTCTTCCAGAATTGCCTTCAAACCCCAGTGGGCGCTCATTTACTATTTCCAGTGGTAGCAAATCGTTGGCTGGCTGTTAAAGCTAAATTTGATTTGGGAAATAGTCAAAATTATTTTTATCCCAGAGGTGACAACAATGAAAGTGTGCCACTCATAATCTGCTGCTGGGAGCACAATCGACTAATGGCCCCAGTTACTGCCCCTTGGGATGCACTGCACTTATGCCATTTGGTTTCCAGACAATGACAGTATGACGGGGAATGAAGGCAGGTGGGCTCTTCTCATCAAGACATGGGACTCAAGGGCTCCCTTGAGCCTGGCTGAACATTTCTCAGAACTGTGCTGTGGCCAAGATTCTTCTCACCCAGGCCTTCTTTCATTCTTCTCTCCTTCCATTGTCAGACCTGCAATACTGTCTCAAAACTCTTTCTGCTTTCCTTGCTTCCACTTTTTCCTTACACATCTGGCCTCTTCTTGGCATCTGCTCAGCAGATCCAGCCCACAGTACCAGGTTTAGTGAAAAGATGAGGGGTAGTCATCAACCTGTTTATTTTATTTTATTTATTTATTTTTAAATTTCTTTCTTTCTTTCTTTCTTTTTTACTTTATTTTACTTTACAATACTCTATTGGCTTTGCCATACATCGACATGAATCCACCACAGGTGTACACGAGCTCCCAATCCTGAATCCCCCTCCCACCTCCCACCCCACAACATCTGTCTGGATCATCCCCGTGCACCAGCCCCAAGCATCCTGCATCCTGCATCCTGCATCGAACATAGATCGGCACCTCATTTCTTACATGATGGTATACATGCNGATTTGTAGACATATCAAGGATTTGTAGACATAGATTAGAATGATCAAAATTCTACTGAAATAATCAGAAAGAAAAAAGTTCACAGAGTCAATCCAAGGGTTTTTCTTTTTTGTTGTTGTTGTTTTTTACTTACTGGGGTCTTTGAGGTGGCCTAATAAATATTCTACACTTTTTAACCAGAGTTTTGAATGAGAGTATATCAGTAAGTGGATAATAAAAATAAAACCTTTAACATTTATGAAGTCTGCATTGAAGAATGCATTTTAATGTAAGAATATTCTTCCCCAAATTTGCAATATCCCACTTAAAGTGAAACTTCAATTGATAACAAATCCACCTGCAAAGGTAGCAGACTGAATGTGGTCATGGTGAAGAGGGAGAAGAAAAATAGCAAATCTTCTGCATCAGTTCCTTTAATAAGTGACTTAATTGAGAAACCAAGATGAATGCCTACTGTTGACCAATCAGATAAGGATCTCTTTCAGTGGCAAGATTAAGTGAAAGGATAGAGACCAAGAGTGTATCCTTAACTTATATAAACAAAAGATATGGGGATGTGTTAAGCTTTCCAAATTAAAGACAACAATTTCTTGTCCTGCTCTTATTAAATGTAATCATTGCAATATGAAGCAACATATAAAACTGTTGTAAAAAAGCATATTTGAAATATTAAATAATTGTGAAGATTTTTTTGAAATTTCAGAGGACAGTAGCAGATGATTGAATATTGAATTATTAGAAGACAAGAAATATAGGACATGTTAAAGTATTTGATATAAAACATTTAAGAAAAGTGAATGTGAATATGATGAATATGGAAGATTGGTAGTAAGGAATATGTTATTTTATTATTTTACATCCTACTTAATACCAGTGATAATATTCATATTGTCAAAAGCTATGAACTTTAAATGAAATGCTTCTACTCCTCTGGCTAAGATAAAGTAATAGGGGTATGATTTGTATTTCTGCCTGAACAACTAAGTTTTAAAAGTGTATTTAACAGTGTTTATATATATATATATATATACAGAATGTATGATTTACATATTTCTGTACAAATATAATATGTAATACATATGCCTATTTTCAAAGTAAATGAAAAGAATGCAAAAAAAACTATTAAAATAGCAAAATACCTGAATAGAAACTGAACTAAAGAAAATATGCATATAGGATATAACCATATGAACCTCAACATCTTTATCCTTCAGGTAGATGCAATTAAAAACTTAACAGGACAATGCTACACATCTCACCTATGAAAATAGTCACAATCAAAAAGCTTTTTTACACAAAATATGTGGGAATGTAAATGGTATAACGATTTTGTCAATTTCAGTGAAACATATAGAAATACATATTAATAACTATTTTTGGAAAGTTAAAGACAATACAAAAATAGAATTTTGTTGAGTGAAAGAAGCCAGATGAAAATAATGTATAAGATGTTATTTATATGAAATCACAGAAAAGGTAAAATAATCTCTAGTGAAGGAAAGCAAACTAGTGGTCTCCCTAGGACTAGATGGGTCAAGTAGGAGTAAAACAAAAGGACTATTTAGGAAATTTAGGGGAAATTTAGGAAATTTACATATACTAAAGTTCGTAATGATTTACCATACATATACATTGTGAATTGATTACCAAAATCAAGATAATTAAAAAGTTCATTCCCTGTCCTAGTTAAATGGTTTTCTTTTTTACTCTCAGTAACTTTAACTTTTTAAGACTGTGTTATGAACTATCATTACCTTGTTATACATTTGAACCCTGTGATTTATTCTTATAACTAAAAGTTTATAGCCTTTGACATACATCTCCACAACCCCCTCTCATCAGACCCTAGAAAACACCATTCTATTATCTGGTTTTATGAAATTAGCCTTTTTAAGATTCCATGAATAAGTGATACCAATATAGAACTTGCCTTTCCTTATCTGGCTTATTCAGTTCAGTTCAGATGCACAGTTGTGACTGACTCTTTGAGACCCCATGAATTGCAGCATGCCAAGCCTCCCTGTCCATCACCACCTCCCGGAGTTCACTGATTCATGTCCATGGAGTCCGGGATGCCATCCAGCCATCTCATCCTCGGTCGTCCCCTTCTCCTCCTGCCCCCAATCCCTCCCAGCATCAGAGCCTTTTCCAATGAGTCAACACTTCGCATGAGGTGGCCAAAGTACTGGAGTTTCAGCTTTTGCATCATTCCTTCCAAAGAAATCCCAGGGCTGATCTCCTTCAGAATGGACTGGTTGGATCTCCTTGCAGTCCAAGGGACTCTCAAGAGTCTTCTCCAACACCACACTTCAAAAGCATCAATTCTTCTCTGCTCAGCTTTCTTCATAGACCAACTCTCACATCCATACATGACTACTGGAAAAACCATAGCCTTGACTATACAGACTTAGTCGGCAAAGTAATACCTCTGCTTTTGAATATTCTATCTAGGTTGGTCATAACTTTTCTTCCAAGGAGTAAACATCTTTTAATTTCATGTCTGCAGTCACCATCTGCAGTGATTTGGGAATCAAAAAAAAAAACAGTCTGTCACTGTTTCCACTGTTTCCCCATCTATTTCCCGTGAAGTGATGGGACCGGATGCCATGATCTTAATTTTCTGACTGTTGAGCTTTAAGCCAACTTTTTCACTCTCCTCTTGTACTTTCATCAAGAGGCTTTTAGGTTCCTCTTCACTTTCTGCCATAAGGGTGTTGTCATCTGCATATCTGAATTTACTGATATTTCTCCTAGCAATCTTGATTCCAGCTTGTGTTTCTTCCAGTCCTGCATGTCTCATGATGTAGTCTGCATATAAGTTAAATAAATAGGATGACAATATACAGTCTTGATGTATTCCTTTTCCTATTTGGAACCAGTCTATTGTTCCATCTCCAGTTCTAACTGTTGCTTCCTGACCTGCATATAGGTTTCTCAAGAGGCAGGTCAGGTGGTCTGGTATTCCCATCTCTTTCAGAATTTTCCACAGTTTATTGTGATCCACACAGTCAAAGGCTTTGGCATAGTCAAGAAAGCAGAAATCGATGTTTTTCTGGAACTCTCTTGCTTTTTCCCTGATCCAGCTGACATTGGCCATATTGCTCTCTGGTTCCTCTGCTTTTTCTAAAACCAGCTTGAACATCTGGAAGTTCATGCTTCACCTATTGCTGAACCTGGCCTGGAGAATTTTGAGCATTACTTTACTAGTGTGTGAGATGTGTGAAATTGTGTGATAGTTGGAGTATTCTTTGGCATTGCCTTTCTTTGGGATTGGAATGAAAACTGATCTTTTCCAGTCCTGTGGCCACTGCTGAGTTTTCCAAATTTGCTGGCATACTGAGTGCAGCACTTTCACAGTATCATCTTTCAGGATTTGAAACAGCTCCGCTGGAATTCCATGACCTCCACTAGCTTTGTTCATAGCGATGCTTTCTAAGGCCCTCTTGAGTTCACATTCCAGGATGTCTGGCTCTAGGTGAGTGATCACACCATCGTGATTATCTTGGTCTTAAAGCTCTTTTTTGTACAGTTCTTCTGTGTATTCTTGCCACCTCTTGTTAATATCTTCTGTTTCTGTTAGGTCCATACCATTTCTGTCCTTTATCGAGCCAATCTTTGCAGGAAATGTTCCCTTGGTATCCTTAATTTTCTTGAAGAGAAAAGTAATGCTCAAAATAATCATTTCTGGCTTATTACATTAGCATAATTCCCTTCAGCTTCATTTCTCTTATCCCCAAATGCAGGATTTTCCTCTTTATCTGACTCAGTAATATTCTACTGTGTGCATGTATATATGTTTGTGTGTGTCTATCTGTATACAAAATCACACTTTCATTTTCCACTCATCTTCTGAAGGATATCTAGGTTGTTTCTGTATCTAGGCATGTTTGTTGTCAATTATGATGCAGGAAACATGGTGGTTCCAATATGTGTTCAGTTCAGTCGCTCAGTCGTGTCCGACTCTTTGCGACCCCATGAATCGCAGCACACCAGGCCTCCCTGTTCATCACCATCCCCCGAGAGTTCACTCAGACTTACGTCCATCGAGTCTGTGATGCCATCCAGCTGTCTCATCCTCGGTCGTCCCCTTCTCCTCCTGCCCCCAATTCAAGACGCCTTATTTCCCTTATGTATGTATTTGATAGTGAGATTACTGATTCAGATGGTTTTTTCGTTTTTAATTTTTGGAAGAGCTGCTGCCATACAGTAATCTGTAATGACTGTACAGAGTTATATTCCTATCAACAGTTTACAATGGTTTCATTTTCTCCACATCCTCACCAACAATTTTTATCTTGTCTTTTGGATAATAATCATTCTAACAGGTATAAGGTGATATCTCCTTGTGATTCGTATTTGCATTTCCTTGAAAATTGGTGGCTGTGTGCATTTTTCCAGGTAACTCTTGGCCATTTGTGTCTTATTTGGAAAAATGTCTATTCAGCTCCTTTTGTACTTTTTAAATTGGGCTTTTGTTTCATTTCTATTGTGTTATATGTAGTCTATGTATTTTAGAAATTAGCCTCTTATCAGATATATAGCTTGCAAATAGTTTCTTATCTGTAGATTGCCTTTTTCAGTTTATTGTTCCTTTTTTATGCAGAAGAGCTTTAGTTTGGTGTGTCCCCATTTGTTTATCTGAGCTTTTGTTGCCTGGGTTTTGGTATCTTAACCAAGAAATTACCAAGACCAATCAATGTCCAGGAATTTTTCCCTATGTTTTCTAACAGGAATTTCTGGTTTCAGGTCTTACATCAAAATCTTTAAACCATTTTAAGTTAAATTTTTTGAATGGTGTAAGAGAGTGGTCCAGTTTCATTCTTTGCATATAAATATCCTGTTTTCCCAGCAACATTAATTGAAGAGATTGTTATTTACCCATTGTGTGTTCTTGGTGCCCTTGTGAAAAATTAATTGACTATTTATACCTAAGGATATTTCTGGTCTGTCTTTTCTGTTCCACTGGTCTATGTGTCTGTTTTATGCCACTATGATAGTGTTTTAATTACTATGGCTTTGTAATATAGTTTGAAATCAAGAAGTATGGTGCCTTCAGCTTTGATCTTTCTCAAGATTGCTCTGGCTATGAATGTTTTTCCAGTGGTTTGATACAGATTTTAAGATTTTTTTTTTCCATTTCTGTGAAAATGTCTCTGGGATTTTGAAAGAGATTGCATTGAATCTGTTGATCATTATTGGATAGTATAGACATTTTAAAAATATTAATTCTTCCTTAAAAACACTATAATAATTAGGAATAAATTTTAACATATATTATAACATATTGATGAATGAATTGGAGAGTCAGTTTAGTTCAGTCGCTCAGTCATATCCAACTGTTTGCGACTCCATGAATCACAGCACGCCAGGCCTCCCTGTTCATCACCATCTCCCAGAGTTCACTCAGACTCATGTCCATGGAGTCCGGGATGCCATCCAGCCATCTCATCCTCTGTCATCCCCTTCTCCTCCTGCCCCCAATCCCTCCCAGCATCAGGGTCTTTTCCAATGAGTCAACTCTTCGCATGAGGTGGCCAAAGTACTGGAGTTTCAGCTTCAGCATCATTCCTTCCAAAGAAATCCCAGGGCTGATCTCCTTCAGAATGGACTGGTTGGATCTCCTTGCAGTCCAAGGGACTCTCAAGAGTCTTCTCCAACACCACAGTTCAAAAGCATCAATTCTTCGGCACTCAGCCGTCTTCACAGTCCAACNTCAGCATCAGTCCTTCCAATGAACACCCAGGACTGATCTCCTTTAGGATGGACTGGTTGGATCTCCTTGCAGTCCAAGGGACTCTCAAGAGTCTTTCTCCAACACCACAGTTCAAAAGCATCAATTCTTCGGCACTCAAACTTTCTTCACAGTCCAACTCTCACATCCATACATGACCAATGGAACAACCATAGCCTTGACTAGATGAACCTTTGTTGGCAAAGTAATGTCTCTGCTTTTAAATATGCTATCTAGGTTGGTCATAACTTTCCTTCCAAGGAGTAAGTGTCTTTTAATTTCATGGCTGCAATTATCATCTGCAGTGATTTTGGAGCCCCCCAAAATAGTCTGACACTGTTTCCACTGTTTCCCCATATATTTGCCATGAAGTGATGGGACCAGATGCCACGATCTTCGTTTTCTGAATGTTGAGCTTTAAGCCAAGTTTTTCACTCTCCTCTTTCACTATTATCATTAAAGGGATGTAAATGCAATAGGATGCGTGCATGCTAAGTTGCTTCAGTCGTGTCCACCTCTTTGCAATGCTATGGACTGTAGCCTGCTAGGCTTCTCTGTCTATGGGATTCTCCAGGCAAGAATACTGGAGCGGGTTGCCATGCCCTGTTCCAGGGGATCTTTGTGATCAAATCCAGATCTCCTGCATTGCAGGCAGATTACGGCTGTACCACTGGGGAAGCAAAATGTCATTGGATTGCTACCTGCATTTTGTAGCTAAGGAAACAAGCAAGACGTTCAAGGTCACACAATAAGTAAACGCACAGCGTCTCCTTTAAGCACTTACATACAGTAATATTTAATCCTTGCAACAACTGTATGAGGCAGGAGCTATAACTATGCCCATATCACAGATGTGGAAATTGAGGTACAAAGAGGCTAAATAATTTGCCCACTGTCCCACAGTTTATTAGTGGTCAGTATTGGGGGACCCCTGGGGTTGAGCATCCACAGTTGCACATTTTTCTTCCCACAATTTAACATCTCTGAAATTTGGATGTGTCTTTGATTGTGTATCACAGCTGAGGTATCAGTATTTTTCTTAGTGGTATATAAAATAACGGGGCTTCTTAAAATTGATGACATCTTAGTTAAAATCAATGTAATAAGAGACTTGATTTCTTCTTGATCCACCCCTCCCCACTTCCCTTCATCAATTTTGAGATTTAAAAGTGATCCTTCCCCCTGGATGGTGGGGAAATCAGACATAGATCCTATCATCATTCGTTCTTCTCTCCTCCAGCCCTCTAGGTGAAAACACAGGAGACGTTGACAAAAGGTGGCCAGTTTGGGAGCAAGGCAGCACACACAGCGTGGACTGCTCCTGGACAAGATGGGGTGTTTGGGAGACAGGGGTGCTATCCAGCCAGCATTTCCAGGAGGTCAGAGCCCCAGCCAGATTCCCACACACAGCACCCGTTTGTGAGCCCCAGTGCTGAGAGCAAGCCCATTCCCTGATGTGCAGAGATGAAGCTAGGAAACCCGAGTAGGAACTCAGGGGCAACTGCAGACGGCACGTCTAAGGCGCTGCAGTTAGTGAACAAGACACGAATCTGTGTCCATTTCTTGGGGGGTAAATACAACCACATGTGGCTGAAACCCTCACATCATTTAGTCTGCGCTGACATGAATTCCCTTGGAAGAGTTAGCATTTGGTTAGGTAAACGTTTCCCCTCTCCCTCCCCTCCTCACCTCCCTTGTTCTCCATCAATATCTTGCAGATGTTGGAACAAGCCGCTGACGGACTTCTTTCCCACATTGGAATGCTGGCCTGGGGAACGATGCCGCAGCGCTTTCTGGCTGCCTGCTACCCTCGGCTACAATGGGCCTCCTACACTCTCTTACTTGCGCATCAAGCCTCTGGCTGCTTGCTGCCAAGTATTAAGTGCTTGTTCCACAAACCTGGTGTAGATTATCACTTCGCCGTATAGATGTATCTAATGGAATTAAATAGTTGGCTCCTGACCAGTAACAGATGTGCTACATATAATGCAATAATAATGAGACTGAAACCACCATGTAATATCGAGGGAAGAGTGGAGGGCGACTTGCATTTCTCTAGTTTGAAAGAAAAGGAAAGCAGAGAGGATGGCCGTTTATTTGCACCGAATGAGCTGTATCTCTGTGTTACAAATTCTGCGAGGAGTGCCTCTTGCAACCCTGTGGACACCCGTGAAATGAGAGGCAAATAGGGTAGGAATGGGGGTGGTTTGTGCTAGAGGAAGATTGGTCCAGCTTAATGACCCCTGCCTCTCCTCCCAACCTGGTGCTGCTGGCTTTGGAGGGCTGAATTGGGATCATACTGGGACACACTCTTGCAAGGTGCTTCAGGTGAGAGATGACCAGTGGAGCCTGAGCTTGGGAGGTCAGCCATGTGGGCAGGAGGAAGACAGAAGTGTAGGCGAGGGAAAAAGGAAGCCAGGCTGCTTGTTGGGCAGGCGCCCAGTGTGTCCAAGTGGGGACTGCAGGGCTCTCTCCTGGTCTTTGTGCAGTTCTAGAACCTTCTTCAGAATTAGCACAAGCTGGTCTCTGGAGACGTCTGCTTCCCAAGAGTTCTCAACTCTGGTTGCTAGGACTGCTAAACAGGAGACCTGGGCGGGAGTATGCATACAGGGAAGGGGTAGCCAAGCTCAACACTGGAGGTCAAAGGGCAACCACAGGGTGGAATTCCTGCTGTACAGCGGTGCTTACTATGAATTCAGAGTTGCAGTTTTTCCGAGTATTTTGATCTTTTACTGTACCTTCTTCCTGTCTTCTTCAACTCCATTGCCCTCCTTTTCTCTACTCTTCAATATTAAGAGTAATTAACTAACTGACAAAGACAGTTATTGCTGAGTAACAACCCCCAAAACTTAATATATGCTTTATTTATTTATTTGTTTTTCTCACAATTCTCTGTGTCAATTTGGTTGATCTGAGGTGACTCAGGCCTCAGTCAGTTATCTTGGCTGGATTTGCTCACGTGCCTGTAATCGCTGGATAGACTGGCAGAGGACTGGCTGGTCTTGGATCGCCTTAGGTCCTCATAGCTCTCACAGTCCTCCAACAGCCTTGCCTGGCTATATTCCTCTGCCAGTGTCGGAGCTGTGACAAGAGAGTTGGTGGAAATAAGCCTGCACTTTCAAACTTCCACTTGCATCCTACTGGCTTCCCACTGGCCAAACCAGTGTCTCAGCTAAGCTAGAATCTGAGCAGGAAGGGACTGCAAAGTTACAAGTCAAACGGAGGTCATGCAGTCATGCTACTACAGTATCTGTGACATTTATCAGAGGTTTTCAAGTACACAGATTAGGAAGAGTCAGTGAAACAGGTTAATGACATACCGTGGAAACTCAAGACCCATTTCAGTCCATCCGAAGACATGATCAGAAGGCAGTCAGACCAGTTTCTGCTCTCTCTACCTGGACTTCCATCTTCTATCTTCCTACCACAGCACTTTGGGACTGCCTGCTGTCCCCCACCCCCGATTCACATACACACGCAAGGACAGACCCTGGTCCAGGTTCTGGGGCCACTTCCTGCCACAGTCCCCAGTCACATAAGGATAGGCAAGACACATAAAGTTAAGGTATGAGAGCACAGCACATAGTCCCAGAAGGTTTGGGTCTCAGGAGAGGAAAAATCAAGGGGAAAAACAGACTTGATGCTGAGAGGAGACCAAATAGTAATTAATACAGGGACTCTCTCATGCCCTGGACCCAGAGGTACAATTGAAATCGAGACAAGATGGTGGTAAATAGGCCCACCTTGTCAGGTGAACAAAATAAAGGGTAGCATAGTCAAGTACTCCTAACAGCACCCAGAGGATCAAGCTAGGAAAGCAAGAGGAAATCTACTTGGCACACAATAATCACTCCATGAAATTTGTAGACTGACTGGCTAGGAAACTATTCTAAGAAACCCACAGACTCTTAAAGATTTAAGAACAAGGAGAGTCATTGAAACCTATTTGTAAGAGTGGAAACAAACCAAATGTTCAACAATAGGGAATGATTAAATAATTTATGGCACATCTATATAAATGGCATATGATGCAGTTATTTAAAATGATGTTTTAAATTAAATTTTTACAACTGGAGGAGAAATTCAACATGTAATTTGAAGTGAAAAGGCAGGTTCCAAAACGATATGCAATCTGATCCCAAGGAGGCATAAAATAAGTGTGGTTTTAACAGTGGTTTAGGGGAGATTTTTGTATCTTTACGCTTTTTACATTTTCCAGGTTTTTTGTAATTCCTCTATGTTTGTAAAAATAATTGAAGTTCTGAAAAGGACGTGGATCTTAATTTTGAAACAAGGACCAAGATGTTAACATCCTCTTGTTGCATCAGGCACTCTCAGGCACTCTCAGACCCTCTCACCTATGCTCCTATATTTTCACTGGTACCACTTACCACACATTATATGTAGTTGGTGATCCCCCCTCTCTCTTCTTCAACAGAATGTAGACTCTAGGAGGAGGGGTTTTGCTTGTCTTATTCATGGATGTGTCCCCTGCCATTCACCACAGCTTTATGGACCTCAGAAAATATTTGCTGAATGAATGAGTGAGTGAATGAATGAAAGCACTCAGAGGGAATTCCCTTCCCCTTCTTTGTCTCCTCTAGGATGTTCTGAAGCATCAGTATTAGGAGCACCTTGATTTATCCACAGAGAGAAGTGTTAGGAACAACTTTGATCTGCAAATACCCATTGCCTCTAATGTCCATAGATTTCCTACTGGGCTCAGCATAGTACCAAGCACTATGGTGGACAAGAAGGCAGTGGAGTAGATTACAGGGCAGGGCATCCATCAGACCAAAGAAGGGAACTCTGGCACATAGCACAGAGACTCAGTTACCCATGGCCACTGTTTCCCACTGATATCTTCAAGAGCCAGTGAAACTGCCCTTCCTCTCACATCGTGCGGGAGTCAGCACCAGAAGCCCCACATGTGTCCTTCCGCGCATCTTCTCGAAGCAAATGACGCCCCTGCTCTGCTGTTTTCCGCTGCACGGAACTCTCTTGACTGCATCTCAGCCAGTTCCTTGTCTAGTGTACTGGACCAAAAAGCAACTGTTCTATTAGTCACTACTAGCTAACCATTCTACTAGTTATTCCATTCTCTTTCTAAAAAATATTTATTGATTGATTTGTTTATTTGGCTACCCCAGGTCTTATGTGCAGCACATAGCATCTTTGTTCTTCCTGGCAGCATGTAGGATTTTTCACTGCGGCATGTGGGATCCAGTTCCCTGACCAGGGATTTGAACCCAGGCCCCCTACACTGAGAGCTCAGAGTCTTAGCCTCTGGACCTCCAGGGAAGTCCCTAAGTATTCTATTCTATTCTATTCTTCATCTCTGTCTTGTGTCACCCTCTCCCAGGCACATAAAGATAACTTTTATTTCTATTTCTCTCTCCTTGTCTCTTCTCTCTCAGTCCCAAGTTTGAGCCCTCTCTTTCCCTGTAAAGCTATCAAACACCACTAAGAAGCAAATGAGTCTTATCAGTGACAGAAAGGGAAAAAGAAAGTGACCAGCAGAATCAGCCAGGAGAGCACATTCACGGTGTGAGGTCTTTGCAAGTGTCCAATACTCATTTCAGACACTGCTCACCATTCTTTAATTAAACCTGCCTTTCCGCACCCACCAGTGCTTGAGACAGAGGAAACAAATATTTTCATCTGGAGTGTTGTTTGTCCCTTTTGTTAGAAGTGAGGTTCTCCACTATTTTTTTTTTTTAAACACATGCATGTAGGAATTTCCCTGGATGTCCCATGGTTAAGACTCTGCACTCCCACTGCAGTGGGGTACAGGTTCAATCCGTGGCTGGGGAACTAANTTTTTTTTTATGGACTACACACTCTTTTCAAGTGATGTCAAAAGGTACATACTAGTCCTGAAAGCTATATGCCTTCTATTAATATAAACAAAGACCTGCTCTTTACAGTTATTGATTAATACTGATAGAAGGCCCAGAAAGAGGTGTGGCCATTGGAAGCATCACATAGCTCAGAACTCTCGAGGGGTCATAAGAAGCTCATTCACCAAAGGTGAGATGACCTTAGGCCCCAGCTGACTGATTTCTCCAGCTGACAAAAACCTGATTTTTCACACAAAAATACAAATTACACCTATTTGTTTTCAATCATTTCGGTGTAAGAATAAGAAAATATAGAACATATTAAGTATATGTTGCATGTACTATAAAGAAATTTAAGTGTAAGAATAAAGAAACTTATGCAACCTGGGTTAATATAGGCTGTGAGTAGAAAGCAAGCAGTGGATTGGGAGGACATTCGAAACTTCATTGCTCTTATAATTAAATAGTGTTACTTTTATACTTGAGAAGGGCAAGCTTTTACCTCTTCTAAGGTATTAAAACAATATTGAGTGGGTCTCGCTGCCTAGAGGAAAAGATATTTTCATTTCACTACCATGAAGTGGTAAATAATCTGCCTGCTAATGCAGGATACACAGATTTGAACCCTGAATTGGGAAGATCCACTGAAGGAGGGCATGACAACCCGCTCCAGCATTCTTGCCTGGAGAATTCCATGGACAGAGGAGCCTGGCGGGCCACAGTCCATGGGGTCACAAAGTGTCAGACTTACAACAACAACCATATGAAATTACAGGTTGTTTTCCTTTATTCCTTGGTATAGTTATTCAATCAATATTTCCTGAGAGCCTGCTAATTGATGAGAGGGTAGCTTGTAACCACTCCATACATGTGCTGTTCTTACGTGCTGTAATTCTTGAATTTACAAGATCTTGTCATACTGTAGGGGGGCAGCTGTGTGAGCAGAAAGATGAACGGTATGTGAAAGGTAAAATTTCACAGCAAACAGTAAGTCATCCCTTTTGCCACTCAAATGAGAAAGACATCTTTCTAAGCCCCCAAATCAGAAATGAACAGCAGGCTTTAGTTGGTCAGAATTCAGTATAAAATATTGTGCCTGGAAGACTAGAAAGGTCCCTTGCCTGAATATACTACACGTCAATACAAAGGGAGACTCTACTTTTTTTGGATAAATTCTTTGGTTTTGATTCAACATAAGAAGGATTCAGAATAAACATCAGGGTCCTGTATTGTTTGTACATCTTTCTCCTTCAAGACCTCGAATTATCACTAGATCATCAGTTAGCAGGAGATGAGAGGAGACAGCATCTTCATACAGTTTGACTGGTTATGCTTGGAATGTTGCCAGAACTCAGAGGAAAACTAAATGATCCGCTGGTTTAGGTCAGCACATCACTGCTGAACTGGGGTTTGAAGACTGAGCAGGAGGAAGGAGGCTANATTCATTTATTGAGCACTGACTATATGTCCTGCCCAGTGCTAAGCGCTTCACATTTATTACCTCATTGAATGTTTACAAAATTTTAGAAGGTGGGTTTATAGGTGAATAAAATGTCTTACCGATGGCGACATAATCTGTAAACAGAAACAGAAGAGAGATTCGAGCCCTCAGGGGCACCGACGTCTGACATCCTAACCACTCTCTGGATGTCCTTCCAGGCTTCTGAAGTCCACAGGCCTCTCCCCCTAGGGATGCTGTCTTGGCCTGTGCTCCCTTGTCGTCTATGAATGCCTGTGTATCCATCTCACCTCCTCCACGCCATGTAACGCTCTGAGGGCTGGAAGGGTTGCGTTTTTATACTGCAGGGCCCCCTGCACTCAGCAGAGATCCCTGTCTTGAGTAGGTATCATTTGACTTGAACTGTATCCAGGGCCTCTGGATGGCCTCACTGCAGCCCACGTGCAGAGGTCGCTGGGGCTCCCCTGGCCCAACCTGTGTGTATTCTATATCTCGGCCAAGCCAGCTTTAAGCAGGCCACTGCTTCAGACAGTCACTCGAGCATGGAGCCCAGTGTCCATCTAACTAGAGATGAGGTCAGCCATGGGGCCCCAGGCTGCCTGACTTGGCTCAGTTCTCTTCAACACAAGTAAGCTCAAGGACCCTGACTCCCTGGCTGTGCTGTTTCTCTGCCTCATGCTGTCCATTAAAGCATTTGTAAACACAGCTCTTCTAGGCCAGGGAGGAGCCCCCGGGCTTTCAGAGAGTGCCAGGGCACTGGACTCTTCCTCCCCCATTAAAAGAACCGTGAAAACTTTTGACCTCCAGCTGGAGGCACCAGAATGGAACAATTTGTAACTCCTTATTATAGGTTGTGTCTCACATGGCACACTTTAAGAGCTTTCAGCTGGGCCACACATATACACACAATCTGCTTCACAAGGCCCTGACCAATTGGCCCCAGAACCCAGCCAAATTTGGGGTAAGTGTGTGGCCACTGGTTTACTGGGCCAGCCATTGGATAATGGACTGGCTGAGTCTTCTGGAGACCAAGAGCAATTGCTGACATCTGGATGCCATGGGATTGGGTTCCAAAATGCTGGGTCATTCCACAGTCATGGTAGAGAAAAGCTGATAGTGAGGGCCAGGGCGGACAGAAAGTCTACTCCTTCTTGCTGGTCCCAAGGATTCAGAAGGCTAAATGGAATCCCTCTGCCACCAAAGCAGACTTCCCAACAAATGGATCAGGTTCTATCACTGAGGTCGTGAAGTTTCATCTGGCTCTACCTGGTAGATCTCTAAGCTACTTATCCACCAGTCCATTCTAAAGGAGATCAGCTCTGGGATTTCTTTGGAAGGAATGGTGCTAAAGCTGAAACTCCAGTACTTTGGCCACCTCATGCAAAGAGTTGACTCATTGGAAAAGACTCTGATGCTGGGAGGCATTGGGGGCAGGAGGAGAAGGGGACGACAGAGGATGAGATGACTGGATGGCATCACTGACTCAATGGATGTGAGTCTGAGTGAACTCCGGCTGTTGGTGATGGACAGGGAGGCCTGGCGTGCTGTGATTCATGGGGTCGCAAAGAGTTAGACATGACTGAGTGACTGAACTGAACTGAACTGAAGCTACTTATTGCCATCTTCTCTGCTTATTGCTCTCTCTGATATCACCTTCTCTGCTTTTCCCCTATTATTATGTGAGGAGTAAGACCAAGGGAGCAACACTGCATTCTCTTCTTGACTCAGCAGCCAGTTCTTCCCTTCCTATGCTAAGTCTCCAGGCTGCAGGGAAACCAATGGGCTTCTCAGGTGGCACTGGTGGTAAAGACTCCGCCTGCCAAAGCAGGAGATACAAGAGACACAAGTTCCATCCCTGGGTCGGGAAGATCTCCTGGAATGGAAAATGGCACTCCACTCCAGTAAATTTCCATGGGCAGAAGAGCCTGGCAGGCTACAGTCCATGGGGCTGCAAAGAGTCAGACATGACCAAGCACAGCACAGGAAAACAAATAGATTGGGAGACTCTGGTTACAAAGGACAGAATTTCCTACAGAGGTCAGAGATACACCCATGTGTAACCTTTGTCTGAGCTAAAAAGGCAGCAGAACATTTTATCTCACCCCTTATGCTCAATACAAACCAAGTTGGGAAGATAGACAGATTTAGTTGATGAAAAAACACAAAAGAAAATGGTTTGAATAAATCCAAGGTGCTGAGCCATCATCACAAATGTGAGTGGATCAAAGCTATCATATTAAAGGATAAAGACTTTCAGACTGGATTTTTAAAAATACCCCAAACTGACTTTTTGCTACTTAAGAACAATATCTAAAATAAAATGACACAAGAAGTTTAAAAATTAAGGGGTGATAAAAAAAGCTCCCAAAACAGTGGGGAAGTGCTAGTGGAAAATGGAGAGAGAGTGGCTACCACACCTGTCCCTACTCTCCAAGAAACAATGTATTTCTAAAAAAAAAAAGAAGAAAAATGTTATTTGGCTCTATTCTCAGAATGACCTTGAAGGCAAGCATTTAGGGAAAACATGTCACACTGGGGTCTGCAGGGCAGACTCCACGTTAAAGCTTCTCCATTCATGCCCCCAATTCTTCCCATTTTAGAAGCTGAGAGAAGCACACAAATCTCTGGGATGGACTATTCCATCAGTCTCTTTTCTGTTTCCAAACAAAGGTATTGATGTTAAGTTAAAAACAAGTTCAGAAAAGTCCTCATGCTTCTTCTCAGTACCACCCTGGGAAAATGGCTTCCAGCTGGCCAGCTGGATAATTTTCCAGGCAAAGAGGTCACATACAGGCCACAGAGCCTATTTTGTGAGTGGGCCAACTGGGCTGTCCATTTAAGCAACCAAGTGAAATCAGCACAAAGGCAAATAGTGATGATCAGAGAAAGGAGCCAATGTGTATATAAGTGAATATTCCATAGATGGATCCCAAGAGTTTGGAAAATCCTTCATCTTGTAAGAGGACTTTGAATCTGTGAGCTCCCCCACACCAACCCGCCCACCTAGGAACAGATTTCTTAGCTTCCAGCACATTTCCAAATGGATTGCTGGCCTCAAAATGTTTTAGAACCATTGAATGGTATAATAATTTCAAAGCTGCAATGACAGTCAGTGGCCTCCAAGGACCCCCATGTCAAGGCTTGGGGTCCTACTGCAGTTCACAGAGCAGAGAACTAAGCTCGGAACTCAGCCCTTGATCAGCAGAGGTAAAGAACAGCTATGCTAACAGTTTGAGGAGGGAAGGTGCTTCTGTGGGTCTCAGAGTGAACCAAGAGTGGAATTGTTTTTTCAGTGGTTCCCTGCCCCATCACCCCATAGCTCATTCATATGGGAAGGCATTTTCTAGAGTGCTCACAAACTCCACCTTGAAAAATTGGGCTCATTGGCAGAATAAATTTGGGAAATGCTAGATAGAAGAGAGACAAATCTTCTCCAATGAAGATTCACCGTGCACATTTTTATGATAAAGTCTCTGAAAAATCCTGCAATAATTTAAGCTAACCTACCATTTAAATTAAGTTAACCTAGTGTTTCCAAAAGTTATTTGAGCAGACTTCTCTCTTCCCGAGAACATCTCTTACATGCAACTTAACTACAGTTCCACCACACATGCTTTGGGGGAAGCAAAGAAAGTCAAAGTCTAAAGTACTTCTTGGCGCTCAAGGCCTACCTTCTGGCTCTCCTTCCCATTTTCAGTCAAACAGGGTGCCCAGGCTAACCCCCTCACATCTTGTCCTTCCCTACTTCTTGCTTCCATGCACATATGCTACTCTCTCCCTTTAGACTCTTCCCTGTCCTCCTGGTGATCTCAGAAATATCCATGGTTAGCGCTAGCCACCATCCCTCCTTTCTTCCACAAAGACTTTCCAACAAAGAGCAGATGCAAAATAAATCTGTCCTGGGGTAGGAAGGATACAGAGGGAGGTAATCCTCTGTGGTCACCTCCTACCATTTCCCAGGCCCTCTTGGACAGACTTGTTCTCAGATATGGACATTGAACTTTCACCTTCTTTCAACAGGGCTTCCACTGCCTGGTCATCTCCATGCATTTCCAGGCTGAAGGTAACAGAATGATAAGAAACAGAAAAAGCAAGGGATGAGTATCAAGCAAAGGAACAAGACATAGTTGACACAAACATAAGTTCTCTTGATAGGGATTTGTTTTTACCTCTGACCCTGCCATTCATACCAGCTCCTATGATGAATCCACAGTCTGAAGTATGTGCCTTATGAAGCCTGGGCCAAAGGGCAGGTAGGCTTTTGTGGCAGGCTCAACTCCAGTGAACATCAAAGAGTCAATAAAAGGGACAGTGAGCATTTAAGTAAGTTACCAGCTCCCCTAAAAATTCCCTAGACTCCCAGCCAAACTTGAAATGAATCCTGAGTACAGCAGAGAGATCTGTGCTTGGTCAGGCCTCCAAGTTCAGAGGGCTTCCCTTGTGGCTCAGCTGGTAAAGAATCCAGCTGCAGTGTGAGTCTTTTCTGGCAGACATCATAGCCCCCTCTTCTTCCATGATTCCTTCTCCCAAGGAATAAGATCATGTTCCTTAGTCTTAGGAATAAGATGTAGGCACTAGCCACCCTTGGGTCTGAAGGAGCTCCTCGTCTTAAGAGGACCCAGAGCAGCAGAAACTGGTCCTCAAGGAAGGCACAGCAGCGGGAGACAAGAAGAGTGATAACACCCTGCCTCCACCACTTGTGGGCTGTGCAGCCTCAGGCAGGTTACTTAGTCTCTCTGTGCCTTAGCTGTTTCATTCGTGAGATGAGGAGAATACTCACATCATAGGCCTACTGTAAGGGCTGAATGAATGTAAAACCCCTTAAAAAGTACCTGGCTCATACAGCTGCTTATGAGTAACAATTGTCATTATTGTTATCATCATTATTACTCTAGAATGCCCCTGGACTGGGAGTCGGTAAGCCTGAGTTTTAGGCCCAGGACTGCATTTAATGTTCATCCTGGTCTTGGAACACTGTGGACCTCAGTTTTGCCATTTGTAAAGTGGGAGTTCTGTACTTCCTCAGGAAAGTGTCGTAAGGCTTAAATGAGATAAGAAGTATTAAAGTACTTTGGACAGTGAACACCTCTGAGTTGTAAGGCAACATCAGGAAGAAGCAGACAACCCCCACATGCATTTTGGGTCTCCGGCTTATCTGTACTCATCTACAGCATCACAGGGGACTTTCCTCTCTCTCAACTCTTCCTTCTTGATGAGATTCTGGACTCAAATTGCTCACACAGAGAAGTGTCTGATATGATGGCCAGGATTTCCTCTGCTGTGGCCCCAGCCTTTTAGGATCCTCAGGAGACTTAAGGGATGATGAAGAACATTCTATCTTCCAGAACCTCAGAAGACTTCCTTAACTTCATTTATTTCATGTTGTCTGGCTGGAAACCAAGCTGTTTAAAATAACTCCCAAACTGGACCTTCTGAGCAAGACTTCCAGAAGAAACCAAAAAATGCTCCTTATGACATGAATATTCACTGGAAGGACTGATGCTGAAGCTGAAGCTCCAGTACTTTGGCCATTTGATGTGAAGAGCTGACTCACTGGAAAAGACTCTGATGTCGGAAAAGTCTGAGGACAGGAGAAGAGGATGACAGAGGATGAGATGGCTGGATGGCATCACCAACTCAATGGACATGAGTTTGAGCAAAATGAAGAGATGGTGAAGGACAGGGAAGCCTGGCTTGCTGCAGTCCAGGGGATCAAAAGACAAGACTTAGCAACCAAATAAAAACAAATGACATGATTCATTACTTTTATCCCTATTACTGTTATTGTTATTATTATGCTTATGACTATGATTCAGATCACGACAGCAACTCTATGAACCCAGCACTGTGCTGGGAGCAGAGCAGACACTTACACATCCATTCCTCACAACAGCCTGATGAGAGAGGTGCTGGCATTACCTGACTTACAGGCGATAAATCTGAAGCTCAGCCTGCTCCTGGTCCCATAACAACACACATTTCCAGGTGGGGGAGAAGGGATTGTGGTCAGGAAAGGAGAAGGCCGCCTCCTCTGACACTGTCTTCCTCCTTTGGAAGGCACCTTCTCTGGAAGAGTGTCTTCTGTCTTCTCCTGGTGGGTCCTTAGCATCTGGATCTTCAGCCCATGAGCCTGGCAGGATTCAGGCTGAGCCAGACATCTTGGTGTCATCATGTCTGTTGGGTTCTTAGCTTCAGATCTAGCATTAGGAGATCACCCAAATTACATTGCTTTTTGTGATTTTAAGGACAGGGTGTTGAGTTAATCATACTCTCCAGCTCATGGTGTATTATCATCATTGATAGGTCGACTCATTGCTTCGTTTACTTTATTTCTTTCTTTTGATCCTTGTTTTCCATTTCTATTCCTCTCCTCCCGCAGGCACTTCTAATGTGCTTAATGTGATCTTTTTATTTTACATGTATTGCTGCTTTATGAGCATCTACTTTTGATTTAGGTAAATCATAGTGTTTTATCTATCTCATTCTATTTCTCTTCTTTTAAAACTCAGGATCAGGTTTTTAAGATCCAGCCATGTTGGTGAATATGCACCTATGATGAGGCCACTTTTTTGAACAGTCTGGTAGTTTTCTCAGGGAAAAGTGAAGGCAAATAAGACAGAGGGCACGCAGGCTGCTTCATCAGTGAGTCCATGTAGCAGTCTGAGAGGATATGGGGGAAAGTTCCACCAAGTGAAACAGTTCTAGGCTATCTTCCTGACTAGAAGTCAGAATGGACACCCACAGACAGCACATTCAGTGAAGCCAACCGAGAATGGAGAAAGTAAAGAAACAAGATGTAGAGATCAAGCGCATTGGACCCTGACCTAGTCACCTTGTCTTCGACAAACCCGCATCTTCTAGGATGCCTGTGGTGCCCAGCCTCAAGCAAACCTTCCCAGCTGGCAATGCTGGCCTTGTTAGGAGTGTACATGTGGCTCTGTGGCTGAGACCCTCCTCTCTATCAGCCACAGAGGAGTCTGCCATGTGTCCTGGGCAAAGAAGTTTACCCTGAGGGGTGGCCAGGGTCCTCAGATGTAACTTGTCTTGTGGTGGCTCTTCCTGCCCTCTCTGCCTCTACACAGAACCAAAGGAGTGGGCTGACTTTTGAATAAATCAAAACCAGTTCCATTCTTTAAAACTGAAATTTCACAGGTGATCAGCCTACCCCATGGCCCACTGGCCTTGGAGAGGATGGAGAAATAATTGGAATCATATGAGTCAGTTTGATTAGAAAAGTGAATGTGGTTTGGAGGGAAGGCCTGGATTCCCTGTCCTTAGTGACCAGCTTGACCTCACCTTCCATGGGCCTAAACTCCCTAGAGATAAAACCGCCTACTTGCCCAGAGACATGATCCCATTTAAGAGGCAAAAGGTCGCCCACTTTCCCAGAGGCCAAGACCATTCACCAGCAGAACAGTCAGTTGAAAAGTCAAACATTCAGCCACACAAGCCGAGAGGGTGTTTCCAAACCTTTGACCCACAGCTGCCCCTCCCCATCCCCCACTCTCACCCTCAGCCCATAGACTTGACCAGTTGTTTGGGTAGGCTGTAACTGTACCTCTGTAGATGACACAATTTCATCAATGATCCTATGGATCAGAGTTTGTTATGAAAACTATTTCATGATTACAAAGTAGCTCCAGAAAGGATGATATAGGTAAAAAGGGAGGGAGTATGCAAAGGGTTTCTTGGGATGCCTTCCTGAGCATTTTCTGATCAGACACATGGCTCTTAATTTAGCAGCAACTATGTCAAATCATAGAGTCGGATATAACTCAGCAGCTGAACAACAATTGCTCCCACCTTCAGGTCTGGGTGGTGGGAGCAATTAGTTTGCTAAGTCCCACTTCACGGATAATCAAGGAGTTAAGCAAACTCCTTACAACCCATCTTAGGTCCCATCCTCTCTTCTTGGTCATCCTCAGCTAACATGCAAAGAAATACTTACCAGTAGTTAATGATGAAACATGGCTTTCCTTTAATGGTGTTTGCACCCGGAAATTTTGCCGATCACTTTGCCGACAAAGATCCATATAGTCAAAGCTATGGTTTTTCCAGTAGTCATGTATGGATGTGAGAGTTGGACTAAAAAGAAAGCTGAGCACTAAAGGACTGATACTTTTGAATTGTGGTGCTGGAGAAGACTTTTGAGAGTTCCTTGGACAGCAAGGAGATCAAACCAGTCAAACCTAAAGAAATCAACCCTGAATAATCATTGGAAGGATTGATGCTGAAGCTGAAGTTCCAATACTATGGCCACCTGATGGGAAGAGCTGACTCATTGGGAAAGACCCTGATGCTGGGGAAGGTTGAGGGCAAGAGAAGAGGGTGATGGAGGATGAGATGGTTGGATGGCATCACTAACTCAGTGGACATGAGTTTATGCAAACTCTGGGAGATAGCGAAGGACAGAAAAGTCTGGCGTGCTGCAGTCCATGGGATCACAGAGACTCAGACATAACTTAGTGACTGAAAACAACAACCCAGAAATTTTAGAAACTATGCTTTGAAAGTTGAGTGACACTTAAACTTGAGTGACCTCTTCTAAACTCTTAAGACACTCTTGTCTCCTGAAATCTAGCCAGTCACAATCCCAGCACCCCACCCGCCTTGTCCCTCTAAACCTAGAAACATGTCAGGGCTTGACTGGTATCTTACTTCACTGCCAAGAAAAGATTTTCCCATGAGGCTTTACCTCTGGTCACAAAAAACAGCTTCCCTTCAAAGCAAAGAAATCAAGACAAGCATTTCCTATGAGCACTTCATAAACCTAAAATCACCCTGTTCCAAAATTTAGAGTGGGGAATTGCCTCTAGCTGCCTGAGCTTTCCTGATAACCTGCTTTGACCCCATAAGCCAATCTCACAGCCATATTGAATGCAGACCAGCAATGACCTATAACAACTCAGACCATAACAGCCATATGTCAAGAATGGCTTAAGCCACATGTGCATACAAAATAGAGCTAGCAAATGCTTAGAGTTTTTTTTTTAATACTTCTTGTTAAGCATGTTTTTCCCAAGACCTCCAGCTATCTATTGCTCTTTTTTTTAGGCTTAGTGAGGTGAACTATCTTTCCCCTGTAGACCTCCCCTGCAAATTGCTTTTCAATAATCCCAACACAACCTGCTGGCAACCGTATTCTACATAACAATGCAGCTCGCAAATGCATCACCTGCAATTATAACTCTAGCTTTGATGCAAGACCAATTTAAAGATAGAGAATCTGGGTCTAATTAAGGCAGCTCAAGCTCAGACTGATAAGGGCCACCTTCATTACAGCTCAAGTGAGCTGAAAGCAGTCCCAAAGACTCAGGAATCGCTTGGGAATATTTTCCCAGCATTTCAAAAGCACATTATATTGTGAAACAAGATTCTGGTCTCTACATTTCCTTCTCTGGACTCAATAGCAGAGTTTTTCGTCTATAAATATCAAAGACTGTGCTCAGCTGTGTCTGATTCTTTGTAACCCCATGGACTATAGCCCGTCAGGATCCTCTGTCCATGGAGTTTTCCAGGCAAGAATACTGGAGTGGGTTGCCATTTCCTACTCCAGGGGATCGTCCGGACCCAGGGATCGAACTCTGTGTCTCTTGCATCTGCCGCATTGACAGGCAGATTCTTTATCATTGCACCACCTGTGATGCCCAGCCCTCTGCAAAAAAATTTCTCAGCATTTGAAAGAGAATGACAAAGGGTGGTCCTGGATTGGAAAGTGTTTACCCTAGGTCAATCCAATGATGTCAGTTCAGTTCGGTCACTCAGTCGTGTCCGACTCTTTGCGACCCCATGGACTGCAGCACGCCAGGCCTCCCTGTCCATCACCAACTCCCAGAGTTTACCCAAACTCATGTCCATTGAGTCAGTGATGCCATCCAGCCATCTCATCCACTGTCATCCCCTTTTCCTCTTTGCATCAGTTAGCCAAAGTATTGGAGTTTCAGCTTCAGCATCAGTCCTTCCAATGAACACCCAGGACTGATTTCCTTTAGGGTGGACTTTGCATCAGTTAGCCAAAGTCTGCTCTTTGCATCAGTCTGCTGTTTGCATCAGTTAGCCAAAGTATTGGAGTTTCAGCTTCAGCATCAGTCCTTCCAATGAACACCCAGGACTGATCTCCTTTAGGGTGGACTGGTTGGATCTTCTTGCAGTCCAAGGGACTCTCAGTCTTGCAGTCTCCAAGGGACTTAAAACCCTCCTGTTGCTTTAGAATAAAATCCCAGGTCCTGTCACCACCCGCAAGGCCCTGCGGGGCTTGGGCCCCACCTGCAGGGCCATCGTCATCTTGCTGCCTGCTCTCCTTGGCTTTGAGATTCAGCCCACAGGCCTTACGGCTCTTCTTGGACCCTAAGGAACTATTTCTGCCTCTCGGGGTTGGTGTTTGCTGCTCCCTCTGCCTGAGATCTTGTTCTCTCTGTTCTTTGCATGGGTGACATTTTTCATTGTCTCAGGCCCAGTGTCACCTCCTGGGAGAGATCTTCCTTAACTGCCTGGTTTCTTCCTGTTTCTTCTTTTCATTCACAGTTGAAGTTTTGAATAATTTCTCTCTTTCCATGGCAAGTTCCCTGGTACCATGTATAGCACAGGTAGGCACTCAATTTAAAAAAAAGATAAAATAAATAATTTGACAAAAGACCTGTAGCCCTGAGTTAACGGACCAATACAGCATTCAAAGCTACTGTTTTGAAACCAACCCTGAATATTCATTGGAAGGATTGATGCTGAAGCTGAATTCCCAATACTCTGGCTACCACCTGATGCAAAGAGCCAACTCATTGGAAAAGCCCCTGATGCTGGGAAAGATTGAAGGCCAAAGGAGAAGAAGGTGGCAGAGGATGAGATGGTTAGATAGCATCAGCGACTCAAGAGACATGAATTTGAGCAAACTCTGGGAGACAGTAAAGGACAGGGAAGCCTGATGCGCTGTAGTCCTGGGGTTGCAAAGAGTCTGACATGACTAAGAGATTGAACAACTACACTGTTCCCCTAGCTGCACAGATCAGAGTGTGAAAGGAGGTAGCCCATGCCTCTTGCCATGTTAAAACTCCCTCTGCAAGGTTGTAAATGAGTGTCACTGCATTGAGAAGAATGCAGGGAGGGTCATCGTGTTGACTTCCAGCTTTTTCCACCTCGAAAGCCTTGAAACTACATTTGGAATGGTACTGAAGAATACAAACACATATACCATTTAGCACACACCATGCACATGCAGGATGTTAAACCCCGGACCCATCTTGTGTCATTTAATCTCCCCAACCCTAGGAGATAGGCACTAGTATTATTCCCAATTTACAGACAGGGAAATAATGCTCAGAGAGGTTAAGTAACTTGCCCCAAGACACACAGCTAGCTCATGAGAAGTTCAAGTCCAGTTCTGCCCCTACTTCCTAACTCCCTCACCCCAATTTTGTCCTGTTTTTAGCCCGAACATCTCAGAAGCCAGGCCTGGATCTCCATAGGTGTTAGAAGGAAGATTCTGGAGCCACAGCGGATGTTTCCACAGAGCTGTGGGCATGCGATTAATTTGCACGCACAAGGCAGTTCCATGCCCTCCCCTCCCAGTGCTGAGTTCGCAAATAATCTAAGTCTGAGAGTGCTGAGGCAAGGATGCTGAAGAGCTGGCTGGGCCCAAGTTCGGCCTGGGGAGGCCCCCCTGGCTGCCCCCACTGGCATACCATGTAAATGATTTCACACTCCAGCAGCCCAAACAATTGGCTGTTTCTCTGCTTAAAAATCACTGGGTTAAAATGTTTCCCTGTCTATAGTCAGGGCATGTTCTTGGCCCGTCAGGGGACCTTTGAAAGGGTCTGATTTTGTGTTTAAGAATAAAGCCTCCCTATCAAAAAATTTTAATGTATTCTCCAGCAGTTGAGAGACGACACTCGCCTTGGGATCTCCTGAAAGAGATGCCTCTGAGGGGATTTAGAGGCGTCCCAGGGAGGAGGCTTCCTAGGTGGCACTAGTGGTAAAGGACCCTCCTGTCAAGGTAGGAGATGTAAGAGATGCGGGTTCAATCCCTGCATTGGGAAGATCCCCTGGAAAAGGGCGTGGCAACCCACTCTAGTGTTCTTGCCTGGAGAATCCCATGAACAGAGGAGCCTGGTGGGCTGCAGCCGTGGAGTCCCAAAGAGTCGGACACAACCGAAGCAACTGAGCACGCACATACACGGAGGAGGCAGGTTGTGGCTCAGGCTCTCGGCTGTGGAGAGGCAGGTCTGGGCTGGACTTGATGTCGGAGTCCCGGAGCCATGCCTGGTACTCAGAAACGTGGGTGGTGGGCAGAGAGCAGAGTCCCTGGGCTCCGAGGTCCCCATGGAACAGGAAGCGGAGCCGGGCAAGGCTGTGTGGCCCACCGTCCAGAGGACCTGTCGGTGTGCTTAGTGGGTGCAGGGAGCAGAGATGCTGCTTCTCTTTTCTCTGGGACCTAAATGCCCCCCAGAGCTTCCTACCTGCCTTAGAAAATGATTTGTCAGGTCCTGGCACAAGGGTACAGCATGAACTCCAAGGCAACGCCAGAATTTCAGCGGCTTGGAACTTAGGGCTGGTTGGACCTGTTCGAGGCAGGGGCATTGTTTTTATCCAGGGCATATATTAGGGTAAAGGCAGATAGGCTGGATATAGCCTAGAGTTCACCAGGACCACCAGGAGTCGGTTTCTCCCTGAAGCATCTTCTCCATGGCCCTGGATGGGGTCAGGGCACGATGAGGTTGTTCCCGCCAGTGTCACCTCTTGGTGAGGGCAGCAGGGAAGGCGAGAGAGAGGAAGAGAGAGGTATCTGGAGAAATCCATGGTATTTCTGGATGTACTATCCCCCTGGGAAGGCAGAGGCTAACCCACCTGTGCGTAGCTGGAAAAAGCAATTCAGGCAAATAGCCAGTCAGTTAATGGGGAAGACCCGGACCGAGTCAAAATACTTGTTTTTCTGATAATCTAATCAATGCAGTCAACGTGATTGATGCACCTTCCCTAAAGGTCTAAGGAGAGCAACACCCTATGTGATATCTGTGTTTCTGGAAGCTTCCCCCAGCCATTGTCTGCAGGGGAAGCGCAGCAGACACATTGAAGGTAAAGGCAGCTACTTTTTTTTTTTTTAAGACTACATTACAACTTAGAAAAGAGGGTGGTAGAAGCTGTCAGAGTCCCTGCCCGCCTCTGCTCCTCAGGCTCTCCCTAGTCCAGGAGAGAAACTCCTGGAACCACTCCAGCCCTCTGCATGCTCAGCACAGTTAATTCTCTGATTATGGGTCTCATGCAGTGATCCGAACCTAAAATAAGAGTTCCTGATCTTAAGGTCAATCATTGAATTGACTGTAATCTTTATTAAGAGGAAAATTAGTAGTAATTTCATATTTCAACAGAGATTTTTGAAGTAGAAAATCTGACTCATAATGGGTTGAGAAGACGGCAAAATCTAATAAAAAGGGAAAACTTCAACTACTCACAGTGAATTTTCCAAACGAACAGCTCATACATTTGCATGAAAAATAAAAATGTAACAACTCACAGGTGAATAATCATAAGTAAGTAAATGAGAGGGAAAGCAGGTGAATTTTCCCTATCCCAAAGAAGGTGGACACTGTGTTGGCACGGGGTGGGGTTGTAAGTACTCTTACAAAATTGAACAAATGAGACAACTATCTGTGTGGCTAAATCCCATTCCCCTCAATATTCAGATGATTGGAGCCATAAAATGTATTGCCCTAAACAGGGCAGAGGGCTTGACTCCTTTTCTTTTTATTGGCATATAATTGCTTTGCGATGTTGCATTAGTTTCTGCTGTCCAAGGGCATCAGCTATATGTGTGCCTCTGTCCCCTCTGCCTTGAACCTCCCTCCCACCCCTCTGTGTCACCACAGAGCACCGAGCTGAGCTCCCGCACTATACAGCAGGTTCCCACTGGCCATCTCTTTCACACGTGGCAGCGTACACATGTCAATCATAATCTCCCAGTTTGCCTCCCTGTCCGGCTCATGCATCCGTTCTCTCCAGCTGCATCTCTATTCCTGAGGGCTTGGTTCTTGTGGGATGGTAACCCGCCAGCAGCTGCCTGGCCCCCAGTTACCCCCACCTGGCAGAACAATGGGCCAGGACCCCCGTGCCCCTCCCACAGTCCGCTGGCAGGGTGGGAGTGGGGGAAAGGTGGCTCAGGAGGTTACTGTCGTGCCTGCCTTCAGCTCACTGGGGAATCGCTTCAAGATTTCTGATGCCTCCTATCCAAAGATCATTAGCTGAGTCTTCAGGCACATTCAATATTTTCAACTTATGAAAGCAAGAAGAGCCAATTCCATACCAGGCATCTTTTCACATGGAAGCCTTTCCAATGCATAGCTGCATGAAATATGCTCATCCCAGCCAGGACACTCCCCGCAGCATGAAAAAATGGAGCCTGTGAATCCTGCTTGACATTTGAAACTTGGTCTGCTTGGACCTCAGTCTGCCTGGGGAGGGAGCGCTGTGCTGAGAGTGGGGCAGTGATGTCTCCTCAAGGAGCAGGCCCCCTCGCAAAGGCCCTGTAGCACCCCTGCTGGGTGTGTGGTGTCGTGAGTACCTGGAGCCCCATGCTGGGCAGAAGGTTCATTCTGTTTGGTGACATTGAGCAATAGCCCTGTCCACTGAGCACTTGAGGACACCAAGCTGCCACCTGTTCTGACCCTGACGCGGTCCTCCATGGTATGACTGCTGCTCTGCCCTGAGCCCACGGCCCTGTGCGCAAATCTGGGCCCGTTGCCCAACCTGTCAGGCATGTTTAGATGAAATGATTTTCAAGGCAACCCCAGCATGCATTTCCCTTCTGGCCAACCGTACTGATTCCATAGGCCTGGGCTGCTATAACAAACGACCACAATCTGGATGACTTGAAACAACAGAAATGCTTTCTGGAAGCCAGAAGTCCAACATCAAGGGGTCAGCATGGCTCTGCTCCCTCTGAAGGCTCCAGGGGAGAATTTCCCCTTGCCATTTCTGGGGAATGGCTGGTGGGTCACAGGAGTCCTTGGCATTCCTTGGCCTGCAGCTGCATCCCTCTATACTCCACCTCTCTCCTCACATCTTCTTCCTCTCTCTGTGTTAGTGTCTCTGTCCAGACTTTCTCTTTTTACACGGACACCAATCATTGGGTTAGGATCCCCAATTCCAACACGACCTCATCATAACTTGATGATATCTGCAAAGACCCCATCTCCAAGTAAGGTTACAGTCAGAGTTAACAATACATGTAGGAACACATCAGTGGCTCTAATGGTAGAGAATCCCCTGCAAAACAGGAGACCCTGGTTCAATCCCTGGGTCGGGAAGATCCCCTGGAGGAAAGCATGGCAACCCACTCCAGTATTCTTGCCTGGAGAATCCCATGAACAGAGGAGCCTCGCGAACTACAGTCCATGAGGTCACAAATAGTTGGACGTGACTGAGTGACTAGCACACTTTCAATGAACTCAGGATAGATGCTGTACATTTCCCTTCCATTGCACTGATCTGTGGACTTTGAAGCAGAAATTGGCATTTGTGTTGGCTTCCAGGGGACCACAAGTGATGTTAAGCAGATGCGCTTTGTCTTTTAGGCCAAGGAGAAAAGTTAAGCCATGTCTACAGAGATTCAGACTTCTGTGTGCCGAATGGTGAGTAACTTTTACAAAATGCCCCTCACCTTTTTTTCAAGAATCTTCTTCAGACATTCTAGAATCTGCTCTACTAGATGACTTGAGTTTGCGTAGCTACGACTGGGTGAGAGAAACATCTAGTGGCCCAGAGCAGTCTGTCACCAGTCCTGTTTTCTTTTTCTTTTTTTTTAACTTTTTATTTTATTTTGGAGTATAACCAATTAAAAATGTTGTGATAGTTTCAGGTGGACAGCAAGACTCAGCCACACATATATATGTATCGATTCTCCCCAAACTCCCCTCCCATCCAGGCTTCCACATAACACTGAGCAGAGTTCCCTGTGCTATACAGTAGGACCTTGTTGGTTATCCATTTTAAATATAGCAGTGTGTACATGTCAATCTCAAACTCCCTAACTATCCCTTCCCCCAACTCTCCCTCCCTAGCAACCACAAGTTCATTCTCTAAGTCTGTGAGTCTGTTTCTGTTTTGTAGATACATTCATTTGTATCTTTTCTTTTTAGATCCTGCATGTAAGGGATGTCATATGGTAGCTCTCCTTCTCTGACTTCACTCAATTTGACAATCTCTAGGTCCATCCACGTTAGTGCAAATGGCATTATGTCATTATTTTTAGTGGCTAATAGTCCTTTATACACACACACACACACACACACACACACACANCACTCCAGTGTTCTTGCCTGGAGAATCCCAGGGACAGGGGAGCCTCGTGGGCTGCCGTCTATGGGGTCACACAGAGTCGACATGACTGAAGCGACTTAGCAGCAGCAGCAGCAGCAGAAATTTGTTAGAGGTCCAAGTTCTTGGACCGCAACCCACACCCACAGAATTAGAAGTGGGTTCCAGCAATCTGAAGCCAACCACGGAATTTAATGGAATTTTGTTAAGCCTCATCTGGCCCAATTCCCACTCTTCAGATGATTCTGGTGCATACTCATATTGTGGTGAGCACCTTTGATCTGACATCCAAGTCATCTATAAAATTGATGATTATCAGCTGAGGTCAGGAATGAGCACAGGTTCTGCGTGAGAGATGGGCTCGGGGGTTGGGTGGGGGCAGTCCCAAGGGTGAAAGGAGTCCAGGCAATAGAATTGGGTTGAAACCAAGATACTCTTCCTTTTGTACCCTGTTATTTAACTGTGGAACTCTGAAAAAAAAATTAAATATTAAGAGTGCTTTTCAGCCTTCTTTGGTCTTGCTCAGTGAAGTTCATCTTCTGACCTGCACAATATGTAGCTGGTTCACGTTTTTAAAACCTATCAGAATTGTAGTATGATCTACTTGTCATTCTCATAGCCTTGGGTATCGGGCAAAAGAGTCATGAACAAAATTCCATAGCTGGTACAATGCGCTGAGTCTTGAACTTGACCAACTGTTCTTTCTTGGTTGGACTATTTCTGTATTGCTGAGAAATTTTAAATAGCAGACCCCAGAGAAAGTGGGATGCTAGAACCTCGGGGTCAAAGTAAAGTCTTAGCCCAAGGGAGGTTAACAGTGATAGCCAACTGCCAGTGTCTCCTTCAAAAGGAAGGAAAAATCCTCTCTACATCAGAAAGTGGGAAAAGGCTGTCTGCTACCCCATCTCCACAACTGTAGGAAAAGTACAAGAATCAAGCAAAACAACACCCAGGTGTGAACAGATTATAGTGCACAGCTGGAGGCAAAGAAGTTATAACTCTATCCAATTACACCAATTTAATTGGGTGTTAAAAAACTCTTAGGTCCCAACAGTAGTTCCTCGGCCAGACAGCAGTCTGTAATGGGAAGAAGCAGCATCTCTCTTTGCTTGAATTGTGATTTGGGGCACATGCCCCAAGGTGGGCGCCATCTTAACTTTGAGGATGAACTTGACGTCTGGTTTCGATGCTGAAGACTTCAAAGCTCTTCTCCATGGTTTATGAAAGCACAGGGTGAAGAAAAGTCATGCAAATTCTTTCAATCTGTGGACTACTAAGAAGAGCCCTGTGTTCAGGCTCTCCTATTTACATCTTACAAGTCTAAAACCAACCCTCTAAATATGGGAAAACTTGGACACTAACTGAATGTCCAGCATCAGAAAAAAGGTGAAGAAGCTTATGCTGCATCAGTCTCATGGCAATAATTGCAGCCAGTATAAATTATTCATGAATAATTTCTAATACCACGAGGAAATGCTTGTGATATAATGCTAAATCAAAGATGTAGGATATAAAAATATCATATGTATGTTCTCATTAACATCCAAAAGGCACAGAAAAGTAACCACAGTTTAAAAATGATTTCCAGTTAATGATAGATAGGCAATGGCTTTTATTCCTCTTGTTTTACTGTATTTTCTAAAATTCCTACAACTTCATGTATAAGTTTTATACACAGAACCAAAAACTATTCAACTAAAAACATTCACTCCTAGTCAAATGTACCATTTTTATCTGACTGGTCTGTTCTCTGTACCTGGCTTGAACTTTTTTTTTTTTGCAAACCTTCTGCTACAAATCATTCCCTTCCCTGGCATACTCTGCTTGCTCTTCTCTGCTTATCCAAAACTTCCCTATCCTTCATCTGGTTGGGTTTCCTGCTTCTCCAGGAAGCTGCTGGGTCCCTTCCAATCATATACTATTCCCCTCCTGAACACCTGCACCACAGTTTATCCACACCATTTATGAAGCCAGGGGATGTTAGGGATATTTTATCCTCAGCATGCCACCTTCATGCCTAGGCCACACCCTTGACCACTTACCCCAGAATCTAGGGTAGGGCCCAGACATGAGTACTTTTTTAAAAAGCTTACTAGATGACTCCAATGTATAGCTAGGACTGAAAATCACTGATCAAAAGTCACCTCCCATACATACAAGCATTTTCCTCAGATTTTTGAATTCAAATATCTGTGAAGTTGATCCCATGTAAACCATGGAAGCTTTTCAGAAATTTTGATGTTCCAGTCCTTACCTACTACTATTATTATTTTAACCATATTAACTATGTCTCTGAGATGACTTGGACACCAGACTCACGTCATATCTTTTGGCTGGTTCAGATATATTTGGTTCGAATTCTTGAAGAATTGTCAGATTTAACAAATAAGAATACAGGCTGCTCAACTAAATTTGTATCTCAAATACACAGTGAATCATTTTTAAAGGGTGCTGCTGCTGCTGCTGCCAAGTGGCTTCAGTTGTGTCCGACTCTGTGTGACCCCATAGACGGCAGCCCACCAGGCTCCCCCGTCCCTGGGATTCTCCAGGCAAGAACACTGGAGTGGGTTGCCACCTCCTTCTCCATTTTAAAGGGTGAATATATCCCAAATATATCTTGAGACATACTTACCCTAAATGTGTATTCACTGCTTATCTGAAATGCAAAGGTAACTGGGAACCTATGTTTTATCTGACAACCCTTGTTTCAGGAAGTAGGATTTCTGTACTCGAAGGCTTTAGTTTCCTGTTGATCGTATAGTCCTGGCTGAACCTCCAATGTAGCTGAGTCACTGACTGCAGAACTAATCCAGAATTAACAGGGAGAAAAGCCCTGCTTCCCAGGCTTTGTCACTGATGGAGGCTTGTTAGTAACATTTCATTTGCAGATGCACAAAGGAGGCCAAAATATAAATATCACTGCCAGCCTGCATCTAGAATCTGAGAATCACTAGCCTATATTGGGCAGGCTTCTCAGGTGGCTCAGTGGTCAGGAATCCTCCTGCTGATGCAGGAGGCGCAAGAGATGGTTTGATCCCTGGGTCAGGAAGATCCTCTGGAGAAGGAAATGGCAACCCACTCCAGTATTCTTGCCTAGGAAATCCCATGGACAGAGGAGTCTGGCGGGCTACAGACCATGGGGTTGCAAAGAGTCAGACATGACTGAGTGACTGATCACACACACAGCTTAAGTTGGGCAGTGGCTCAGAGTACAAGATTCTAGAGTGTGATAGTTCTGGGTGTGAATCTCAGCTCTCCCGGCTACCGTACAGTTCTAGACAAGTNTCAGCTTCAGCATCAGTCCTTCTAATGAATATTCAGGACTGATTTCCTTTAGGATTGACTGATTGGATCCCCTTGCAGTCCAAGGGACTCTCAAAAGTCTTCTCCAGCGCCACAGTTCAAAAGCATCCATTTTTGGCACTCAGCTTTCTTTATAGTCCAACTCTCACATCCATAGATGACTACTGGAAAACCATAGCTTTGACTAGACAGACTTTTGTCAGCAAAGTAATGACTCTGCTTTTGAATATGCTGTCTAGCTTGCTCATAGCTTTTCTCCCAAGGAGGAAGTGTCTTTTAATTTCATAGCTGCAATCACCACCTGCAGTGATTTGGAGCCCAAGAAAATAAAGTCTGTCACTGTTTCCATTGCTTCCCCATCAATTTGCCATGAAACTATAGGACCAGATGCCATGATCTCAACTTTAGCCTAGTGATTACGCTTAGCTTCTTATCTTTGTTTATGCTGTTTCTTGATTCAGAATGTCTTCCTTAGCTTATTCATTCCCAACAAATCCATTCTTCTAGACCCCTGATCCATGGAGGGCTTCACCATGAACTAGTACCCCAAGCCTGGTGGCATGAGAAGAGCATGCACTCTCTCTCAGTTTCTGCAAGTCCAGACTTTGGATGTGGCTTCCCTGCTCTCTGTGCTCCAGTTTCCCACTGGCTGTGGAAAGCTGATGCTGGAACCGTAGTCTCCTCTTGAGGCTAGAAGAGATAAGGCTGTGCTCCTGGACCTTGGAGCTGGTCCCAGGACATGGTTCCTTCCAGGCTGTTGATCTCAGAGGCTTTGCTTCTTCAGTCTATTTGCAGATGCCACTTAGTTCTTTGGCTCCATGAGCATCTCCTCAAACATGGCAAGTTTGGTGGGGGGGTGGGGGGAGTCGGTCTGTTTTTATTTTTTTAATCAAAGTATATAAGCTGAGAAGAAATAGAGAGAGAAAGCCAGCAAGACCAAAGTCACAGTCTTTTGTAGTCAAATTAAGCTAATACGACTTCTAATTTCCAATCCTCTGTCTTAGAGAGGAACTTTGCTTAGTTAGAAGTAGCTAGGAAAAGACAATGGCTACCCACTCCAGTACTCTTGCCTGGGAAATCCCATGGATGTAGGAGCCTGGTGGGCTGCAGTCTATGGGGTCGTGAAGAGTCTGACATGACTGAGTGACTTTCCTTTCACTTTTCACCTTCATGCATTGGAGAGGGAGATGGCAACCCACTCCAGTGTTCTTGCCTGGAGAATCCCAGGGATGGGGGAGCCTGGTGGGCTGCCATCTATAGGATCGCACAGAGTCAGACACAACTGAAGCGACTTAGCAGTAGCAGCAGCAGGAATCCTTGAGAACCAGTTTTGACAGCTACNGTTCTTGCCTGGAGAATCCCAGGGATGGGGGAGCCTGGTGGGCTGCCATCTATAGGATCGCACAGAGTCAGACACAACTGAAGCGACTTAGCAGTAGCAGCAGCAGGAATCCTTGAGAACCAGTTTTGACAGCTACTTGCTATCATCTCACCTTTAAACCATCTCAGACTATTCAGCTGCTACAAACTTCTTTTAGAAAATAATTAGAAAATTAGTGGTTAACTTACTTTCCAATTTCAAATGGCTCAACCCCTTAGAATTTTGAAAGCACTAATAGCTGGATTCCCTGATAGCTCAGTTGGTTCATGTTGATGTATGGCAAAACCAATACAATATTGTAAAGTAAGTAGCATCCAATTAAAATAAATAAATTTATATTATAAAAAATCCACCTACAATCCAGGAGACCCTGGTTCAATTCCTGGGCTGAGAAGATCTGCTAGACAAGGGATAGGCTACCCACTCCAGTATTCTTGGGCTTCTATTGTGACTCTGCTGGTAAAGAATCCACCTGTAATGCAGAAGACCTGTGGGGCCCTAAATGGGAAACCTTAAAAAAAAAAAGGGGGCTAGCTTTGTTGTTGGAAACTAAGATGGTGCCTGGCAGAAGAGATGAGGGCATGGTCTATGTTGTTTGTCAAAGTTTTTGATTGGCTCTCTTGATTTCCATGCACGTAAATAGCACGTGATCACCACAGACTCCTGTTATAATGAAGGCGCATTACAATTTGACCTTTAACATGATTGGTGCAACTATGGAAAGTCCCTCCTAAAACCCCCCTGCTTGCCTGTATAAGCCAGGAGCTTGCAGCAATAAAGCGGAACTGCTCAGACAGAACCCCTGTCATGTCTGATTGTCTCTCACTCACGAGGGGCTGGGTTGGCGGACAGCAGACTCACCTTTCCTTGGGACCCCTCGGCTTTGCTGAGGGAAGTTCCACTGCCTCTCTCTTTCTGCAGACCACCCCCCGCAAAGACCTGGTTTGATCCCTGGATTGGGAAGAATCACTGGAGAAGGNAGACTCACCTTTCCTTGGGACCCCTCGGCTTTGCTGAGGGAAGTTCCACTGCCTCTCTCTTTCTGCAGACCACCCCCCGCAAAGACCTGGTTTGATCCCTGGATTGGGAAGAATCACTGGAGAAGGAAAAGTCTACCCACTCCAGTATTCTGGCCTGGAGAATTCCATGGACTCTCTACTCCATGGGGTTGCAAAGAATTGAACACGACTAAGTGACTTTCACTTTCAATAGCTGGATTCAAGGTTTTTAATTTGTCGTAAAATTTCTTGTGTTTTTTTTTTCCAACAATATTATATCTTGTCATGTGCCTCTATATCTCTGGGAGAGTTTAGTACAAATGGTGGATTAAACAATACTAGTTGAAAGAGAAAATACTATTTCTCACTGATAAACTATCTGGATGATGGAATTATAACACACTCCCATAAGAGATAGATATTCATATCTTTGAAAGAGAAAATAATTTATTTTTTCTATAAAAATTATACATTTAACATATTACTACAAAAACCTATATTCCCTGTCCTTGTAACAGAATTTTTTCTATAAAATAGGATTATGTGACTTCAAAATCACTGCAGATGGTGATTGCAGCCATGAAATTAAAAGACACTTAATCCTTGGAAGAAAAGTTATGACCAACCTAGATAGTATATTCAAAAGCAGAGACATTACTTTGCTGACTAAGGTCAGTCTAGTCAAGGCTATGGTTTTTCCTGTGGTCATGTATGGACGTGAGAGTTGGACTGTGAAGAAGGCTGAGTGCTGAAGAATTGATGCTTTTGAACTGTGGTGTTGAAGAAGACTCTTGAGAGTCCCTTGGACTGCAAGGAGATCCAACCAGTCCATTCTCAAGGAGATCAACCCTGGGATTTCTTTGGAAGGAATGATGCTAAAGCTGTAACTCCAGTACTTTGGCCACCTCATGAGAATAGTTGACTCATTGGAAAAGACTCTGATGCTGGGAGGTATTGGGGGCAGGAGGAGAAGGGGACGACAGAGGATGAGATGGCTGGATGGCATCAGTGACTCGATGGACGTGAGTCTGAGTGAACTCCGGGAGATGGTGATGAACAAGGAGGCTTGGCGTGCTGCGATTCCTGGGGTCGCAAAGAGTTGGACATGACTGAGCGACTGAACTGAACTGAACTGAGTCATTATTATTACTCATGTGAAAATAATATATATATATTTTCAAATTCAGTCAACAAGCAAACAAATAAACTTACTGTCACCCCCTAATCCAAAAGCCTTCTGGTCCTCATCCTACTGCTTCTGATAGATGCAGACAATGATGACCAGAAGGGGCTGGGAAAAAGCCTGCTGTGGAAAAAGAGGGTGAGATTCTTCTAGAAATTAAACACTGTTTAAATAAGGCAGATACTAGTTGGTAGAATGTCATGCAAATTACAACCAAGTGACTGGCCTTCATAGCAAGATTTTATGCACTTGATTATGGTCTGCTAACAAATTCAAGTGGAAATGAGTGGCCAGGGTCACCACAGACATTGGGGTCTTTGATCAGCCCCGAGTGCTGGCACCAAGGGCCAACACCACCCTTGCGTGTCACTTCTTCAAATTCCTGCAGGTCAAAAACCATGTTTCTCTCTCAGCAATAGTTTCTACCCTGGGGCAATTCAGGATCACCTCGTCTGATGCTACCTACAGCCACCCCTTCTGGAACAGCCAGACGCTAACCAGATCTGATTTTTCGGTTTTTCATAAACAAGTTTGAAAAATATCACTTGGGACAGCCGGTAAAAGAATCCCAGGCCGACTGCTCCACAAAGAGACACGTCAGCTGCCAGTCACTGTCAACTTCCTGCTTGGACAGTGACAGACTGTCTCACGGAGAGAAGGCCACACGACCAACCGAGACACTGGGCACACCATCCCGCACAGATCCCGGGAGCAGACTGATCAGGGGACCACAAGAGGAGGGGGACATGAAGGAGACAGGGGGCCCAGCCATCTCAGGTCATCCTTCCGAGTTCATCTTCTGCTCTAAGAATGGCGCATTTTGGGGGAAACCCTCAAGACATCCTTTGGGGAGGGTACAGAAGTAGCAGGCTGGCCCCATTGCCACATGGACAAACCCCTCAACCTTTCTGATCCCAATATCTTCCTCTGGGAGTTTGGGATGGACTCTGCCTTGCTCTCCCTACCATGGTTGAAAGGGGAGCGGAGGTCACAGATGGGAAAGAGCTTGAAAGCCCTGAAGATGTTCTGTGTGTTGCTAGGATGACACCCCTGTCTCCATGGGGACAAGGCATCCATCCAGATGTTGAAAGAGCCCAAGTATGAAGACTCCATGGTCTCCACTGGCCTCCCTCAGCTGCAACCAGGAACGCAGCTCACAAGCCCATGATGAGCCATTGCCACCAGCCTGTCCTGCCTGCTCCCACCGCCCCCGCCACCGTGCCCCTGAACTCTCTTCCAGGGTCTGTTCTGTTTTCAGGAAAGTGGTGAGCTGTGGGGGAGGGAGAGCGCCAGTGGCTTTCAGGTGGTCAGACTAAGGGGAGTGTGAGGCCGGCAGGACAAGCGAGGTGTGGAGAGCCGTCTACTTGGCTAAGCTTGGCTCACAAATGAGGCTGACCCCCTCGGCCTTCTCACTTGATGCACACCCAGATGAGGTGGCGACACACTGCGGAGGGCAGGGGGCCGGTCTTGTGGTTTCCCATCTGGTCTCGTTGGGCTTTTGGGGTTTGGCGCCTCTGACAGACACATGGAGAACAGCCTTGTCGTCTTGAATCAGACAGTCGGCCTGGGTGCACAAGAGTACGTGTGAGATTTCACACATGTTCGCTGGAGGAGAGGGGCCGTGGTGCAGGAGAGAAGGCGTATTTACATTCTCTGTGAATGTTTGGATTTTTTAAGGAAAAAAATAGACATTTCCCAGGGCATGTTATAAACCAACGTCAGCTTTCCCCCTGCATGATATTGAAGAGATGTGAACAAGCAGAAGACAAAGCTGACTCTGCGCTCCTAGGGTTCGGCATGACCACCTGCTTCATTCAAGAAGCTCTTTTTCTTATGGTTCCTGGAGGGAAGGATGAGGGGAAGGGATAGTCAGGGAGTCGGGGATGGGCGTGTACACACTGCTATATTTAAAATAGATAACCAACAAGGACATACTGTATACACAAGGAACTCTGCTCAGTGTTATGTGCCAGCCTGGATGGGAAGGGAGTTTGAGGGAGAAAGGATACATGTATATGTATGGCTGAGTACTTTTGCTGTTCACCTGAAACTGTCATACCATTGTTAATTGGCTATACTCCAATACAAAATAAAAAGTTGTTGTTGTTTTTTTTAAGGAGTTCTCTTGCTGTATTTATTCTGCTTACTAACATCTCACAATGATACTTTCCTCAACAAGACTCAGGAGTAGGCTAAGATTCATCTGCTATTTAAAAACCTGTTCTGGGTAATATAGATTTTGTTATCCATATGCCAAGAACCAAAAGATTAAGTAACCTTGAAAACACAGAGGTGAACATTTAAAAAATAGAGCCATTTTTACTTTTCTGAACTTTTGGACTTTTCACAGTAACCATAAATTACTTATCAAAGACAGTAAGATGATTTTTTTTTTTAATGGGCACTATCTACATCAGTAATGGAGCTGGAGATAGGGACAATGGGGACGAGAGCTGGAGTGGATAGCGTGGCAGGAAGAACTCTCACTCCTACCCACCTCCAACTCTGATATGGGTGATTCCTCTCATTCAGCAGCGTTCTGAGCCAACTTGAACTGTCTTGAAGCGCGCCATGTGAAGTCAGCTCAGAGGCATTCATTAAGATGCTAGAATGTGCTGGAGTTGACCAAATACCTCCACAAAGGATTCCATTTACGTCCCAAACAGCCCTGTTGTGGTTCCTGTTCAGTCACTAAGCCGTGTCCATCTCTTTGTGATCCCATGGACTGCAGCCTGCCAGGTTTCCTTGAGTTCACTGTCCCCTGGAGTTTGCTCAAATTCATGTTCACTGAGTCGTGGATGTTACCTAACCATCTCCTCCTCTGCTGCCGTCCTCTCCTTCTGCCTTCCATCTTTCCCAGCATCAAGCTCTTTTCGCGTCAGGTGGCCAAAGTATTGGAGTTCAGCGTCAGTTCTTTCAGTGCATATTCGGAGCTGATTTTCTTTAGGATGAACTGGTTTGATCTCTTTCCCAGGTGGCTCAGTGGTAAAGAATCCTCCTGTCAAGCAAGAAATAAGGGTCTGACCCCACAAGTCAGGAAGATGCCTGGGAGAAATGGCAACCCACTCCAATTTCTTGCCTGGGAAATCCCACTGACAGAGGAGCCTGGCGGGCTGCATCCATGGGGCCGCAAAAGAGTCAGTCACAACTTAGTGACAAAAACAGCAAGAACTAGAGCTAAGCCTTCCGAGTCCATGCCTCCCATTCTTAGACTTAGTAGAAGTCAAAGTAGCCCAGTGGGGAAGCTTGCAGGTTCTCCTCCCAGGCTGTCTGCTTCAAGTCCCAGATCTGATGCTTGTTTTGCTGACCCTAGGGAAAGATACAGAAATTCTCTCACCCTCAGCTCCCTTATTTGCAAAATAGGAATGATAATAATAAGATCCCCTTTGCAAGGTTCTCATGAGGATTCAATGAAACAACACAGCTAAAGCACTTAGCCCAATGCCAGACACTCAGCATATATCAGCTCCCTGAACTCGGGGATTATTAAGAGTAATGCATTCTATTCAGATTTTCTGATACATCTTGTTTTTCAATCATCTTTGTAATAGAACCCAATAGTGACGATACCTATGAAAAGTTCTCTCCAGACCAAAATCTCTGTTTCTTAGAGGTCGGACATCCGGGCCAGACCTGCTTTATTGCAACAAGGTAAAAATCTCTTCCAAGACATCCACCACAGCTAGGAGGAAATAAGCAGAAGTCTACAAACTCCTCCAGTTGCCCAGGATACTAATTAAGTGAAAGAAGGAGTCAAGCTCTTCCCTGGGCAATACAGATATACCTTTTTCAGTGGAATAAAACTTTATTTAAAATAATTTCATACAGGAGAGGAAGGAAGGTGTTTATATATATATATATATATATATGTATATATGTCTGGACAGGAAGAAGGGAACACCCAGTGTGACTGATAGTGAAACCTGAAGCATGTAGACAGAAATTAAGGATAGTAATTTGTAGTATTTGTACATTCAGTAGTGTTTGAATTTCTTACCACAGATAGGCATTATTTTGTAATAAGAAACTAAAAGGTGGCTTTTTCCTTGGCTGGCTAGAGGGTGAACCCTGTAGGAACTGGTCCTAGGCCCTTCTCAACGAGGAAACTTGTAAGTTTTTCCTTAAGGTGACATTCCAGGTATTAAGGGGCTTCCTAGGTGGTGCTAGAGCTAAAGAACCCACTGCCAAGTCAAGAGATGTTACAGACACAGGTTGCAATCCCTGGGCCAGGAAGATCCCCAGGAGGAGAGCATGGCAACCCCCTCCAGTATTCTCGCCTGGAGAGTCCCATGGACAGAGGAGCCTGGTGCGCTACCGTCCACAGGGTCGAAAAGAGCCAGATATGACTGAAGTGACTTAGCATACATGCATGCAAGGTACCAAGAGGACAAATTATAAGCTCTCATCACAAAGGGGAAAAAAACAATCTTTTTTTTTTCTTTTTCTGTATTTGTATCAGATGATAGATGTGAAGTAAACTTACTGTGGTTGTTGTATCACAATATATGTAAGCCAAGTCATTCTGCTGTACACCTTGAACAATGTTATGTGTCGATTATATCTCCATGAATCAGAAGGTTAAAAAGCACCTAGCTCAACCATTAGTTCCTCTAGGAAGCCATTCCAGGTGGAATTCATTCTCTCTTCTGTGATCCAACAGTATCTTGTGCCACCAGTGTTCTAGAAAAGTACAGACATGAGAGTGTCAGTCGCTCAGTCATGTCCGACTCTTTGTGACCCCATGGACTGTAGCCCACCAGGCTCCTCTGTCCATGGAATTCTCCAGGCAAGAATGCTGGAGTGGGTTCCCATGTCCTTCTCCAGGGCATCTTCCTGACCCAGGGATGGAACCAAGGCTCCTGCATTGCAGGTGGATTCTTTACCATCTGAGCCACCCAGGAAGCCCACCAGCATTCTGACACTTCATTAATTCACCCTTTCATTTGTTCACCTACTCAACAGCTGCCCTATGAATAAGGCCCTGGGGGAGGCTCTGGGGAGCCGAGGTCACTAAGACAGGCGAGATGCCTGCTTGTTGGAGCTTGCTTTGACGGGAAAGATGGACAGTGACACCCTCCTGGCCGCCCCCTTCCTCCCCCCAGCCAGTCCTGGATTCTTTAGCTGTCTTTGTGTCGTGAGCTCTGATGGAGAAGGGACAGGGCCAAAGTAGCAAACACTCTAGAGACCCTGGCATGAGCCAGGAAGCCTGGGAAAGTTTCTCTGTCCAAGTGACCTTACAGCTGGGAGCTAAGAGATGAGAAGTAGTAACTAGGTGAAAGGGTGGGAGGAAGACCAGTTGAGTGCTGGGCTGAGCGCTCAAGCCGGCACCGCAACGAGAGGGAATAGGGCTCACCCCTGAAAGGAGAAGTTGACCCAGCGGAAGGGCTAAGACGAGATCCAAGACGCAGGCAGGGGCCAGATCGTGTGATGCTTTGCAAAATACGGGATGTTCAACTTCCCCTAAGAACAGCTATAAGCCACTGAGAGACTTACACCAAGGACCCCTTTGCTTTTCTTCCCTTTGTTCACCTCCACTCTGACACACCAACTCCAGGCTGTCAGCACCTGGCCATCAATGGGAGCCTAATTATTACTGGTTGGATGGCTGAACCAAGTCATCCTGAAGAAGAGACTGCAAGCAAAGCGCACAACTCGGCCCACCTCTCTCCTCCCTCTTGTCTCCCCCAGTCCAAGCCTGCAAGCTGAGAAGTATAAAATCCACACAATGGGATGGTTAGCAGTGAGAGGCAAGGCTAAACCATTTCTTCCGCCTCACGGTCCTTCCAAAATGTTCACCACTGGCATCAGATGTCATTATCCTGACCGATGAGACAAGCAACAAAACTGGAGACTTGGAAGGGGTGAGCATTTGCCAAAGGCTGTACAGCAAAGCTACAGCTGCTCCGACCATGTCTTGGCTGGTTGTTAAGGGCTGATTCCTCCCTCGCCTGGCTAAAATACGTATTTATAGGCTTAATCATCTGAATTTTGCTTTCCTTTGGCTCAAAGAGATTGAGTGTAGAGGCATTTTTCATGCTGCACAAAAATGAAAGTATACTGAAAACATCCTCACCTCAAACCGAATGTTAGAGCAGTTGGATTCCTCAGCAGCAACTGAATACTTTTTATAGAAAGGGAAGTCAATTGAGAAATCATAAAAAATTACAGTTGGAAAGGACCTCTGTGCTCACAAGGGTCAGGTCCCAAGAGCTGCTGTCGAATTGTTCCCTGCAGTGAAGGGTCTAATGTTTTGTCCACTCAGGTTTTAAATATCTCTACCAATAGCTCGCCTCTGGGGACGCCTCTCCACGGGGCGATAGATCTTGCTGTCAGGGCTTTTTTCCTGCTATTCAATCTCACTTTTCCTTTCCTCCACTTCATCCCATTTGTCTTTGGCAATGATTTAGACAAGAGTGTGCTGACGTCCGAAAACAAAAAGCCCTGTCTTTGCCTTCCACTTCGTTTTCCAGACCCCTCCCTCTACCTATGGCGACGTGGAGATCTGGAAAAAGGGGACACAATCAAGTTGATGTTCATTCTGGATGAGCTCATTTCCAAAGGCCAGACCCAAAGCCTCAAGCCTCCAGGTGGACATGAGGGATCGTTAATGCCTCGGAAATGCAGGGAAGGCAGAGGGGGCAATCACCAGGTTTTCCAAAGTTGAACAGCCTCCTGGCGTGACGGCTGGGACAGAAGGTGGCAGCAGAGCATCAGACTCTGTGGGCCGAGCCGTCCTTCCGGATAACCCAAGTCCCAGCGTTCTCACTCGGAGGGCACGTTTAACCAGACCAGCCGGGAAAGCTGCGCTTTAGCCAAGAGTAAGCTGGAATCAGGACTCTGCCCAGTCTTTTAAGTCAAATCCCAAACAGTCAGGATTCTGTGAGCACGGTCCTTTTTCTCCCGAAGTAGGTCCTGCAGCCAGAATTTAATCCCAAGAATAACTTCAGTCCTAAACAGGGATGTTGCTCTAAGCTGATCTAAACACATAAACGTGCCATCTGGTCTGGTGTGGTGACCCCCAAATTTTTGTGTTGAAGGAAATTTGGGGCTAGTGCAGTTTTTTTCTTTATTCTTTCTAGCCCCGAGCTATTTGTTTCTGCATTTGGCTCTGGTTTCCTAGTTTCCCTTCACTTGCTCAATTGCTTACTTCTTTGGTCGTATCTGCAGGCAGCCCTTCCAAAGCAGAGTTCTAGAGAGTAAGCGTTTCTGACTTCAGGCTGGCCTCCTGCTAGGGAACCAATTAAATGTACTACCCACCAGGGAGAGTGTGATATTTTTTATTACTTTCTAATTTTGGGCCCTGAAATGGCTTCAGTGATCAGAACACTCTTCTGCTTTAGAATCTGAAGGAGCCTGTGGAATGATGCTTTGATTGGTGTTTCATTTACAGTGGTCCGTACTGGCCAAGCATACTCCAAGGATTTCCATGGGGCCTCAGACTCTTGAAGTGGGGGAAAAAGCAGGACAAAGAAAACCACAACAAAACTTTCTCCTCGCTTTACCTTACTGCACTGTAAACTGCCAGATACTTTGGGAAAGTCTTCCTTTGAGAAGTCGGTGAATTGAGAAAAAAGAGAAAAATTAGAACAAAACAATGTCCCTGGGTCCTAAATCTATTTAAACTACAATAGTAAATCAACATCGTGCCTCTTTCTCATTATTGATGGCCTGATAATAGGGCCTCCAAAATGCTCATGAAGGGGAAAAGAAGATTTATGTTGTATTTCTAAAAACAGTTGCAAAATTCAGCAAAACCCCCACCCAAGGTTCTCACTGCTGTTTGATTTGTGCCTCATTTTCTTTCTTAAAGAGTTAGCATGAAACAAAAAGGAAAGGCATGAAAAAGTAAGGGGAGTGGGGAGTCCAAATAGGTTCTAATGAAGAAGGAAATCGAAGTCCAGTTTCCTTCAATGTCTGAATTTCTGTTTATTTTGCAACAAGGAAGGATGCCTTAAAACTCAGAATTGCTCTTGGATAAAATCAAACACTAATAACTTAGCAAAACAGCTAAAAGCCCAAATTATTAGCCTTTCCAAGTTCTTCTTACCGGCCATGGGGGTCCTGGTTTGGGGTTTTTACATTCTTTCTTTTTTTCCCTTCCCTCCTCCCCAGCTTGCTTGCTTTGCTAGAGATAAATCTAAATGTTTATCTGAAGTATCTCACTGATACTCTGAGGGGACTTTTCTCTCGAGCAAAAGCTCCCCTGGAAACAGAGACTTGTTTCAGTTCCCACTAAATATTGCTCAGTGTTGAGTCTGTTAGTAGTGAATGGCTTCTTTTAGCAACAGTGACAATAAAAAATTGACAAATATAACCATGCTCAGTGGCAACTTTTGTAAATGTGATTCAAAAATTAATGTTTATAATTTTATAATAAACCAGCTATCATATTTGCTATTATATCATGCTCTGTTAAAAACCGTCTTTCCTATTTTTAAATAGAAGTCCCATGAGAGCAAAAATGTTTATCTTTATTGTTTATGGCCCCGTTAAGTACCTCTTTATCATATGATTTAAAATTCAACAATATAACTTTGCAGTAAGTATTTATTTATTTAAAGAAAGGGCAAGTGTTCCTTCAGAGTTTGTCTAAATTTAAAATCATAAACCAAACCATCTCTTTCCTTCTTCATTCTTTTTCTTCCCTCCCTTCCTTCCTTCTTCCTTCCCTCCTTTCCCTGCTTCCTCCCTCCTTTCCTTCCTTCAATACATTCATTTTAAAACCCAGTAACTGAATGTTGTTGGGTCTAAATGTTGCATAAAAAAATTCAACTTCTCTTCAGGATTGTTTGAAATGACCAACTTCCTCGACAGTTCTTTAGGGAGAATGCTCTATATTAACTGGCTAAAAAGGCAATGTTCCAGATCAAAATATAGTCCAGCTCTACACTGGCAAGGAGACTAGAGCCAATAAATAGTGAATTAAGCATGAACGCACGAACAGAGGGATACCCAGGCAGACGTGAAGCAGAATCACAGTACTCAATGCTTCCAGTTAACTCAATTCTCCACAAAACTCCCACCTACAGCTGAGAAAACGCTCACTGGACAGCCTCCTGTAAGAGACAGCAGATTATCAGCCTCCAGGAAGCAGTACTATTCCAATCAATCCATCTGACGTGTTGCATTTTACAGTTTCTAAAATTAACACGGAATCCAAACAAAAACACAGCTAGTGTGGAACTATGGGCAAAGGACAATTCCTGCTACGTGGTTGCTTCAAATCTCTTCGTTATCAAAATTAGCTGCCTTGTCCATCCAGCTCCCATTTTTGAAGGCACACCTTCCATTAAGCAAGCTGTCATTATGTGCTGGGGATGGCCAAATTATCCAGGATTCTCATTTTTAAATCCAGTGTTGATAGGAGTCCTAAAACTGGGAGCTGAGGGGGAGGTGGACGCAGCAGAAATGTTTGGAGAATTTGCAGGTAGCACTCAGGCCTGCTTCTGGCTCCTCTCCTGGCTTCAGCCAAGACAACACATGGAAACTGTGCCAGGCTTTTCCTTTGCATTGAGCAAAGCTACATTTTCTGGGCTTGGCTGAGGAATTTTCTGCTGCGTGAATTATGAAGCTGACTTCCAGCCAGATGCCGGGCAATCTGCCCTTCCTGTTCATCCAGGGTCTATCGATATTTGTTCATCATGTTGCACGCTCCTCGTGCTTGCCTCTTTTTCAACCCATTCTCATTAGGAGGGTCAAAAGGAGTGGGGGTTTCTTTGTAAGTCACTCTGATTTTACAGAGCTTGGGTGAACAGATCCATGCATCTCCGAAGAGAATGTTGACAGAATAAGTGGAGAGGTAAGGAAGGAGGGGAGGGAGAAAGCAGAGCAGAGAGCAGAGAAAGCAAAGCTTGATATAAAACCAAGCCAGAGAATTGTTAACCATGATGCATTTTCCCAAAGAGTCACTTGGCCTCACAGGTAAACAGAAACCATCCCTGGGACATTCTCACGGCACTCACTTTCCGGGGCAGGGGAGCTGCCTCCAGGAAACACATCCCATTGAAGGCCTTTGCAGGAAGCAAGTTCAGCGTCACAAGGAGCCACAGCAGATACTTAAAATTCTGTCTTTCACACCCTGACCACTTAAACATTCTTGTTAAAAATTTCCTTCATCACCCTTAACATACACAATTTTCCGAGGCAAAGAATGACTTTTTAGAGTCTCTCTGTGCCCATAAAATTCTGTCTCAGAGATTTTATTAATAATCATAAAAACATCAGTATCCATCAGGATCACTGTGGAAAGAGGGAGGCAGTTTTTCCTAAAAATGTGTGCAGATTGTCTGAGACCGATATTGACGTGAAAAGGGGGCTAACTCGAGTCTGATGATGGATCGATCTCTCTGCTTTCCCATCCACTCACTGTAGAGGACAGGATGGCTGGAAGCTCACACAAGCATGCATGGGGGGAAGCAGGCAGCCACACTTGCAGAGTATTCCAGCCTTCACAGCGACAAGCTGTGTGTTTATCCAGGACGTGGAGGGAAGGGGAGGGACCGGGAGTTCAGCACTACATAGCTCTTTATGGCATGAGGATTTGTTTCTTGGAACTTTGAGAAGTCTAGGATGACATGCTTTAAATGACTATTCAACTATTCCCCAGCTAGCTCTAAGTACTGGCTGAACAACCCTGGATTGTTGATTGTCAGTGAAGAGCAACCAAAACAGCAAACGGTGAAACGATGCCTGTGGAGGGATTTGTAGGGTGGGCTCCTTGCTTCACCTTTCGGAGGAGGTTGATGGAGTCATCGTGATCTGTCTTCCCGTAAGCTCCCTTACTTTTTCTTCTCACATTGTACCTTAAGCCCTGCAGTCAGGCAAAACTTTGATCTTAGAAGTTCAAAACTCTAAAGACCAAAAATTCATGAGGGGTTTTGAGGGAAGGGGTTCCTGCGCAATGCAATGGCCCCGTCCATTGGAGAGTTACTGGAAACGAGCTAAGGCACTCATGATCCGTCAGTATCCAGGCAGCGTGGGGTGGCTTCAAGGGCATGCGTGCTGGAGTCAGTGAGGCTGAAGTCTATGCCGGTTCCATCACTGGCAATTTCTAGACCTCCCTGTACCTCAGTTTCCTCCGAGCGAAAATTAGCATGAGCGTATTTACTTTCAGGGGTTCATGGGCTTTCAAAAAGCCATCATGACTCTATGCCTGGTGACTAGTTGGCCCTCACAATATGCTACTATCTTCTCCTAATTCCAGCCAAGAAGTGTTCTGTGATGAGTTGCTGTGACAAAAATGGGTCTTTCAATTGGTTAAGCGGCAATCTGAACTGGAGAGACACACAGGTACAGGCGTGGGTGAAGCCCAGCAGTCTTTCTCAGGTGAACCTAATGCAGGCCACCTGGCCTAGGATCAGGCAGCAATACTCCCTGACTTCTACCCCCCAGATGCCAGTGGCACCCTGCCCCTCATTGTGACAACCGAGAATGTCTCCAGACACTGCCAGACATCCACTGGGAGGCAAAAATGGCCATTTGAGAATCACTGGCATAAGCTAAATGAAATGTATTCTCAAAGTTTCTCATTCCTGATGTTTTTACCTTATTTTGAATATCAGGAAGTATTTGGGGGCAACTTCCCTGGTGGTTCAGTGGTTAAGACTCCGTACTTCCCCTGCAGGGGGCCCTGGTTCCATCCCTGGTTAGGGAATGAAGATCCTGCAAGCCACGTGGTATGGCCACCCAAAAAAATTTAAAAAGAAAGTTTTTTGGGGAAGACATTAGCCCCAAAGGACCTGTACCAATGATGATGACCTTGGTGATGAAGGGGGAGGCTTAGAGATGGCATCTGATTACACCAGGGGAAGAAAGAGAGGCAAAAATACGTAACACAGACAAGGGATTTATTTTTGAAGATATGACTTCATCATTTAAAAATATTGAAGGTATTTAAAGCAAGTCTTTCAACATTCGTTTTACGGGGGAGAAAAAGGCATATTTTAAGTGGTAACCTTCTAAGTATCATAAATATCCACCCAGAGAACAAATGAGAAAACCTCCTGGGGATTAAAATAAAATTTTCAGTAACAGAATCTTAGATGGATTCAAAGTGCCCTTTTTTGAACAACTCGGAAGTGCAGATGACGTGTGATAGAGAATTATGTTCAATGATTCAAAAACGGCTTTGGTGGTGAGGAAGACGAATGACAGAAGTGCACAGGAAGAATCTGAATACAATTATTCCATGACCTTAACTTTATTTTTTAAAGATTGGGAAACATTATTTTTCTCAATATTTACCTTATTTTATGTAATATGCCATATATGCAAATAAAGAGATTGATGAAGTATGGAAGCAAACATCCTAAAAGTTTGTATAGTAGGGTTGGTTCTCTCTTTGGACAGGGAGGCTCTGCTCTGTATTGCATGCTAAGTCGCTTCAGTCATGTCCAACTTTCTGTAACCCTATGGACTCTATTGTGAGAGTTGGACTATAAAGAAAGCTGAGGGCCAAAGAATTGATGCTTTTGAACTGTGGTGTTGGAGAAGACTCTTGAGAGTCCACTGGACTGCAAGGAGATCCAACCAGTCCATCTTGGAGGAAATCAGTCCTGAATATTCATTGGAAGGACTGATGCTGAAACAGAAACTCCAATACTTTGGTTACCTGGTGTGAAGAATTGACTCATTTGAAAAGACCCTGATGCTAGGAAAGATTGAAGGCGGGAGGGGAGGGGATGACAGAGGATGAGATTGTTGGATGGCATCACTGACTCAACCGACATGAGTTTGAGTAAGCTCCAGGAGTTGGTTACGGACAGGAAAGCCTGGTTTGCTGCAGTCCATGGGGTTGCAAAGAGTCAGATACGACTGAGCGACTGAATTGAACTGAACTGAACTTGCCCTGTATTGCATGCCTGCTAAGTTGCTTCAGTCATGTCCAACTCTGTGTGACCTTATAAACTATAGACCGCCACATTCCTCTGTCCATGGGATTCTCCAGATACAAATACTGGAGTGGGTTGCCATGCCCTTCTCCAGGAGATCTTCCTGACCCAGGGCTCGAACCTACATCTCCTGAGGCTCCTGCATTGGGAGGCAAGTTCTTTATCACTAGCCTTATCCTCAGACATATACTCAATTGAAGCATTTACTGTTTTTAAGACTCTGTGTGAGTCAGCATAACACTTGGAGCACATGTTTCTGGCCCCCGAGAGCTTATGATCTCTGTGGGAAGATCAGACAGAAGCAGGAGAAGCAGCTTCCACATAACTCAGTGTGATCTGGCTCCAGGTAAGAGGTTCAGATGATGTGCTGGGAGGAGGAGGCAGGATGACCTTTGAGAGATGCCTCCAGATGAACTTCTTGAAACTCCCAATCAGATGTGTGTGCCCTTCTCAGGATTAAAGATTGACATCCCCAGGGCTTCCCTGGTGACTCAGTGGTGAAGAATCAGCCTGCTTATTGCAGGACACACAGGTTGGATCCCTGATCTGATAAGATCCCACATGCCACAGAGCTACTAAGCCCACGCACCACAGCTATTGAGCCTGTGCTCTAGAGTCCAGGAACCGCAGCTATTCAGCCCACGTGCTGCAACTGCTGAAGCCCACGTGCCCGAGAGGCCATGCTCTGCAGCAAGAGAAGACACTGCAGTGAGAAGCCTGCACGTGGAAACTAGAGCATGGCCCCCCTTGCTACAGCTAGAGAACAGCCTGCACTGCAGTGAAGACCCAGCACAGCCAAAAGTACATAAAAATTATGTATGAAAAAAGACCCACATCCCTAACGTGGTTTCCAACAGTCAGAGTGGCTTAGATATCTCCTTCCTGCCAACCCCATCTCTACCTTCAAGAGTCCTTCTGCCAATCCCACTCTCTGACTATCCCTTGGGCACCTCACCCCCCTGTTCCAGTTGTAACTCTCCTCCCACCACCTGCCCCTTCCCTGGACTGTACCTTACCTTCCCATCTGTCTTCCTCCTGCCTGTCTTTCTGCCTTTGCAACTTGCTGTCTTCCCCTCTCCCCTTGCAAACTCCTTCTCATTCTTCAGATGTTAGCTCAGTCCTCACTTCACCTGGGAAGCCTTCCTGGATACCCCCTCTTGTGGTCAGGTTCCTTGGCTGTAGCTCTCACAAAACTGGTTCTTTCCTGTAAAGCATTCTCTCCGTTTATGCTTATGCATTCATTATTGTCGTTGTTGACTGATGTGTGTCTCTCCTTTACGCTATAAGCCTGGTGAGAGCAGATCCTTCATCCTTTTCCACTCATCACTGTATTCCCAGGGCCTGGCCCCAAAGTTGATACCCAGTAAGTAGTTGTTGGGTGAATCGATGATTAATTGAAAGTGTGTTTGCTACAACCTTTAGCTTAAGGCTTGTCATTACATCATTACTACATGACAAGAGCTAAGATCCAATAGCATTACTGTAAGTTAAGTACCTTATGTGTTTTGTCTCATTTAATCCTCAAAAAATCCTATGATACAGATTCTTCTGTTTATATTACCCTTGTTTTCTATATGAGAACTCTGGGGCTCAGGAGAGAAGTGAAGTAATTTAGTCAAGGTTGCAGATACAGCGAGTGTGTATAGGAGTTAGGATTGATCCCTGGTCCATGTGGGTTNTCCCAGAATTCCCAGCCTTGGGCCACAGAGGCCAGCCTTGATGTAGGCTAGACAACCAGAATCCACTCTCCGGGACTTGGAGGGGTCATGTCACACATAGGCCCAACCTAAACCAATTCTAAATCTTGGGAATTTTTAAACAAGGAACAGGATGAGAAACTGCCTGACTCTTGGAGTTACAGAACTAGAAGCAAAGCAAAAGGCTGCCCAGGGAGGGACCAGCCTACAGAGAGGAAAAGGGGACCACTGGGAGAAGCAGGTCTCAGCACGGAGACGGTGATTTCTGACAATGCTGTGTAAGCTCCTGGATCCAGCCGAGCCTGACCATAAACGCCGCCCTCTTGCTTTAAGCTGGCTGGAATCCATGTGGGCACATCAACCTCTAATAACCCAAAGAGTCCTGACTAATCCAGTGAGTCAAGGATGAGACACAGGGGCCCTCAGGGGCTATTTGTTTTTTTGTTTCTCCCTAGCTTTCTGTTGGTAACTTAGATTTTTGTCTATCTTAAATCCTAGCTTCACAGTATAGAATTCTGTTCATTTTTTTCTTTTCTTGTTTTTTTAATCTTGATGAAAAAAATCCCTATAGGAACATGAAGTCAGAATGTNAAAAAAAAAAAAAACAGGGAAAGGGAGCCCACATCTTGCTATCTGGAATGCTGCTGGAGCATACCTTCTGTCTCTCTACACAGTTGATATTTTAGGGAAGATTCTACAGTCAGTCCTGGGAACCAACCAGTGGCAGCCAGGACGGGTTTGGGGACCAATACCCGGTCTATTAGAAATTACTCTCCATGGAAAGAAGGTCAACATTTAACTTCCCTAAATTAGGGTTTTTCCATGTTGACACTGTCAACATTTGTGTGCTCAGTCCCTTATTCATGTCCGACTCTTTGCTAGGCCATGGACTGTAGCCTGCCAGGCTCCTTTGTCCATGGAATTCTCCAGGTAAGAATACTGGAGTGGGTTGGCATGCCCTCCTCCAGAGGATCTTCCCAACCCAGGCACTGAACCCATGTCTTCTGCATCTCCTGCATTGCAGATGGATTCTTTACCTGTTGTCATTTGGGTCAGATCATTCTTTGCTGTGGGGGGCTGTCTTGTGCAAACCAGAAGTATGTCAGCATCCCTGACCTCCACACACCAGTGGCACACTTCCTTAATCATGATAATCAGGCGGTGCTCCTGTAGATGGGGAGACCCATAGGATCTGGAATCCTGCAGTCTTTCCCAGCCTGGGTGGTCTGTGAGTCGCTTTTGTGATGGACCGGTGTGCATCTTTGGTGGCTAGACTGCTGACCTGACTTCCTCTTGAGGGAAGTGATGTAAATCTTCAGTTCCTTCCAAACTCTTCCCCTGCGTCCTCTCCCCTCTTACCATCGGTGGGACTGAAGAAACCCCATGTCATAGGCCACACCCCTACAATAAGCTCAGGGATGGGGACATTCCTCCAGCCACCCTCCAGAGCCAAAAGGTTTCTGTTGGGCTTGCAGATTCGGACACCCATCACGGTCAGCTCTGCCAAATGTATCCAATCATCCTAGGCCCCCGTATTTATGTTCTTGGCTTCAGTTCAGAGGCAAGGGCTCTATGCGGTAGCAAATGGATCCTAGAATCTCTCACTGGTGAGCAAATTGAGTTTATTTTAATGGCACCCAGGCTGTTGATTTGTTTAAATCAGTTAAATGACCAAAGTGGTATTGTTTTTTTTTTTTTTTTTCTGCTTGTTAAAGACAGTTATGTATCCCATTCATCAATGTGTCTCAGGGCATTAAACCCCTCACTGATTGAGGAGAGGCTCTCCCTGGGGAGCCAGTGGTCACTGCAGCCATCTGCCGGCTCACAGCCACAGACACCAGTGGGGGCTCCCAGGAGCTGAGGAGCTGAGACCAAGGCAGCACTCCAGGCTAAGAGGGAACAAAAGAGTGTCTCTCTGCATGGGTCCTGTGCTAAACTAGGTGATACTTATGTAACCTGTGGGTCCTGCAGGGGTATGGGGTGGGGGCTGGGCAGGGTGCCATCTGCTCTCCTGAGCTATTTAAGGGTGAGGAATGCTCATTCAGACTTAAAAAGAATCCTCTACCCCCCTGCTTCCAGGTGTTGTCATCTCTGCACTTCCCTGGTGGTTCAGACGGTTAAGTGTCTGCCTACAACTTGGGAGACCTGGGTTCGATCCCTGGGTTGGGAAGATTCCCTGGAGAAGGAAATGGCAACCCACTCCAATACTCTTGCCTGGAAAACCCCATGGATGGAGGTGTCTGGTAGGCTACAGTCCATGGGGTAGCAGAGAATTGGACACGACTGAGCGACTTCGCTTTCACTTTTCACTTCCCTGCATTCTTAAACCCGTTCTCCTGTTAGGAAAAGATGGTGAACATCTCGTGTCTCTAACTCTGCAGACCTTCACTGGGATCCCGGGGTGCAAGTCAGCTCTTGTGTGTTACCCGATCCCTGAGACCACAGTTCCCTGCCCCCTTCCCTCCTGTCTTTCTGTTGCTAGTCCATGGCCTTGTCAATGGATGCACCCTTGTACAGCAAGGAGATAAAACAGTCAATCCTAAAGGAAATCAATCCTGAATATCATTGGAGGACTGATGCTGAAGCTGAAGCTCCAATACTTTGGCCACCTGATTTGAAGAGCCAACTCACTGGAAAAGAACCTGATACAGGGAAAGACTGAGGGCAGGAGGAGAAGCAAAAAACAGAGGATGAGATGGTTGGACGGTACCACTGACTCAATGGGCATGAGTTTGAGCATACTCTGGGAGATAGCAAAGGACAGGGAAGCCTGGCATGCTGCTGTCCATGGGATCGCAAAGAGCCAGACAGACAGATATTAGCTACTGAGCCACAAAGAGGGGCCAGGCAAATTGGCAGCAGGTGAACTGTGCTGCAGAGACTTTTCTGGAGGCCTGTGAGGCTGTGGTTGGAAGTGGGAGGATGGGGTGTGGTTCTAGGTCCACTCCATGGGCTAGGGGCCCTTCAGAAGCCAGGGATGCTCATGGTATCTTGGGCAGCTGATGATGTGCAGGCCTTTTGTGGTCAAGGGATCCCCAACATGGGAGACCACAGCAGGTATGTGGACAGGCACTAACAGAAGAGCAATTCACTGGGCTGAGGGCTAAGGGCCAAGGGAGTGACTCTGCTGAAAAAGAAGACAGCCTTAGGGTCCTTGCTGTCTCAGACTTGACCAGAGAGCCCACTGGCCTGGGGCCCGGGAAACTTCCTCTGAGGCAAAGGCATTCGCGTTAAATCCACATCAGGGGAGCAAGACCCCTGCCTGCTACCAGGGCGAGTTCAGCCTACATCCCTGAAGATAAGGGCAGGCTTTGCTCTCTGGGCGCTGTCGACATGTGGGTCTGACCATTGCTTTGGGGGCCATCATGTGCATTTTATGATGCTTACAGCATGCCAGCTTCTACCCACCAGTGGCCAGGAGCAACGCCTCCCAGTGCCACCCTCCCTTAAATGCCTCCAGACAAGGCCAGATGCTCCCTGAGGAGTAAAACTGTCCCTGGTTAAGAACCACTGGGCTAGGGGCAGGGCCACTAACACACCATTGGCCTGACCTGAGCCCATCTTCTGCCTCTGTAAACCCTGCCTATTCCATGAGTCCATCAACTCCAAGAAAGGGGGCCCTTTGGAATATCCCACCTGGGCACAGACAAATAAGCTTTGGATCTCTGTTCTTCCCGGGGACAGTTTCCTCTGCAGGGAAATCTCCACAGATGTGACCTGGACTCAGATGGTCCACAAAAAAAACCTCCCAGGAAGCCCCCGGCCTGCTCTTGTGGGCTTTCGTGGTCTCAGCTAAAGTATTATGGGACTATCCCAGTTAGCACAGACTTGGCTGCAAACAACCCTGGGACCCACACCAGAGACCTGGAAATATTTTCTTCATGGTTGAACTGGGAAAGAATTGGTTTGGAAACAATGAAGACCCAGGAGGAAATCTTAGAATCTGTGAACCATGACACCGACATGAACATAGTNAAAAACCACATTTGATGTAAGGTAAGTTTATTAAAAATAAGACATTATAGAAGCTTGGATTGAGATTTGAGGTTAATTAATTAGAGTGAACTGTGAGAACACAGTAGGGTGAAAAATCTAAAGAGATTATCACATTAAACCCAACCCAACATGTAGGCCTGGAGTTGACAAGTCAGAGACAGCATAAATTTTAGACACCATCACAGAGGGAAGATATTTTCATCATAGAATAGACAATGGTTTAAAAAATGCAAAAGTCATCAAAACAACTGATGTCATATTGACAAACATGAGAGTGAAAATCCATGGTGGTCATGAAAATACTTTCTGCAGTGTCTGGAAAACTTAAATGAAAATTTTAAGGAATAGAGAGAATGTGCTTCTGTGAGTACCTACAAAGATTTTTATTTGGCATTGGAAATGACTAAGAGGGGCCCAAAGATTTCAAATCTGCCTTGCTGGAGGGCAGGGCAAGCCTCGCCGTAGCTATGGAAATGTGTTGGTCTCTGAGGAGAGAGGTTCAATTCAAAAGTGTTCTGTGATCACCAAAACTCTTGAGGAGACATTCACAAATCTTTTATGCTGATTAAAACATCAGGGCTTCCCTGGTGGCTCAGATGGTAAAGAATCTGTCTGCAATTCAGAAAAGCTGAGTTCGTCCCTGGGTCATGAAGATCCCCTGGAGAAGGGAATGGCAAGCCACTCCAGTATTCTTGTCTGGGGAATCCCATGGACAGAATCCATGGGGTTGCAAAGAATCGGACACAAGTGAGTGACTAACACTTTCATGTACACAGAACACACAATCAATACACAACGGTTCAGATGATGATACCACTAAGCAGATTCAAGTCAAGGCAAAAATAGGGAGAAATGTATCAAAATTGTGGACTATAAATTTTACCTAGATTTTAAAGTGAAACTAAACACTTCAGTCTTTAAGAATATTGTCCACTTAAACTTCATATGTGACTTCTGTCACGTTTCAAGGCATTACTTTAAAAATAAAGATATATTTAGTTTGAGGGCATGTCCTATTAGTTGGTTTTGTAAATTAACCATATTCCTGCACTAGTCCCAATCTCACCAACACCCCGGGCTAACACTAGATTAGAGTATTAAAAAAAAAAGCTAACACTAGATTCAGAGTATCTATGAGTACTTTACATAATGATGGAAACCAAACCAGGGAAGTCTACCCATCCAGCCACAGCAAAAGAAATGCAGTGGTTGCCAAAGAAAGCATGTGAGCACACACTGGCAAAGACAGAGGAAGGGTGGTGGGTCCCAACGGTCCCAGGCCCGAGAGCCAAGAACTCAGGGTCTTTCTCATCTCCACTCCCAGGTGGGAACTGGAGAACCAAGGCCCATGCCTACATCATCTGTTAGCATCATTCACCTGGTTACGCTGCCATCTGAGGAATCCTCTTCTTGTGCCTGACCCTGACCACTTTCCCCTACTCTTCATGACACAACCTTGAAGAAACAAAAGCGAGGGAGGTAGGTTGTCCTCACAGGACAAACATTTTGAATTGAGTCTGGCTTTTTCAGTCTCCCTGCAAAGGGAAGTTTTGACTTTGCCCATCTGACTCCTTCCTGCAATCTCTGAGAAATGATCTGAAGATGCTCAAGCCACTTTTTGGAACAAAGTGACAAGAAACAAGGATGACAGTGAGTGGGCAATCAACTCAGAGCCATAAAGAAAAGTAGAGGCTTACAAAAATCAAGAGGTGAGCCAGGGCTGGGAACAGAAGGGTTCAGGAAAGGGATTTGGGGGGATTTAAAGAGAGACACTGGAGCAACACTGCAGGAGGGTGTCTGGGAAAGACAGGGAACATATATTTGTATGGACAAATCCTGACTTAACCATGATTTGACTTATAATTTCTAGACTTCACAGTGGTGCAAAAGTGATACATGTTCAGCAGAAACCATACTTTGAGTTTTGAATTTTGATTTTTTTCCTGGGCCAGTGATTGTAGTACGTCCTTTCTAGTGATGCTGGGCAGTGGTCCACAGCTCCCCATCAGCCATAAGATCATANGAACACGACTGAAGCAACTTAGCAGCAGCAACTATGGTGCTGGAGAAGACTCTTGAGAGTTCCTAGGACTGCAAGGAGATCTAACCTGTCAATCTTAAAGGAAATTAACGCTGAATATTCATTGGAAGGCTGGATGCTGAAGCTGAAGCTCTAATATTTTGGCCACCTGATGTGAAGAGCTGACTCACTTGAAAGGTCCCTGATGTTGGGAAAGATTGAAGGCAAGAGGAGGAGGGGATGACAGAGGATGAGATGGTTGGATGGTATCACCTACTCAGTAGACATGAGATTGAGCAAACTCAGGAAGATAGTGAAGGACAGGGAAGCCCGGCGTGCTGCAGTCCATGTGGTCTCAAAGAGTCAGACACCACTGAGTGATGTACAACCACACAACAAATGCCTTGCACAGTGTCGACACCAAGTAGGTGCTCATGGTACATTTATTGACTGACTGTATGAATCAAGACCACCTACCACTCAACACTGGGGTTACAGTCACTGGGCTAAGAAGCAGCCCAGTGAACTCTGCAGGAGACTAGCAGAACACGGTCCCACTGCCTGCTTCATGAATAGGTTAGCTGGAGACTCACCTGTCATGTGATACACCTGTCACGTGACCCCTTGCCCAGCCTGAGGAAGCCTTGCTATGGCTCAATCACCCTCCTCTCACATACCCCTGGGCCAAAACCTCCGTAACTATCCTCAGAAGGGAAACACCTACACCTGCCTTGAGCTGAACCCCTACACAGAGAGTCCACAAGAGGCTCAGGCAGTGGGATCTCTGGGGCTGAGGAAACCCTGGGGGTCTGGGCTGTGTCTCCTTCACTGAAAGTTCCAGAGAGGATTGGGTGGGAAGGAAGCGTGAGGAGCAGAGGTTTCTGCCCAGCAACCTGATCTCCACTTCATCTTCCACTGGAAACAGCACTGCAGTTTGGAAAACATGCCTGATGTCAAAAACAAACAACACATTGGCTGCACATAGCCACAGGCCCAGGATGTGCTTCTCACAAAACTTCCTACCTACCAAACTCTTCCGTCCTTCCTACCAAACTCTTCTTCATTCTCCGAGGGTCAGAAAGTGGCGAGGTGACTTGTCCTCTGGGAAAGTGGCAAGTTGACCTGTCCTCTGGGGACGTCCGCATTCCACAAAGGGGCCCCGGCTGTTGCCAGCAGAGAGAAAGCCCATCCAGGGTCTCCCCCATGGAGCTCTCTCCGTCTCTCTCCCTCTCCCTCTCCCCGCCTCTCCTCCAGCTGCTCCTGGTTCAAGCCGCTGCCTGCCCTGGCTAATAATGCCTTGTCACGCAGCGATAGAATTATGGTCTCACACTGGTTTCACATGTCACAAATAATTGCGTTCCTTGCGCATCATATTGAAGTTGTCAGGACTCTCTTACGCCTATAATTTGTGTGAGTTGATCATACTTTGGTAAATCAGCGGGTCACGACCTGTACCCTTCTGCCCCAGTGGCTGGCTGAGAACGACCTACAAATCTCGTGACAGGGACAACAGAGAGGATATGAACTGTTCAATTGCTCGTGTCTATCATCTGCCATGGAGAAGTGTTCTTTCCCTCCGCCATCGTTTTAAACCAGCTGACGCGGCACCCCATGTCATCCTGTCTTCATTTCTTCACATCTGTTTTTTTTTTCCCCNCAACAGAGAGGATATGAACTGTTCAATTGCTCGTGTCTATCATCTGCCATGGAGAAGTGTTCTTTCCCTCCGCCATCGTTTTAAACCAGCTGACGCGGCACCCCATGTCATCCTGTCTTCATTTCTTCACATCTGTTTTTTTTTCCCCCTCCAGATTTCTTTTAAGCACTTTTGGATATTTCTAATTTTTTTTCTTTACCACAAGACATTTTGGTGCCAAACCCAAGTGTCTTTCTGCCATGTGTTTTAAATTAAAAAAAAAAAAAAAACCCTCCAGCATCTGTGATAGAGCTGGGAGACCTCACTCTGCGTCCAGCCCAACTGAATAGCATCTCCCTCTTGCTCCAGCAATGGTTAAATCCCTCTGGCAGCTTTACGAGCTCCTTCGCTAACACTTTATTGGGTAACACGTCCACAAATATTGTTCCCGAGGCTTTGCTTTCATTAGGGTACAACGTGTACCATCAAGTTGCATTTAATTCATTGATTCATGTTTTATACAAAGTATCACTGACCGAGGCCTTCAGTATCTAATGCTGAAGAAGGGATGATGAAGTTCAAACTGCCTTTGTTACCCAAGATATTGAATAATCGGCTTCTAGAAAATCAGTGGAAAAGCAGCAAGATGACCGAGTTCTGGCCAGGCTGCTGTTCTGCAGATTCACTGCAGTGAGGTCAAGCATAAGATGTCTTCTGTGGGTCCATTTCCAGGGAAACTGTTGGAAGTTTGATGCCTGGAGAGTGGCTAGCCCCCCATCCTTGATTTGAGGAAGAGAAGATTGAGGGAACATGGATGTGGCCGGCCACCCTGGTGGCTTCCCATTCTTTAGCCAGCTACTCCACCTCTGTAGCAAAGCACCAGTGGGGTGCCGTTCCAAAGGCAGATGGCAACATCTGACTCCCCTTCCTTTGATGCCAGGGTGTGAGGATCGTGCCATCTGTTTGGTGCAACAGAAGGTGTCAGAGCAACGGGTGAAGCGGAAACTGAATGAGCCAAGCACTCTCTCCACACAGTACAAGGCATGTGTATTTAATTTCTGAAGGCGTCGGCCAAAGGGACATGAACCAAGGATAATTACCAGCACACACAAACAGCACAGAGTTGTTACAAAGGACAGAAAGCCAAGGTCTTCCACTGTTTTTGTCCCTTTATCCCTCACCTCGGTTGTCTGGTTCGTAGGCACAGCAGTGATGCTTCCCAGCCCTGGAAGACAATTCACTTTCAATGCAATTTACAGACAGCCAACCTTCTCTTGTGGCTCAGCTGGTAAAGAATACGCCTGCAATGCAGGAGACCTGGGTTGGGAAGATCCCCTGGAGAAGGGAAAGGCTACCCGCTCCATTTTTCTGGCCTAGAGAATTCCATGGACTGTATGGTCCATTGGGTCACAAAAAGTTGGACACGACTGAGTGACCTTCACATAACCACCAGGTTGGGATGGGGAGTGGGTGTGGAAGGGGGTGGGAGGAGAAAATGTAGCCTCCAGGCACAATGTAAACTTCTGAAAGCCCTACCTACAGGACAAGTTCAGTGCAAATATGAATGATCGTGAACTTCAACTTTACTTCTTAGCTCTCTTTGCTAAAAGATGGAGTGAAAAGGGCAGACAGACAGGGGTTCTAATCACAGTACCAACTCTGACCATCCTGGTGATCTTGTTGTTGCTCAGTCATTAAGTGGCGTCCAACTCTTTGCAATCCCATGGACTGCAGCATCCCCGTCCTTCACCATCTCCCGGAGTTTGCTCACACTCATGTCCATTGAGTTGGTGATGCCATCCAACCATCTCATCCTCTGCCACCCCCTTCTCCTCCTGCCCTTCAATCTTTCCTAGCATCAGGCTCTTTTCCAATGAGTCAGCTCTTCGTAACAGGTGGCCAAAGTATTTTGGCCAAAGAGTTTCAGCTTCAGCATCCATNTCATGTCCATTGAGTTGGTGATGCCATCCAACCATCTCATCCTCTGCCACCCCCTTCTCCTCCTGCCCTTCAATCTTTCCTAGCATCAGGCTCTTTTCCAATGAGTCAGCTCTTCGTAACAGGTGGCCAAAGTATTTTGGCCAAAGAGTTTCAGCTTCAGCATCCATCCTTCCAAAGAATGTTCAGGGTTGATTTCCTCTAGGATTGACTGGTTTAATCTCCTTACTGTCCAGGGGATTCTCAAGAGTCTTCTCCAGCACCACAGTGACTTTGGCAAGACCTCAACTCTCCAGGTCTCAGTTTCCTCATCTGTAAAATACTTGGTACATACTAGGTACTGAGTATTTCTTAATTTGTCTCAGTCCAGATTCTCATTTATAAGCAAAGGAGCCTAGTGGTTAACTTAAACAGAGAAGACATGAGGACAATGTTGGGTGGCTCAGAGTCTATGAAAAGACTGGGAGCTAAGATGAAAAATCAGCTGGAATCCAGAGGGGTTAGAGAACAAAGAACACAGTTGAGGTCATGCCTAAGGCATTGTCTGGTTATGATGCCACCCCTGGGAAAACCTCCACTGGCCAAAACCTCTTTGGGGCTTCCTCCAGATTTGAAGTTCCAGGTTTTACCTCTGAATGGTCAGCCCCAGGACACAGGGCCATGGCTGAGCTGTTCAAGAATGAGAAGAGAGAGTACATGGAGAAAATTTAGAAGATGTTCACTGTGGCTCTTGGTAATTCTTAACCAAGTATTCTCTTCATTCTCATTCTCTACATGGAGCTAGAAGAGAGGGGAGTCCAGGCTCCAGAGTTTACTCACACCCACTTTAATGTATTACAGTTTTCTAATTTCCTTTTCAATAAAGGGGTAGGGTTGAGGGGACTGCATTCAAGCAGACTGATTGACTTGCTCAAAGCCACTTAAAGGGCAAGTGACACTGTTCGCAATGAACACACTTCTCCAATTCCCTTTAAGTTGTACCCACACAAGCTCTTGGAGTGACTATGGAAAAACTCCAGAGAAAAGAGTTGACCCATTGCTTTCTGTAGTAGGCTTGAACACTGGCTAACAAGGGCAAAGTTATTGCTGACTGCCTTATCTGTCACTGATGCAACAGAACTTTAAAGAATTACCTTGGCTGGCCAAGCAAAACGGTGATTCCACCAAGTCCATGCTTAAGGAGAGAATGAAAAAGAGTATCTGGAAACTTTAGTTGCACATTCCATCATGGAGCAGTTATGTTCTAAGCACAAGGCTAAGTGCTTTTGTGGCATTATTTTACTTAACACTCAAAATAAACCAGAGATATTGATGACTCTCCACATTCGTTTTGCAAACGGGGAAGCTAAGGTACAAAAGTTAAGAGCATGGGGAGAGCATAGCTGTGGCAAAGACTTGGGTCTCAGAGCTTTGCCTTCAAAGTGGAACGTGCACACAGGTGTCTCTGGGTGGTGGCGGCATGTGAAAGGGACCCAGGAATCTCAGGGCACAATGTCGTGAACACTTAAGAAATGCCTGATGATCTCATAATCTCAAAACCGGTATTGTTTGGGCTGAGGGATCAAGAGACAAAAAACTAAGGGATATTCCGTAATCTGGAAACTTTCAGTTTCCTTTAATATGAAAATACTCAACATACAGTATGAAAGATGTAAGGATTCAGAGGTTGCGGGAGGCCAAAGAAGATTAAGAGCTTTCTTTCCCCAAATGAAGTGCACAGTGTATCCATTACGGGGCATGGAGATTTTCCCTCCCCTCCCCTATCCTTCCCACTTAATAGAGAAAACGCTGAAAACTTTGAAGAAATGCATTCTTTGTTCCTTAAGTTCCATGATTAATTAGGTATAAGCCGTGTTTCAAAACGTTTCGGCATTTATTTGTAATTCTCCCCAGAGCATGTACAGTAACTTGGCTCAGAGCACGTAGATTACATTGCAAATGCTACTCATATGCTGGAACTTTTCACGTTTCCTTCTCTTCCCTCTTCTGTTTTCCCCTGTAATACTGGAGTCAAAGAACAAAGCTGGACACCAATCCAAAAGCACCCCTTGCTCTCTATGGGTTTCCCTGACTTATCAGTAACCCTTAGAAGGGGGACGGCAATGGGAAACAGCAGGGGTGAGTTGGGCAGCCTCATGCCCACGCACAGATGGGACCTCCATGGCTGCACCAGCCCCTTGTCCAGCAAAGACATGTATTTGCTTTAAGACCACTGTCATCTCTCCATCTCCATCAAAGCTCCTCCACCCCTACCCCGCCCCTCCCGCCCCCCC
>SJYV01042491.1:907647-939058 GCA_006410875.1 Neotragus pygmaeus
TGCCTTGCAGTGAAAGCTCAGAGTGGCAGCTCAGAACCACGGGACCACCAGGGAAGTCCCCTAGACCCTGCTCTGTTCTAAGCTATTCAGTCCCGCCTTCCCCTGCCCCAGTTATTGTATCCTGTCTCTGGACCTCTAATATCTTCCTCCCCATCTTCCTCTTTGCTGTCACCAGCAATATAATTCCACAGAAAAAAATCCAATCATGTCACTGCACTGTCCACCCACTTTCTGCCCATTCTCCTCTGCTTCCCTCTCAAAGCCTTTTGTCTCACCTCCTCTAACAATAAAAGCTATGGAGGTGTGGGGTAGAGTCCAAAGCTGCCTACTCTGAATTTCTTTGAAATCTCATGCTTTGTTTTAAAACTGAATATGGATTTTTAATTCAACTCTAAATATCCACTTCTTTCCCCCAACTTAGAAACAATCATTTTCCCTTATATTCTTTGAGTATAAATGATACCCTGGAGAGCTGCCTTGTGTGTATCCTATAGCCTTGTGCCATAGNGTTTTAAAACTGAATATGGATTTTTAATTCAACTCTAAATATCCACTTCTTTCCCCCAACTTAGAAACAATCATTTTCCCTTATATTCTTTGAGTATAAATGATACCCTGGAGAGCTGCCTTGTGTGTATCCTATAGCCTTGTGCCATAGGATCATTTTCCCTTATATTTCCCTTATATTCCCTTTCCCTTATATTCTTTGAGTATAAACGATGCCCTGGAGAGCTGCCTCGTGTGTATCCTATGGCTTCGTGCACTCCTGCTTTAACAAGCCAGGTCTTGAAGTCTAGGACTTTGGCAGAGACTCTAAGGCCCTTATCCAGCTGGCCCTGCCTCCCTCCCAGCCTCGTTTCTGCCACCATCCCAGCTCCCTTATAGGAGAGCTGAACTGACTTTCCATATAGCCATGTCTTTGTATTCTCGCAGCCTGTAAGTCTCTTCTCCCTTTGCCTCAGAGACCCCAGCCTGCATAGCACGTCTGACCTTCCCTTGCTCCCCCTCACCCACAATACATGGCAGTAGTGTAATCTCCTGCACCCCACTCACGGTAGCGCTTAACCCTCTAGATCCCGATCTCCTATGGGCATGTCTGTCTTTCCCCATTAAACTAAGTGATGTCATCCCACCTCCATCACCACTTACCAGTGCCAAGTATGCTTGGCACAAATCAGGCAAACACTTGTAAAGTGAAGGAAAAATATTAATACATTCCCTCTAGTAGATTGGTTTTTAGGAGGTAGCTTAACCTCAGCTGTTTATATTGTACAGTTTAGAAGAGCACCCATACATTAAAAAAAAAAAAGACTCAAGTGTGCTTTTTTTGTGTATGCCAGGTACATTATCTCATTCACCTTCATGTTTATGCTACAAAGTGGGCAGGGGAACTCCAACATACCTCATCTCCTGGCCGTAACTTAGAAGTGAAGTCCAGGCATTGGGCGTGGGCTGCCTGGTCTCCCAGATCCCCCTCCTTCCCAGCTTTGTGCAAGCTCAGTTTCCTCATCAATGAGATGGATGAGAATGGTATTACTGAGAGGCAGCATCCTCTGCTGGTGAAGGCATGAGCTCTAGAAATGATAGCCGAGGTCAGGGGTCTGCAAACTATAGCCCGTGGTCCAAATCCAGCCCTCTATCTGATTTTGTGTGGCCTGCAAGCTAAGAATGGTGCTTGTAATTTTCAAGAGTTTAAACAAATCAAAAGAATAATATGGTATGACACATGAAAATGATATGAAATTCACATTTTGGTATCAATAAAGTTATACTGGGACACAGCCCTGCTCATGTGTTTATATTGTGCTTGTCATTGCTTTTGTACAACAGCAGCGTTGCTGAGGAGCTGTGATAGAGACCATTCAGCCCACCAAGCCTCAGTACTTGACCCTTTCCAGACGCTTGCTGACCCTTGACTTATGCTCGAATCTCAGCTTTGCACTGTATGAGCTCTGTGACCTTGGGAAGGTTAGTTAACTTTGCTATGTCACAGTTTTGTCTACTTTAAAATGCAAATGATAACAAATCTTTGCCTCACGGGGCTTTATGAGATGAATAAAGTGCTTGGTAAGGACCCAGTAAATGTCAGCTAATGTTACTAAGCTATCTTTCCAGAGGGCTGGAATTTGCCAAGTAATAGAGTAGAGTGAGAAGTGGGTACCAGTGCCAGTTGTGTGGAGAGTTCCAACCTGATGTAATTAGAGATGCTGAGACCCAGCAAGTAAGCCAAACTGAGCTGTAGGAGAAAACCGAGGACCAGCAAGCAGATGCCCAGCGGACACCCTTACAAAGAGGCCCAGGCAGGATGGAGGCTGGGGTCATGAAGTCAAGACTTCAAAATTAGGTTTAGGTGGGACCAATGCAGAAGCCAGTGAGAAACAAGCGAGGGGTAGGAGGGGAAGGTTCTAGAAGATTCTCCAGGTTCCAGATAGCACTCCACCCAAGAGCTGGCTTAAAGGGACAAGCACATCATTCCCATCTACCAAAGAGGAGACAGAAGTTTCGAGTGGTTAAATGACTTGCTTAAGATAACACAACTTGTAAATGAGTAACTCCAAAATGCAAGAGACAAGCATGTCATTCCCATCTGCCAAGGAGACAGAAGTTTCGAGTGGTTAAATGACTTGCTTAAGATAACACAACTTGTATGGAAGATGTCCAGATCGTGGCTGCGCCCTCTGCCCCATCCTGAAAACTTTCCAACCCAACATTTCAGGGTCAGACCCTTTGGTGACCATTATGAACATCTTTGAGTCCAAGGGAAACAGCATGTTTCTATCGTTGTCTGGTTTCATTCCAAGAACAGAGAGTTGCATTTTTTTTAAGCCATCAAGCAAGCATTCAATGTGTTCTCTCTTTCCTCATTGCTGGGTGCAGCAGGCACTTGCTGTGCAGGCTCAGACGGTCAGCAAGTTTTCCGACAGGCCCTCTAGCCCATGGGCGCATTTCTTTCCCATAGTTCAGTGACACCTTGCAAATGGCAAATTGCGTATGATTTGAGAACTGCAAGTGTCCAAGATGCAGGGAAAGAAGAAGTTGGCAGGGAAAGCAGTCTAAGAAAACAACAAATAATGCAAGGGTCTAGGCCACACACAAACCTGTAGATTTCAATGTTATTTTTGTTTAGTCACTAAGTCATGTCTGCCTCTTTACAATCCCATGAACTGTAGCCCACCAGGTTCCTCTGTCCATGGGACTTCCCAGGCAAGAATACTGGAGTGGGCTGCCATTTCCTTCTCCAGGGAATCTTCCCAGTCGAGGGAATCAACCCTCATCTCCTGCTTTGCGGGCAGATTCTTTACCACTGAGCCATCTGGGAGGCCCCGTAGATTTCAAGAGACAATAAAGACGTATTTATAAACATCTTTGAAAGATCCACGGCTCATCTTATTTCTTATCCCTAACATAATTGCTGAAGAAGACGGGGTTTATGTTGCCAACTCTTTTTTTGACACCATGGACTGTAGCCCACCACACTCTTCTGTCTATAGGATCTCCAGGCAAGAATACTGGAGTGGGTTGCTATTTCCTTCTCCAGGGCATCTTCCAGACCCAAGGATTGAACCAGTGTCTCCTGCAGGCCTCCTGCATTGGAAGCAGATTCTTTACCACTAGCCAACAGATGGCAGTCTCCAAGGGTAGGGTGAAAACAATTGTGCTTTAGAGCCTAGGAATATGGAGTGCTTTTGCTGCAGCGTCAAAAGTGGAGCTTCTTGTTTATTTGACGATTTTTCTTCCTTGGACCATGTATTTAAACAAGTGTCTCCTTTTGGTGCAGTGTTTCTTCAAATTTATTTATAGAAGNGCCTAGGAATATGGAGTGCTTTTGCTGCAGCGTCAAAAGTGGAGCTTCTTGTTTATTTGACGATTTTTCTTCCTTGGACCATGTATTTAAACAAGTGTCTCCTTTTGGTGCAGTGTTTCTTCAAATTTATTTATAGAAGAACTTTTCTTTCCCCCTCCTAATCTGTTTTTCATATTTTGGTGAAAGGGATAATATATAAAATTTTACAAGGATTTAGCTTTCTTTACATTTCCTCTATGAGGACATCTGGCCTTCTCATTAAGGACGTGATGTTCATTCATAGACTCGCTCTGTCCCTAATTCACGCTAAAGAGCAGTGCAGTAATTTGAAGAATACACTGTCTCCCAGTGCCTTTTGGAAAGGTTCTTTTTTAAAAAAATCTATCTAGCACTCTTCAGTGTGTTTTATTCTGCTCACACCGTTAATTTCCTAAATTTCCCTTTCAGTGTCTTTTCCCGAATGATAAAATGCATAGCATTATTATTTTCTGGATTTTGCCAAAAGCGTGCTTTTTTATGCTGCAAATCTCTCACTAGGACCCATCTAAATGTTAGGGTTTAGGGCTGAGGAAACAGGCAGAGCGAGCAAGCAGACTGCGCACAAAACATGCTTCATTCACGCATGACAGTGACCCTTGAAGTGTTCTATTCCTGCTGAGAACACCAGATTTGGTCAGACTTCGGAAAGCTTGAATTAGAGTTCATGATCTTTTGAAAGCGATATAAACCTAAGGTTGGCTCAGTTCCGGTGATGTCATCAAGACATTTAATTATGTGAGAGAAATGTTTGGATAGGGTGCATGGAAAATACACACACACACACACACACACACACACAGATAAAACACAGATACACACACAATTGCTCACACACACAAGCACGTGAAATGCAATAGTTCAACCCTGGGCCAAGGAATTAATGCCAATTTCAGAATCTTCACCTAAAGAAATCTTGTCTATAAAGCCTTCATGATGCATTTATATTGTGGAGGTCATAAGGACAATAGTTTAAAACAGAAACAGTGGTTTGAGCAGAAAATATTGTTGTCTTTGTTTGATTTCAGCAGGGATGTGCCCCTCAAACAAGGCTTTGGGTGACTTGCATCTTTCTAATGTGCTGGTACAATAAGTTTCTCCTTAAAAGTTCTCTGCACTTTAGAGAGTCACTTATATATAGGAATCTATTTCCATTGACAAGCTGATGAATGGCCTTCCCAGTAATACAGATGAATGTGGGTAAACATATTGGGTGCAATGTATTTTAATGACGTCTAAACAGTCAGAGGTTGGGATACCTAGCTGGGAAAGGTCTGCTGAAATTGAACCTGCTTGTTTTCTTCAAATTTATTCCCAGTAATTTATGAGTTTGAATGTGGTCTGAAAGTTTGTATTTCCTGCGGTTTGCCCTCCTTTGGAGTTGAGTTGGGGCTGTGCTCCATTTAGGATGGCAAATGAGTTGCTTTAAATTTAAGTGGTTTCTGGAAGTGGTATTCCTTAATAACCATTAGGTCCACAGAATTAGAGTGAATCACACATTCTTCTGAAACCTCACACAGCAGCTGGTGTTCCAGCCCTAGGAATAGTCCTTAGAAAAGCAAATGATCTGGTAGATTAACTAGAAATTGTGATGCACCAACAAACACATCACATAGCATCACTCACGTTGTAGTTTAGCCCAAAGTGCACACTTGAATGCATCAAGACTTCAGATAGAACATCTATCTTATGAGAAAAACAGGGGATAGAGGAACAAATTAAACACCACCACAAGGAAGCAACCAGACAACTCTAGATGGTGGAACATTCCATAGGACCTTTGGCCTGACCTCTTCAACAGGTCAGCAGCATAGAAAAGGGAGATCCTAGACGACAAGGATTTGAAAGCTATAGGAACTAAGTGCAATGTACAATATTGACATATACAGTGGTTTGGACAAGCAGCTGTAATGGACATTTCGGGATCCATTGGAAGAATTAAAATATGGTCTAGCTTTTAGAAGAGAATAAAATTTACTAAAGTGACAGCAAAAAGTAGATTACAAAAATTAAAAAAAAAAACCACATCTGTTCATGTGTGCATGTGTAAAGATTTAGAAGTATATGCACACATATACTAAATTATACGGGTGATCTTAGGGTGGGTGGATGCATGTATTTGTTTCCAGTGGCTGCTGTAGCAAATTACCACCATCTTAATGGTTTAAAACAATTCAAATTTATTATCTTATAGTTCTGAAAGTCCGAAGTCTGAAAACAGTTTCACTAAGCTAAATTCAAAGGCTCCTTCTGGAAGCTGTAGGGGAGAATTTCTCCCCTTTCCTTTTTCTAGCGGCTAAGGGACACCTGCATTCCTTGGTTCACAGCACCACCTCACTCTGACCTCTGCTTTATCATCACATATTCTTCTCTCCCTCTGCTTCCTTTGTTACGTTGCCTTCTGTGACTCTGACCATTCTGTCTCTCTCTTACAGTCACTTTTGTGATTATAGTCAGTCTACCAGACAATACAGGATAACCTCCCCCACTCAAGATCTTTAACTTAATCATATTTGAAAAGTCCATTTTACTGTTTAAGACAACATATTCACAAGTTCTGGGGACTAGAATACAGATACTTTGGGAAAAGAGACAGGGGGGATTATTTGGCTCCCATAATCAGTTCAGTTCAGTCGCTCAGTTGTGTCTGACTCTTTGTGATCCCATGGACTGCAGTATATCAGGCTTCCCTGTCCATCACCAACTCCCAGAGTTTACTCAAACTCATGTCCATTGAGTTGGTGATGCCATCCAACCATTTCGTCCTCTGTTGTCCCCTTCTCCTCCCACCTTCAATCTTTCCCAGCATCAGGGTCATTTTAAATGAGTCAGTTCTCTCCATCAGGTGGCCAAAGTACTGAAGTTTCAGCTTCAGCATCAGTCCTTCCAATGATCACCCAGGACTGATCTCCTTTAGGATGGATTGGTTGGATGTCCTTGTTGTCCAACATGTTTTCTTCATCTCTTTATCTTTACTCATCTGATTTTATGCAGTGCACATATCCTGGTTCTTTAGTATTAGAAGTTAAATAGTATAGTTTTTCCCATCTGAAAGCTTTGCAGTTTCGCCTTCAACAGGACATGGTGCTCGCTCGGTTTTTCTGTGGCACCTCTAAACCTCAGGCTTGCTTAGATTCCAGTATGAATGTCTGAAGTTGATGATTTAAATAGTCTTGCAATTGGTCTCCCTTCCTCCAACCTCCTCTGACACTCTGTTTAACCTGTCTATGCTGGACCAGAGCATCACCTGGAAGACCAAAGACCAAGAGTCTCTCTTTCGAAATCTCTCAAGGGTTCCCTCTGGTCTACAGGATAGGGTAGCTACTTCTCCAAGCCCCGGCCCAGGCCACATCTCAGTGGGTTAGCTCGTTTTCCCCTCAAGGCTGCCCTGCCAGTGCCCTATTGCATCAACCCTTCTGCTGGCTCCTACGGATGTCATCAAGGTGCTAGTTCCTACAGATGTCATCAGGGTGAACTCTGATGTTCACAGCCCTTTGTTGTTATCTCAGATCCTGACGGAATCTGACTGAGTGGGCAGAGTCACTCCCCACTGAAGATAACCAGAGTCTGCAGCAACCCTGCTGGAGCAGGAGGCAATGCCAATGGTGCTGAAGACCCATTCTCCTGAGATTCCTGGACCCCCTCATCAATGCCACTGGGGTCTTGGGTGTTTGGTGCCTTTTCTATGTTAGCATCCACAGAGTCCCCATGCCTGAAAAACTAGGATAAGATTTTGGAGGTGGAATGAAAAGACCATCTAGATAAGAGAACCCCACCCACTCCCCAGCACTGGCCCAATGGCTCCAAACTGTGGCACCTACTCTCTCTTTCCTAGGACGAGCATGTAACCCAGCAGCTCCACAATTCCTCATAAAACAGACCTTGGGTGGGAACTGCCCACAGCCTCCCAACAGGCCCAGATGTGGCTGAATGCTCAAGCAAATACATTCTGATATATTTCACTCCATACTGTGAACCAGGAACTATCTCACTGACAATAATATGACTAAGCTATATGTATTCAGGACACCATGGTAAAATGAACAAATACTTTCTTCAAGACCATGCTTCTGAATTTCTTAATTTTGATTTATTAGCACTTTCAATGCTTGTGTGTTTGTAGCAAGTAGAGATGTCAAAGCTACAAGAAAAATGTGTGGGAAAAAGCTTGAGGCTGAGAAGCTCCTTTCAAGTAATTTAATGATATTTTGCAGATCTGGGAAAGCCCTTTTTTATCTCAGGGGGTGCTAATGGTAAAAAACCCACCTGCCAATGCAGGCGACGTAAGAGATTGGGTTTGATCCCTATGATTGGAAAGATCCCCTAGAGGACGCGTGGCTAGCCACTCCAAGAATCTTGCCTGGAGAATCCCATGGACAGAGGAGACTGGAGGGCTACAGTCCATAGAGGTCGCAAAGAGTCGGACATGACTGAAGCAACTTTGCAAGCACATAATCCCATATTCAGGAACAAGTTGAATGGTTCTGCAAAGATGCAGCTTGACAAATGTTCTTTTGCAGTTTGCAAATAAGAAAAATGTCTCATAGGGAGAGTAAAAAATCTTCCAAGTCCTTCTTGAACCCATGTCTCTGGCCTGCCTTGTCACCATACCTACTCCTTGTTCCTATTCTCTATTAATAGTGATACCTCGGCAAGCAAAAACCAAATAGCTAGGCAGAGCTGTCGACCAACCGGCAATTCCGTGCAATCCATTTTGTTATGTAGCATGCTTTACAGATGATGTTACAAAACTCAGAGTTTGGCAAAAAGCCCTGCTTCTCAAATATTTTATGTGGAAAGAAGAAAAAAAGAAGACGAAAAACATATCCAGATCTTTTTTGAAAATTACTTACAATCAGCTGGAAGGTATTCAGTGAACTTTGTTTTACAGCGTTTTGTGGCCAGTTACAAATTTGGGTCACGCCCTGCAATCAATCTCTGCCTGGAACTTTCACTGAAGCCATCAGGGGAATTAGAAATAAAACGTTAGAGGCAGGCTCAAGAATGCGCAGATGAGCCGGAGAAACTTGTAACTGAATTTCTGGATGTGTGATGAAAGGACAGCTAGATACCTCAGCTCCAAGCCCTGGACCAGGTTCTCATCCAATGTCACTCAAAATGAAACTTGGAGTGTGTTTCCTCCATCGCTTATGGTACAAAGTCTTTACTGACTTAACCGAGACCGAATCATCTCTCTGTGATTATTTTATTGGCTGTAAGATCCATGAAATAATGGTTACAACATGAAACTGTACTGTGTCCGAGAAACTCGAAAGAACAGCCAAGTCTGAAGGACGTACTATATCTTTTTCAGCAAGCATCCGCCTTCTTTGCCTGGGAAGCTTAGCATATTTCTAAAGGAATAAATGTGATTCCCCACAAAATCTGGTGAGTGAAAGTGACTCTCTTTAATAAACATTCTTATTTGTAAAGAATCTGGCTTTCATCTCCAAAAAGTGAAGGAGAGAAGAGCCTGGGAATGCCACTTTCGTTTTCTTCAGAGGACCACAAAGATGTCTCCAGTTCTTCCTGGAAGCAAGCTATTATGAGTTGCAGTCCCTCTCTTTGAGAGGAGTTCCAGAGCAGTGGAAACTGAAGGTAATATTCAAACTGCTAAGGATTTAAATGGAGAGGTTAATCCCTTAAACTCCCAAATCCTAGGGAAGAAATTTTTATTCTAAACATGGAGATCCTTGTCAATATTCCATTTAGTATCCAGCCTCTCTGATTTGTTTTTGAAGAAAATCAGGCAATGAAACTAGTGGAAATCATGACCCGGACTCCAAACTTTTTGATCCCTGGAGGTGCTGGTTGCATAATAATATGGTAGTTCTGTAACAGAGAAGGCAACGGCACCCCACTCCAGCACTTTTGCCTGGAAAATTCCGTGGATGGAGGAGCCTGGTGGGCCGTAGTCCATGGGGTCGCTAAGAGTCGGACACGACTGAGCAACTTCCCTTTCAATTTTCACTTTCATGCATTGGAGAAGGAAATGGCAACCCACTCCAGTGTTCTTGCCTGGAGAATCCCAAGGATGGGGGAGCCTCATGGGCTGCCGTCTATGGGGTCGCACAGAGTCGGACACGACTGAAGCGACTTAGCAGCAGCAGCATAATAGTTCCATCCACAAGAAATAGCTACCATTTATTGAGCATTTATATGTGTTAGGCTATGGGCTTCTCTGGTGCATGAGACAGTAAAGAATCTGCCTGCATTGCAGGAGACCCAGGTTTGATCCCCGGGTCAGGAAGATCCCCTGGAGAAGGGAATGGCTACCCTTTCCGGTATTCTTGCCTGGAGAATTCCATGGACAGATGAGTCAGGGAGGCTACAGTCCATGGGGTTGCAAAGAGTCAGACACGACTGAGCAATTAACACTTTCGCTTTCATGAGTTAAGTGCTTTGCATTAAATACCTCATTTAATCCTTACAAGAACTGTACAAATTTGTACTATTATCCCTATTTTCTTGATATAAACAAGAGAACTGAAGCTCAGAGAGGTTAACTAACTTGTCAAAATCACACAGCAGTTCAGTTATGGAGCTGTGGGTTGAACATGTTCCATGTGGCTCCCAATCCTGTCTGTATCAGTGCTCAGAACTATAACCATCCCCAACTCTGAGACAGGTGGCAGAGATCCTAGTTAGACTTGGGGGTACTGAGGAGAGGTCCATTCTGAGAGGGACAGTGTGGAGCCTGAGGAATAAAGAACCAGGATGCTGCTAGGAATCCCTCCAATATAAGCAAGTTCAGTTCAGTTCAGTCGCTCAGTCATGTCCGACTCTTTCCGACCCCAGGAATCGCAGCACGCCAGGCCTCCCTGTTCATAACCATCTCCCGGAGTTCACTCAGACTCACGTCCATTGAGTCCGTGATGCCATCCAGCCATCTCATCCTCGGTCGTCCCCTTCTCCTCCTGCCCCCAATCCCTCCCAGCATCAGAGTCTTTTCCAATGAGTCAACTCTTCACATCAGGTGGCCAAAGTACTGGAGTTTCAGCTTTAGCATCATTCCTTCCAAAGAAATCCCAGGGTTGATCTCCTTCAGAATGGANTGGCCTGTTTTCCCCTCTTCTTGTAATAGACACGGCCGAAAGGAAGAAATATTTAGCCTTTTTGGATCCCTTTCCAGAGCAGGAAGAATTATTAAGTATAAATTGTATCTTCCTATCTCCTGAAACAAACGAAACCTTCTACATTAAATAAAAGGAAAATTAACAATCAGGATTAGGTAAAAAGCATTACATTTCCTTGGGACTCAAGTTACAAAGATATGTTTTTGTAAAAGAAAGCAAGGTCAGTTACCACTATTAAACTTGTATATTGTTTTATACTAAGTCCTTTCAGTGGCCTCTCTGAGGGACCGTTTAGTTTGTATTACAGTCTAATAAACTCCAGGTGCACAGGACAAACTGAATAATCAGAACCCGATGGCCCAACCTAGTTAAAAATAATGTGGTACATTCCTGGTTCTCTGCATTTAATTTATTGTTAATCATTGTTATTACTTACATTTATTGGGTAGTTTTTCCAGATTTATTAGGCACTACATTTAACAGTGTTATCGCTTGTAACTGACCATCAGTGGAATCGAAAACATATTTTTGTAAAGACTCTTACCCTAATTAGTAAGTTGTTTTCCTTTGAGACAAAACAGACCCCCAAAATGACTCTGTTATTTTCCCCTAGAGTCAGAGAGAAACTCTGGCACAAAACCCACTTTTGCTAAAACCACCTGTCTGATGATAGAGAAGGGGTATCATTCCTGAGATACTGAGTGACCTTTCCATTCAAAGCAGAAAAATGAGGGATGTTATTCTACACGTCAGAGGCAGTTGTCCACTCTAGTTGGACAGAATACCTCCTGGGGTGAGGTTTCCAGGATACAAATGATGGACAGGTGAGAACCTAGTTCTCCACCTGCCTGAATTCCATAATCTAGAAGCAAGCCTTTGGATGAATGGGAGAACTGATGCTTTGATGAAAATTCATACTCAGGTATAAGTGACTGATATTCTCTTGACCTTTTTTAAGAGTTGTTTTGGAAAGAGGGTGGGAGAGAGTGCAGATTACCTCGAGAAAAAAGATCAGAAAGAGGAGAAACCAAATGAAGCCTTCTTCTCTTTTCTTGTCCCTAATTTCACTGGTCCCAGTCTTGGCAGACAGCAGTATCTCTCACTTGGAATGCAGTGAAGGCAAGTGGCCAGGACAGAAGATTTGTCCCCAGGGAATGGGGCCATTCATTTGGCTCTGTACACTGCACACCTGTGAACCTGAGCAAGGTGCAGGCTCAGGAAGTGGCCCCTAAGTACTCTCCAGTCTTTGATGAGCTCTGATTTCTTGGCATGCACCATTGAGGCACATTGATAATTATTTGCTGAATGTCTGAATGAATGTCAATTCCCTTCACATTCTTTCACCTTTAGTGGGAGCCTTTGGGGTCAAAGAAAAGACTACTAGATGGTAGGCAAGAATCACATGCTCTGGTCCCCAGTTTTCTGAGTGACCTTGGGCAAGTGGTTGGTCCTCCCAGGAAATTCAGCTTGCTCTTCTGTAAAATGAGACAATGTGGTCATCCATTGATTGCACGGTTCATTGTTGTTGATCAGTCACTAAGTCACGTCTGACACTATGAGACCTCATGAACTGCAGCACACCAGGTTTCCCTGTCCTTCATTACCTCTCAGAATTTTGCTCAAGTTCATGTCCATTGACTTGATGATGCTATCTAACCATCTCATCCTCTGCTGCCTGCTTCTTTTGTCTTCAATCTTTCCCAGCATCAGAGTCTTTTCCAATGAGTTGGCTCTTTGCGTCAAGTTGCCAAAGTATTGTAGCTTCAGCTTCAGCATCAGTCCTTCCAATGAATATTCGGGATTGGATTTCTTTAGGATTGATGGGTTTGATCTCCTTGCAGTCCAAGGGACTCTCAAGAGTCTTCTCCAGCACCCCAATTCAAAAATATCAATTCTTTGGCCCTCAGCCTTCTTTATGGCCCAACTCTCACATCTGTACATGACTACTGGAAAAATCTAATTGCATTAAGGCTTTCAGTTCTTCACAGATCCAATCCCTGTTCCAATTCACACCCAAATCCGTATTCTTCATCAAGTAGCTTTACAGTGCCTCTCACCTAAGAGGCAGAGTACACTTCCCTGTTCCTTGAATCCAGGCTGGTCCTATGACTTGCCCAGCCAAGAGATGCAGCAAGAGTGGAAGTGTCGGCTCTAAGTGAGTCTTTAGTGTTTCTGCTTACCCTCTAACCTAGTGTCCTGGGGGATGAGAGACACATGGAGTGAAGCTGAGTCACCCTGGTCTCCCCAGCCAAAGTCAGCCTCAGCCAGCTGACAGCCACCAATCTCTAGATATGTGGGTGAGTCCAGCCAAGACCAACAGTGCTGCTAACTCCAGATAGGAGAGCACTGAATGTTTGTTATCCTGTGCCACTGAATTCATCACTGTTATACAGCATTGTTGTGACAATATATGACTGATACAGCTTCCCTTATAGTTCAGTTGATATAGAATCCACCTACAACGCAGGAGACCCAGGTTCGATTCCTGGGTCAGGAAGGAAGTGGCAACCCACTCCAGTATTCTTGCCTGGGAAATTCCATGGACAAAGGAGCCTGACCGGCAACAGTTCATGGGGTCACAAGAGTCAGAAACAACTTAGCGACTAAGCCACCACTACAGATGGTGCCGTTAGATGATCTCTAAGGTTCGTTTCTGCTCCAAATTCTACAGCTACTTGGAACCTAATCCAATATATCAACAATTATCTAGCCCTAATTTTATCCCCCCAGGAGACCCCCATGCATCTCTTTACCTCCCTAGGCCCATTTCAAATAGAGAATGATAATCTTGCCACTCCCTGTGTACCTCATCAGCACGGCCCCTCACAGGGGTATTTTCAAGAGCAATTTGAATATTTAATGTGGAATCACTTTGAACCATTCAAAAGACAGACTCTATTATGAGTTAATACTTAGCCATAAAAATGTTACATCTTCTTAGGAATCTCATTAGAAAGCCCCCTAAGGTGCCATGGCTTAGAAGACAAGCAAAAGAATCAAGTAGATGCTGTTTAAAACCCCATTTGGGTCTCTTACAAGGTATCCACATTCAGTCCTCTAAATTTGTCTCAGAGCCACTGTAGAGTAGCCCCTTTTGATGCCTCGGAGGGTATTTTCTCACTAATTTCAGGTTTTTGATCCAAATCATTTTGACCCATGGTTTAGCTATATGGAGCGAAAAGTGAATTTAAGATAAATTGAGGGGCAGCGAAATGGAAAAGACAAGAAAGAAATGAGAAGTCGCTCCATTCACTCCTCCATTCATTCAATAAATAGCTCACAAGTGTTGACCATGTCATAGGCCTATATTTCACGTTTTTGTTTAGGATTCCAAGGTGACTAAAAGCGATCCTGGTCTTGCTGTCACAGGTGTTCTGGGTTACATGTTAGAGGACAGAAAGACACCAAACAATTAATTACAGGAATGTTAAGGAGCCAAATCATTAATTTGGCAATTAAAAAGAATGTGTCACTTGTGTCTTCCTGCCCTTCCAATACAAACTGTATCCTTGGGTAACTTAAATAGAAATGGAGGGCAAGTTTATCTTTTAGACATGTTATAGCTAATGAGCAAAGAAAAAATAAAATGTCATCATTTTGCAATCCTTACGACAAATGTTGCGCGTCAAAGACCACTAACATCAAAGACATTATATGCCTTTTGAGGGAAGAAGCCATCACTTCCTATGAAGAAGCCTTATAATAAATATTTTTTTAAAAATCGAACTTTAAACCAATCAACCCTTAAGACAAATTTTCAATTTATAAGAGATTCAGAGAACAGAGGAACATGTTCAATTACACCAAGGGGATGCAGTCAGCAAAATCTTGACTGTGGGAAACTCTGCAGAACAGAGTTTGTTGTTGTTTTTCAGTCACCAAGTTGCATCTTGACTCTTTGAGACCCCATGGACTGCAATACACTAGGCTTCCATCTCCTTCAGTATCTCCTGGAGTTTGCTCAAACCCATGTCCATTGAGTTGGTGATGCCATCCAACCATCTCATCCTCTGTTGCCTCCTTCTCCTCCTGCCTTCAATCTTTCCCAGCATCAGGGTCTTTTCCAATGAATTGGAATTTGCTCACAAATAAATCACAAGGGGAAAAAAATGAGACAGGGAGGAACCTATAGATTAACAAAAACTTAAAAGAAATATCAAAAATGAGACAAAACTAAATGAAATTCTAGGATGCACACTCAAATAATAAAGCAAAGAAGGAGGAAGATTAAAAAAAAAAAAAAAACAAGGAAGAGATGAACATAAATGTTAAGAGGCAGGAGGCACCCTCTGCAGAGCATCAGGGTTGGCTGGCAACATTCTATTTCTTGAGCTGAGTAGTGCTGTCAATGTTATTCATCTTGAATAATCCTTGAAACTACACTTTTCATGTAGTTTTATGCATCTACATTTTACCGAGCAAAAAGTTTTTAACAGCTTAATTATATACATTTTTTAAACATCCCAATTGATATAAATGGTCCAAGGAGAAGTTTCAGGGACGGAAAGACTTTTCCTAGTATAGCAGAGACAGCTAAGCAAGGAGATAAAAGAAGACTTTCACGCAGACAAGATGGCATGAGCAAAGGCCCTGAGGTGGGAAGAGGCATTGATAAACACAATACCTGCTGTAGAACTGGAAATAAATGGTAGGTCTTTCAGCAAATGCTTATTACACTGAGGTTCATACACAAGGGGCATACACATCTAGTGTTAATGGGAGAGTTCAGCACAATCTTAGTCACTCAAAACAACACAAGTTTATTATCTTATGGTCCTATAGGTTACAAGTTCAACCCAGGTCCCATGAGGTTAAAATCAAGGTGCTGGCAGGGCTCTGCTCCTTCTGGAAGTTTTAGGGGACAGTACATTCCCTTGCCTTTCCTGGCTTCTGGGGGTCCCTACATTCCTTGACCCTCTTCCTCGGTCTCCAAAGCGAGCAGAAGAGGATTGAGGCCTCTTCACACAGCATCGGAGGAGAGGACCTTCTCCTCCACCTCTGTCTTCCACATTGGAAGACACTTGTGATCACATGGGGCCCATGCAGATAATCCAAGATAATCTCTCTGGTTTGAGGTCAGCTCTCTAGCAAAGCTAATTACCATCTGGAACTGTAGGTCCCCTTAGCCATATCACAGAACATAGTCACAGGTTCTCAGGATTAGGACTTAGATATTTTTTATTATTCTGCCACCACACTGAGCCAATGTTTATTGAGAAACTATTATGTAAGAAGAGCTTCCCCAGTGGCTCAGTAGGTAAAGAATCCACCTGTAATGCAGGAGATGCAGGAGACACAGGTTCAATCCCTGGGTCAGGAACATTTTCCCTGGAGGAGAAAATGGCAACCCACTCCAGTATTCTTGCCTGAAAAATCCCATGGACAGAGGAGACTGGTGGGTTACAGTCCAAAGGGCCGCAAAGAGTCAGACACAAACTGAACAAATGCGCACTGACATTATGTACCAAATTCTCCCTGGATGCTAAAGTTGTGGGAGAGGAGAAATGGATAAGTTCCTTGCTTAGAGAGCTTGCAACTCAGAATTACAAGCATATACAGGTTGTCCCCAGTGAGTTGAATACAAATGGAAAGAAGAGGGATAAAACCAATCCTGCTGTTGCCTTTAAAAATGTGAGTGTGTGCTAAGTCACTTCACCATGTCTGACTCTGCGACGCTATGACCTGTAGCCCAACAGACTCCTCTGTCCATGGGATTCTCCAGGCAAGAACACTAGAGTAGGTTGCCATGCTCTCCTCCAGAGGATCTTCCCAACCCAGGGACCGAACCGGAGTCTCATGTCTTCTGCATTGGTAGATTGGTTCTCTGCCACTAGTGCCACCAAGATACTGTTTGTTAACTTAACCTTGCAACAATTGCAACTAAAGCCCAATATCTCTATTTATCTGACCCATAGCATTGTTCTATTTCTAGTGGGGTTTTTTTCATATTTTTTTTAATCTAAAAATTAAGAGTTATTTTTTTTAATCCCCTTGTGCTTATCTCTGGAATCCAATTTGGTCTGAGTTTAAAAACATATTCTAAAGCATTCCTAATGTAAAACTTTTCTGCTTCTGGTTTCTAATGGAAATTTATTAGAGGGCAGACTTTTAAACATGTCACCCTTTGCCAGCATGCCTCAGGGTACAAGCACAGTGAATAAAGGGTATATTGAAATAGAATATTTCAAATAACTAGCAGCATCATTAAAACATCAAATTAAGTGAACAAAAAACAAACAGATTCTAGTTTCCTCGTATAATCAAATAGTCTTCATTAAAGGATCTCAAGTGGATTGTAATAGCAGCTATGCCAGCTATGACTTCCCAGTTAAGTACTCATCTTACTGGGCAAAAAAAAAAAAAAAATAGTGGAGGAAAAAGAAAAACACTTCAGCCCCACCAGACACCCAAAATTTATGTTAGTTTGTCCAAGGTTTTACAAAATCTCTGAAGGTGAAAGTGAATCTTCAGCCCAAATGCTAAATCAGGAATCGTGTGGTGAGCACAGTCACCAGTCATCAATACTTTCTGGCCTCTTTTAAGAAAAGAAGTGCTTCCCACTCAGTATCTAGAGTTGAGTGACTCACCCAGTCGTCCAAGGTCTCAACAGTGCTCTTGACATTCCCAGTGGAACAGTTCGTCTCTGCATGCCAGGAACTCTAGCATTCTTGCTCCCTCTCCTCATGCACACACATGCTAAATGTCAGGCACTGCATTAAGCAAAAATGCCTCCAAACATTTTCAAATTCTCTGCTGGAGTGAGACATCCACCCCCATTTCTAGCAAAAGATTTTCCCAGCAGCCTTCATTCATAGTGAATTCTCCTTGACCTTGTCACACAGTAGTACACTCTGTTCATGAGAGATCAAGCATAAGCACCAGTGTAGATGGTCAACATGGTGGAGATGCCCCTGGCTGCCTGTGGCCAGATGCCAGTCTAGCTTTATGATGACAGTCTTAGTCTAGCCCTGGCCCTGAGTGGGATCTCAGCCAATGATCCAAAGGGAAACAAAGAGTGAGGCCCTTAGGAGAACAGGCCAGGAATCAAGGGACCTGGGTTTAAATCCAGGCTCTGCCACTTCCTTCTATGTGACCTTGAGCTCTTACTTTATCCCCATGCCTCAATTTGTCCATCTGTAAGTAGAGTAAAACCTCCCTCTTACCTCCTAGGTCTTGAGAAAACTGAATGACATATGTAAAGCACTTGGAACGACCCCTAGTGCTTAGCAAACACACTAAAGAACATCACTGATTTTATTGTCAATGACAATGAAAGTAAAACGGTGCTTCAAAAGTGCATCTTAGGCAAATTTCCTGTTTATTCTACACATGGTACTCAATGTGTTGTTTATTTTCTTGGTGTTACTGTCTTCCTAGGAAGGAAATCTTTTCTGAGTCCTTATTCATTGCTTCTTACTGTTTACGGAATTTTGTTCCCATGCTGATGAACATGAGACAAAAAGGATCACGTTTCATTGGCCAGGAAAACCAACATATGAAGGGAGCGGCAGTGCCCAGAGGCTTGATGCACACAGCGGGTTTTCTGTGGTCCTCTGAATCTCTGTGGATGGCAATGCCATTCACCACTTTGTTCAAGCCAAAAACCTGAGACTCGGTCTTGATTTTTCCCTTGCCCCTTCTCCTAGCGTACACCCAGCAACTGCTACCTCCCAAATAATCTTGTGTCTGTCAACTGATCTCCTGCTCTACTGTCACGGATCCAAACCACCATCATTTCTCACCTGGACTTTGATAGTATTTCTCTTCATCGATCTACCTTTGTTACCCTGCAGCCCATTCTTCCATAAGGTAACCAGAGTAATCCTTTAAAAATCCGGAGAGGCCCTTCATTCTATTCGGACATCTTTAGTGCCTCGTCATTGTCCTTAGGATAAACTCCCCAAGTTGTCTAGTTCCTGTCTGTCTCTCTGGACCTCATCATTACATACCATGTCCCCCCATGCTTATTGTGTTCCAGCCACACTCTCCTTCTCTTTGATCCTCAGACAGCCAAGCTCTTTGTCTCCTTAGGGGCTTGTGCTGGCTGTTCCCTCTCCCTGGAACATTCTGCACCCAGATCCTTGTGTGTCTGGCACCTTCATATCACTTGGATCTCCACTCGAATGTCACCTCCTCAGGATGGCTTGTTCCCTGCTGTCTTCCCCGCATTTAGAAGGATGCCTGGCACATAGTAAGGCCTCCATTGATGTTTATGGAAGAATGAATGAATGAAGAGCCAAAACAACTGGACCCAGTTTTTTATGGATGACAACCACCCCCACCCTAAGCGAAGGGTGACAAAGATCATTCTTTCTATGAGGCTTTGCATGTACTTTAGGAGTGATCGATCCACCCCCTCAAAACACCCCATCCAACTATGCCAGAGAAAAACCAGAAAGCATGACTCCTGAGAAAAACAATGAGCTGAGAGTCGTGCTTCTTCGAGCAGATGAGGATCCACGCCAAATGCCTTAGATAGCTTTTAAAGTTAAGCAACCACACCATTGACAACAGCCAAAGAAAATGCTAACGCTCATACCAAAAGAGCTTGGACTGACATTTCAACACAAATCAGGTTACTTTGTATTTCCTGGAAGTGCATGATCTGGTCACATAATGGGACACTATTCAATTAGCAAGGTTCCTGGCTGTTCTGAAATGCATAGGAAAAGGGACTGACTTTTAGAGAGAGCCTTGTGACCATGGACTCTGGCTCCTGCCACCCAAACTCACCCTAAGTTCATCTGGCCCAAAAAAGCAATTAGAGGACAGCCTTGACAACCAGACAGAAACCCTTCTCTCTTCAGTCAACACAGTACCCCCTGCAGGAGGAATTTTCCTGGGAGGTCTATTTGAGATCAGAATGTTTCTCACTGAATATACATAATTTGTTGTCGTTGAGTCCCTAAGTCATGTCCAACTCTTTGCGATCCCGTGGACTGTAGGCTGCCAGACTCCTCTGTCCATAAGATTTCCCAGGCAAGAATACTGGAGTGGGTTGCCATTTCCTTCTCCAGGGGAATCTTTTCAACCCAGGGATCAAACCCGTGTCTCCTGCATTGGCAGGCAAGTTCTTTACCACTGAGCAACCAGGGAAGCCCATATACATAACTGGCATTCAATTAATCTAGTTCTTTTAACCATGATTTTAATACATGGCTCTGTCTAGAGGTGATAATTGCAGACATAGAAGAAGTTAGGTCAGGGTGGGAAGAAAAAATGGCAGAAAAGGAGGTGGAGGATGCATGGGGAGATGGGCAGGCGGTAGCAGAGGAATTAAAAGAGAAAGCAAAGGCAGGGGTGAAGTGGGATACTGTCAAGATTTGACCCAAGACCCAAGTAGGTCATTGTTTTCCTAATGTCCCTTCAACCTCATGAGCACCAGACCATCAGCTCTTCAAAAGCCAGACGATGCCTAATTTACCATTTTATATTTTCTTACACAGGGACTAGCTCTGAATGTAATAAATGAATCAGAAATCTAAAGAATGGAGTTACGAATTTAACAGTTTCTGAACTTGAGATTGCAACAGCATAGTCAGTATGCAGCAGAAAATCAAATGCATGAAAATCACCAGCATGTAGGCACCGTGTGCACTGGGACTGCTCTTATCCTACTCATTTTAGGGTGGAGGATGGGTGCAGGTCTGACACATGGAATGGCAGAAGGGCGATCAGCTCATCCCATTTGCCTGAGACAGCCTTAGCGTTAAAAGTAAAAACCCCATGTCCTGGGAACCCCCTCAGTCACCCTAGACAGAGCTTTCAGCCAGTATTTGTTCAATGATTGAAAGATGTGACTATCTCACAGAGCTGTCAGAGGATCAAAGAAATTATGCCTAAAAAAATGATGAGGATTCTAGTGAAAGTCTCTCAATCGTGTCCAACTCTTATGAGCCCATGGACTATATGGTCCATGGAATTCTCCAGGCCAGAATACTGGAGTGGGTAGCCTTTCCCTTCTCCAGGGGATCTTCCCAACCCAGGGATCAAACCCAGGTGTCTCCCTCATTGCAGGTGGGTTCTTTACCACTAAGTCTCCAGGGAAGCCCTGTAGTGTGGGTAGTATGTCTTAACTGATCCCCTCACTGCCCCTTTACAAAATCCTTCTCAGAAATTATTCCTTGCAGTCTTCGGATTAGAAATCATGCTTCTTCTGACTGCCCAGCCAGGGTTAAGTGTAGGGAAACATGACATAGTTTGATTTGGGAGACACTTCCTTTACACTCAGCCAGTGCGAGAGAGCGAGCTGGGATTCCTCCTCGGATAGATGACAGGCTGTGGCCAAAGGAGAGAGACAGGACGAACTCAGGAATAGGGTCTGCAGCATTCAAGAGGAGGAAAAAGAGCCCATGATGGGAACTGAGCATGTTCCAAGGCCTCAAGCAGGGCCTGCAGCGTGGAGCAGGCCACCGGGAGCACGGTGGCAAATTGTCCTTTTCAGGGAACACACTGTGGGCACGCATGTGTCCTCCAAATCTGATCCGTGTTTTATTTTCTTCTACCCATAAGCCCTCTGAGCACACTGATGAAGACACAGAAATTGACTGAAAGCCATCAGCATGCCCAACCGCAGGGCCTCTCATCAATAACATGAGAGCCGAAATTCTGAGTGTGCCGTTGTGTTCCCTAGCATTCCGAGGGCTCCAAGCACATGATCCTACTGTTTGTGACTGTAGCCTAGCAAAAGGAGGCAGATAGGATCCTCCCCATTCAGCTGATGAAGAACATGAACCCCAAAGCCTGAAGTGACCCAAGCTGACCTGCGCAAAGCTGATATGAAATCTCAGCCTCCTGGTGGCCCCTTTCTGCAAACCAGTGCCTCTGATTTCCAGATAGAAGGAACCAAGGCAAAGGGCAGGGCCACAGGGTCTGGGAATCTGGCTGGGCTCCTGGAGCCGACCTCAGCTCAAGGTAGACACTGATTCCAAACAGGCTAGTAAATATGACCTTGGGGCTTGATGTCTCCTGGTAGTCTAATCAGAAGTTTCCATCAACTCTTTCAACCACAGTTTTTGTGAGTGAATCTGGCCCTTCAGAGGGTTACTGGTGAACTGTCAGCAGGGTCCTTTGGAGCCTTCTGTGCAAAAGCCCAAAATACCTTACCAAAATACCCCAAATTCCTCAGGGGCACAGGAGAATCAAAAGGCTGACAACCAGCCAGCTGGGGAGCCCTGATGAAAACCGCTAGGTCATATTTTTGTATAAGCATTGTCATCTACTTAAAAGTCTGAGTCATTTTGCTAGTCCTGGGGGGTGCGGGTGTGTGTGTGTGTGTGTGTGTGTGTGGATGAGTCACATTGATGAGAAGGACACCTTTTTTTCTTTAACCTAGTTCTCTAACCTTTTACATGAACACTCATTGGTTCTGCCCTGCTCTTAAAATATCCAGATGGGTTGTGTAAGATCCAGCATCAGGATTGTTTGTGCAAGGTCACTTCATTTGTGAATTTGAGCCTTTTATTGCTCAGAACTTATGTTCTTATTTTTAAAAAGCTCAACCCACATTATAATAGCAAAAATAATTTTATATCCTCCCACAGAGCTGGAAACTTAAACTCAATTATGGAGGAATTGGGCCTCGGAATCAGAACTGAAAATGACTAGTTTAATTTCCCAGTCCAAACGAAGCAAAGAATTGGAAGAAAGAATAGGAAAAAATGAATGAAATGTAAGGCGTTCTATCATTTCCAGAAAACAAAAGTTACCCGAGTGATTTAGGCTAGGGTTGTGCTTTCTCAAATTTTATTTTTAATTGAAGAAGTCCTTTGGAATTTGTTGACACAGTTAAGAAGAGAGACCTCAAATTCTTTTCCTTTTTGTGAAGTACAAACACCAGCTGAAAGAGGAATAAGGAAGCCCAAGAGGAAGTAAAGGCTTCCCTGTGAAGGTCATCCTGAGTCACATGATGCTTTGACACCAGGGTGACTCAATTCAAGATGCTGCTTGGGGAGTCTTTCATAGCTTGATAGCTTGATGGACTATCTTTATTCCTTCAACACTGAAATCTTTGAGCCATCCATGTTAAATTCCCAGAGTTTACAGAGTTGTCCAAAATTCCATAACAAGAATATATTTTAAGCCTGTAAAAGGTCTTTAACATGTTTTTGCCCTTTTAATAAGAACAAATAGGGTGAGGAATCAGGATAGTATCTGCATAATTCTAACTTAAAACCTTCCCATTTGGAAAAGAGTATTTATTCACTTGATCAGAATTATACAATTTATGAGTTACATGGATCATATGTATACACTTTTGCTGCAGTAACAAACATCCTCAGCATCTCAGTGACTCAAACAACACTTATTTCTTGCTCAGAAACACTGAGTGCTGTGGATTAACTTTGGCTCTGCTGAGTTCTGTTGGGTTTTGCTGCCATTAGCTTAGCTCAGCAACTTGGGTCTTCTCATTAAGCAGTCTTGGTAGAAAGAGCCTCAGGGCCTTATGGTGGAGAGCAAAAGCCCGAAGAGACAAGTAGAAACTTGTGATACCTTTTAAGGTCTCTACTCGGAACCAGAACACTGTCACTTCTGCTCGTAGCCATTGATCAAAGCAAGCCAAATGGCCAGGACTAACGACAATGAGACAGGGATACAGGATGTAGAAAGAGTGAATATAATTGAGTTGTCTTTCAGTTGCCCAGTCGTGTCTGACTCTAAAGAGTGCTGACTGCAGCACACCAGGCCTCTCTGTTCCTCGCCATCTCCTATAGTTTGCCCAAGTTCATGTCCATTGCATCTGTCATGCCATCCAGCCATCTCATCCTCTGATACCCTCTTCTGCCCTCACTCTTTCCTAGCATCAGGGACTTTCCCAATGAGTCAGGTGTTCGCATCAGATGACCGAAATACTGGAGTTTCAGCTTCAGTATCAGTCCTTCCAATGAGTATTCAGGGTTGATTTCCCTTAAGATTGTCTGATTTGATCTCTTTGCTGTCCAAAGGACTCTCAGAAGTCTTCTCCAGCACCATAGAGTGAAGGCATCGATTCTTCAGCACTCTGCCTTTTTTTGATGGTCCAGCACTCTATAGTTGAGTATCATCATCCAATCTACTACAGTCTGCCCTCTTGGTCACAGATACTTACTCTCCTACCTCTTCTCCCTAAGACAGCCCAAAAGCCTCACTCAGTCAAACTTAAAAGCCAAGTACCTCATGACCTATATCAGATTTAGATGTGGCTCTTCGTGCTTTGGAGACCTATGAACTGAAAGACAAATTATGGATACCCCCTCACCTACACACACACACACACACACACACACACACACACTCCAATACAACAAACACTCCCAGTTGGAAAGGGAAGAAGAACAAACAGATAGTCAGTGAGTGGTTGCAGTGGTTAATTTGATGTGTCAACTTGCCTGGGCTGTGGTGCCCAAATATTTGGGCAGAATCCACCTGCAGTGCAGGAGGCACAGAAGATGTGAGTTTGATCCTGGGTCAGGAAGACTCCCTGGAGGTGGAAATAGTGACCCATTCCAGTATTCTTGCCGGGAAAATCCCAGGGACATAGGAGCCTGGCCAACTATAGTCCATAGGGTGGCAAAGAGTCAGACATGACTGAACATGCACATTTTAGACCCTTTAACATGAAATATGTGTGGAAATGCAAGAACTTGAAGGGGGAACACAGCCAATCAGAGGTCATAGCAAACCCATGATGGCCAGGCTGCCACTTCGTGTCCTCAGGTTGTGTCTTAATTTGAAAGTATCTTGCTGGCTGGAAAGACATCCTTTAACTCTACAAGTCTGAAAATTTCTGGATTCTCCTGTGTCTCTTTCATCCCTGCAGGGAGGGAGGGCTTTGTTATAGATGCCTTCCAGGGCAGACAACCCTAAGTTGAGTGTGAAGAATAAGTAAGTGTTCAGCCACTGAATACAGCAGGAGGGCAGGCATCTCCGCCAAGAACCCACCAGGAAGAAGGCATGAGTGAGTCAGCCAGGAGGGCATCGTGACTCAAACTGGGCACCTAAGAGCTGGGCAGGTGAGGAAAGATGAGGCTGAGAGTCTGCAGGCTGTTCTGAAAGGTCCAGAGGCAACTTCGATGTCACACATCAGCATGTGAACAGTATCCATAGGGCATCTGAGTCTCACTGTAAATACTGATGTTGCCTGGTCAGACGCAACTCAAGGCAGGCTGCCTTCACTTTGCACAGTGCGTGTGTACAAGACAGAGTCATGCCTCATCACAACTCTACAAGACCTCTTCATTCTATTTTTAAACCTTTAAAACAAAGTGCATGGAGCTGGCTGGAAAGGACAATCTGCTGTTGCAGGCAGCAAGCAAGGACGACCTTTCATGTGGAGGCAAGCAAACCAAGGCCCCTGTGGTGGCCTGCTACTCATTTTTATGTTTTCCAAAGACCACGCTTTACTCTAAAAGCTTCCATCTTTCTTAGGCATTTCCACAGGCCCTGAGTGCAGACCAGCAGGCACAGGCAGGCTGCTTCTCATCTTACAGAATAAAAAAACCTCGTGATGCTATCTCCAAGCAATCTCCACAACTTTGGAGCTCTGCCTTGAGTGTCAGGAGCAAACTGTTTCTAATTCATCCTGGGGATTAGGAACTGTGTGAGGCAGTGGGATTCTCTTGTTTGTTTCTCTCTGTTCTTTGTGTTTCTTCTTCCACTTCACACCTAGAAGCCTGGGGAAGAATGCCCCCACCTGGCTTCCCAGCCCTGGTCTCAGCACAACAGAACTGGCCCAGTTGGATTTTAGCCACAAACACAGAACTGAGCACAGGGGTGAAGTCAGGTCCTGAGTCCGCCTAACCAGGGTCCTGTTCTCAACTTTGCTATTTTCTTGCTGTGCTTCCTAAGGACACTCTCTTCATCTCTCATAAGGAAAATGAGGTAGGTAGGCTTCATGCCCCCATGGAAATGCTAAGATTTCCAAAGTCTGTTTCTTCTTATTTTTTCAATATAAGCTTTTAATTTTCCATTGGGGTGTAACCGATTAACGATATCGTGGTAGTTTCAGGTGGCCAGTGAAGGGACTCAGGCATACATACGCATGGATCCATTCTCCCCCAAATTCCCCGCTATCCAGGCTGCCACATAATATCGAGCAGTGTTCCCTGTGCTATACAGGGGGTCCTTCATCACCTTTTCAATGATGTCCACTCAGGGTCCTTCAGACACTGGCCCTGAGCTGTCTACTAGTGATTGCCCCTTGCTTCAAGTTCTGCCTTGTAACTTTTAAATATATGTATCGTTGAGTTACAGTATTATATTAGCTTCAGGTGTGCAATATAGTAACTCCACATTTTCATAGATTATATTCCATGTAAACTAATCACAGTATGCTGGCTATATTCCCCTGTGCTGTACAGTACAGCCTTGCTGCTTGTTATTTGTACATGGTAGTTCATATGTCTTAATCCTATATACCTATCTTGCCCCTCCTCTCTCCCCTCTCCCTTCTGGTAACTGCTAGTTTGATCTCTGTGTCAGTCTGTTTCTGTTTTGTTATATGCATATTTGAGTATTTTATTTTTTAGATTCCACATATAAGTGATAACAGAGAGTATTTGTCTTTCTCTGACTTATTTCACTATGCCTAATATCCTTCACGTCCACCCATGTTGCTGCAAATAGCAGAATGTCATTTTTTATAGCTGAATAATATTCCATTTTGCATATAGGTCATATCTTCTTTGTCCATTCATCTGCTGAGAGACACTTGGGTTGCATCCATACCTTGGCTATTGTGAATGGTGCTGCTGTTGAACATTGGGGCGCATGTATCTTTTTGAGTTAGAGTTTTTGTTTTCTTTTGATATATACCTGGCAGTGGCATTGATGGATCATATGCGAAGAGTTGACTCATTGGAAAAGACTCTGATGCTGGGAGGGATTGGGGGCAGGAGGAGAAGGGGACGACAGAGGATGAGATGACTGGATGGCATCACGGACTCGGTGGACATGAGTCTGAGTGAACTCCGGGAGTTGATGATGGACAGGGAGGCCTGATGTGCTGCAGTTCATGGGGTTGCAAAGAATCGGACACAACCAAGCGACTGAACTGAACTGAACTGAATGATAGTTCTACTTTCTGCCTTTTGTTTTTAAAGAGTAACTCTTGATTCCTGAAAATGTCAACCCAGAGAAAAAAGCACGGAGACACTGGGATGCTGCTGTGGCTGGAGAAATGGGTTGAATTGGCAAAAACCCTAATGAGGTGTCATTGGAGAAGGAAATGGCAACCCACTCCAGTGTTCTTGCCTGGAGAATCCCAGGGATGGCTGAGCCCAATCGGCTGCTGTCTGTGGGGTCACACAGAGTTGGACATGACTGAAGCGACTTAGCAGCAGCAGCAGCAGCTAATGAGGTGTCATATAACAATCTGGAGAATCCAGGAAAAAGGCGTTCTGTGACTTTTTTGTCAAATGCAGCCATATATGCATATGGAAACTCTAATGGTGACAAAAAAACATACATCACAGAAAATACATACCTCGGTCAAAAAAAAATGAAAGCATTATAAGGCTTCAAAATAATAACTGCCAGATTTCCTAGAGATTTGCTATTAGTTTATTTATAATAGCCATTGCCTGTTGAACATTTAACATAATGTGAATCATTGTCACAGCTTAAAAAAATAACAATTTTATTTCTTTTCTTTTCCCTTGGAATGACATCTGTTAATGTTGAAGAGTCAGCCTTTGAAACTCTAACAATAGCGCTGCTGCAAAAATAGAATTCATGTGTCCTCAGTTATGAAATTAAAGGTTATTCAAGACTTGATTTGTCAGGATGTTGTCTTTTAGGTGAGGAAGATGTAAACATATAATTATTAATTCAATTTCACTTTTCAGTTCAGTTCAGTTGCTCAGTCGTGTCCGATTCTTTGCAACCCCATGAATCGCAGCACGCCAGGCCTCCCAGTTCATTGCCATCTCCCGGAGTTCACTCAGACTCACGTCCATCGAGTCCGTGATGCCATCCAGCCATCTTATCCTTGGTCATCCCCTTCTCCTCCTGCCCCCAATCCCTCCCAGCATCAGAGTCTTTTCCAATTTCACTTTAGTAATACATAAGTAATTCTAGCCTCAGAGTTTTTCTTGACTTTAGTCAAGCAATATGTTCTTGTCATCAATATATTTTATCTTAGTAATTACCTTGTTTTTTTTAATACCAAATGAAAAATGAAAGTAGTTATCATCACTTGTAGGAAGTGAAACTTTGATGGACTTGCTGAATTTTCTAACTTCTCTTTTATTACTGTCCCCTCCCTGCCACCCTGAAAGGAAAGTCAAAACCAGTGATACCAAAGAGTCTAAAGTTCTATCCAGAGGAATACAGAGAACAAAGATGCTGAGTGAGACTGAGTGGCAGATGTCAGTGATTTAATTTCATTCTCTTCACTTAAAAAAAACCTTCATGGGTGACCTGGGGGACAGAAAGGCAAAATGAAAAAAACAGACAGTAACAGAGGAACTGCTGTGAGTTTTAATTACATATACAATCATAGTCAATGATAAGAACGTGTCAGCTTTAACAAGGAGAAGAATTCAGCAGTACTTGGTATTATTATGAGTCTTGATGCCTCCAGCACATCAGGATCTAGCCTGGTGTTTTTCTCTATAAAAGACTGGGAAGATGAAATGATGGAGAAACCAACAGCTTGGTTAATCCCAGTGCAAGGGGAAGAGATTCAGAATGAGAGTCCTGCATCTTTTACCAATGAACCACATGTCTGAGGTTTGGGGTGCAAATAAAACAGACCAATCAGTGAACTTCCAGGCTGGGAACAAGATGACCTTTGATTGCCATGAAGCAACCCTGAGCTCATCTGCCCTCCAGAGCTCTTCTGAAAGTGGTTCAGCACTCAAACATGGAACTTCAAGATGCTTGTCCACCACAGGCTTGAACCACAAGACTCATTGCAAATGGCAAATTCAACATTTTTCTACTTGCTCTCTGGGCTGTCTATGGTTCTTGCCTACTATGCTGTTGGCCTTGGTAGGTTAGATGGATAGTCAGCCAGTCAGCAACCTCTGAGTTCACATGCACATGCTCCCTACATGCAACAGGCTCCCCAGAGGAAGATATTATAGCTCAGGGCATCACCTCCTCTGCTATTTCCCAGACTCAAAGACAGGTGGGCGGCTTGCAGGAGCCAGTGAAGAACACGATGCACCAAAGAAAGGATGCATGATACAGGTGCTCGGGGCTGGTGCGGTGGGATGACCCAGAGGGATGGTTTGGGGAAGGAGGTGGGAGGGGGATTCAGGATGGGGAATACATGTACACCCATGGTGGATTCATGTTGATGTATGGCAAAACCAATACAATATTATAAAGTAATTAGCCTCCAATTTAAATAAATTTATATTAAAATAAATAAAAATGAAAAAGAAAGGAAGTCCAGAAGAGACTCTTCCCAANACCCATGGTGGATTCATGTTGATGTATGGCAAAACCAATACAATATTATAAAGTAATTAGCCTCCAATTTAAATAAATTTATATTAAAATAAATAAAAATGAAAAAGAAAGGAAGTCCAGAAGAGACTCTTCCCAAAGGCCCAGCTGGACAAGAAGCTGTGTCCCTCTTCAACACAGCGCAGCTTCTCTCTGTTAGTACAGCTTCCCGTGCTGCAAACAATGGCTGTGATGGCACTGTGGAGTGGAGGACAATCTGAGCCCGCAACCCCTGCAGCCAGCAGCTCAGGGCTGAGCCAGCCCTGCAAGGTGCAGAGCAGGCTGCTGGTGAGCGCTGAGGACACTGCACCTGTGCAACCAAGTCACCATCTGCTCGACAGGCTACTGTGTCCTCAGTCTCGCAGGAGTCCAGCTCCACAAAAATGTGCTTTACTTTTGGTTTGTAGATGATGAGGTGGAGGGAAAAATAAAGATGAGACACTGAGTAGACCCCAGCAATAGTGGAAGCTCTTTACTTCCTTCCATTAGTAGCATGCATTTGGAATCCTTTTATAAGAATTCCAGATCAGTAAGGTGCGAACAAGGAGCTAACATGTGGAGCCACCTACCGTGCCCCCAGTAACATGCTAATCCTTCAGGTAGTATTTGATTTATTTTCCAGGGCCTATTAGGGGAACACTGACATCCTCCTTGTGTTTGGAGGGAAACCCCTCAGCATCGGATACCATTTCTAGCCTCCTTCCCCATCTTTTCCACTCCATGGGAAGAAGAGTTACTTAACTATTGGAAGAGGGGGAGGACAGAGCATGCGTGCCTCCACCACTTCCCAACCTCTGTTTGGGGTCCACTGCTTGTATTCTCCTTTAACTCTGTCCTTCCACTCCCTGAGTTTAACTACCAGCCTCTGATCCTGGGGGACCACTAAGTGGACCACACAAGGGTACGTCTGACTCCATCTAGTTTTCACTACTTGGTAGCTCCCTGTTGCCAGCTTGCCATGGGACCTAAACCACATCTTCCCACCTCCCTATGAAGGGAATAAAGATGGTGTTTTCATCTCTAATTGCCTATTCTTGTATCTATTTCTCAATTGCTGTCAAACTCTATTAGTACCAAACTTCCTGTGTGGCCTTGGCCAACCTCTTAAACCCCTCCTGAATTCATCCATTCTGCAAGTGTTAAGCATCTATTCTGTGAGATTTGTGGGAGATAAAGAAGAGATTGAACTTAGTCAGCACTTTCCAAGAGCCCATCACCTTGTGGGAGAGTCACACACAGAAACGAATATCAGGTTGGGAAGTAAGAGTGCTAGGATGGATTAGTGATGTCTGCTCTGGGCATGGAATATGAAAGTGGTATTTGCCAGCCCTGCTGCATGGGATTAGAAGGTTTAAACAGAGCGTCTGTTTTCTGGGTTCTGTTAAATCTGGTGGCAAAACCTCCCTGCCTCCTTGTTTCATGTGATTTAATTCAACAGACTTTTGTTGGTTGCTTTCTGTGTGCCAGGCATTCATATTCAATTTTTTAAAATTCCTATGACATGCCTATCTGGCCATTATGCTTGCCTCAGTTGAGAGCTGCTTTTTGGAGGATTTCAACTTCCATGTCTTCTTTTAACCTCTAAAAATTCAACACAAGACAAATGGCAACACATGACAAGATAGGGCATTAATTTTACTCTGAAACTGTTGACTCGATTTATGAAGTCTTAATTAGTTAAGATATGGCTGACAATAAACTCTGGAAAATTATGAAAGAGATGGGAATACCAGACCACCTGACCTGCCTTTTGAGAAATCTGTATGCAGGTCAGGAAGCAACAGTTAGAACTGGACATGGAACAACAGACTGGTTCCAAATAGGAAAAGGAATACACCAAGGCTGTATATTCTCACCATGCTTACTTAACTTATATGCAGAGTACATTATGAGAAATGCTGGGCTGGATGAAGCACAAGCTGGAGTCAATTGCTGGGAGAAATATCAATAACCTCAGATATGCAGATGACACCACCCTTATGGCAGAAAGTGAAGAGGAACTAAAAAGCCTCTTGATGAAAGTGAAAGAGGAGAGTGAAAAAGTTGGCTTAAAGTTCAACAT
>SJYV01042491.1:941226-954185 GCA_006410875.1 Neotragus pygmaeus
CCATGAAATTAAAAGATGTTTACTCCTTGGAAGAAAAGTTATGACCAACCTAGACAGCATATTAAAAAGCAGAGACATTGCCAACAAAGGTCCGTCTAGTCAAAGCTATGGTTTTTCCAGTGGTCATGTATGGATGTAAGAATTGGACTGTGAAGAAAGCTGAGTGCCAAAGAATTGATGCTTTTGAACTGTGGTGTTGGAGAAGACTCTTGAGAGTCCCTTGGACTGCAAGGAGATCCAACCAGTCCATCCTAAAGTAAATCAATCCTGAATATTCATTGGAAAGACTGATGCTGAAGCTGAAACTCCAATACTTTGGCCGCTGGATGCAAAGAGCTGCTCATCTGAAAAGACCCTGGTGCTGGGAAAGATTGAAGGCAGGAGGAGAAGGGGACAACAGAGGATGAGATGGTTGGATGACATCACTGACTCGATGGACATGAGTTTGAATAAACTCTGGGAGTTGGTGATGGACAGGGAGGTGTGGTGTGCTGCAGTCCATGGGGTCGCAGAGTCAGACACGACTGAGCGACTGAGCTGAGCTGATGGCTGAGAAGCACACTGTCAGTGGTTCCACAGATTCATCGTGTGCCCTACCACGCATGAAGCTAAGCTTGACTACTCCGTTTCACTGAATCATCACCGCTACCCATGAAGCAGCTTCTATTGTCATTCCCATCATTTCCACTTTACAGGTGAGAAAATTAAAGTTTAGAAAGATTAGAGGTTTTCCTAATTAACTAGGTCTGTAGAATGAAAGAGGTAAAGAATCCGCCTGCAATGCAGGATACTTGCAGGAGACATGGAATCGATCCCTGGGTTGGGAAGATCCCCTGGAGTAGAAAATGGCAACCCATTCCAGTATCCTTGCCTGGAAAAATTCCCTGGACGAAGAAGCCTGATGGGCTACAGTCCATGGGGTTGCAAAAAGTCAGATGCAACTGAGCACACATCTACACAGATGTAAGTGAAAGAGCTGAACCTTAAACCTACGATTGCAACTCCAGAGCTTACATCTCTCCTATCTCACCATAATACAGTCCTTCACTACTGGGGAAAAAAATCTCTGGGTTAAAACTTTCCTTCTGGAGAGTATTAAACATCACACTCATTGAACTCCAGTTTCACCACTTTGAGCAGGACATTCCCAATGGGTGATCTTGGACAAGTCACTTGCCTCATGGACCCTGGTTTGCAAATCTGTAAAATGTGAATGCTTAAGAACACTGAGTTCCTGCTAGCTCAAAACCTTAGGATGAATATTTTGAAATCAAGATAGTGGGGTCCTAAGAAAATTCATGTGTAATTTACCTGTGTCATATATTAATTTCATAACACTCCCAAGTTGATAATTAGGTTACCATTTTCTCCCAGTGCCAAGTGGGGAAATGATTCTCTTTCCAAGTCATTGAAAGTAAAGACTGAAAGAATCATATTTTCAAGCTGCCATTCCAAGCTGCTGCCTTCATCAGCACTAATGCATTCTAAAAGCAGTATTTGGCATCTGTAGGTTGAGGAGCTAGAGCTGGATCACATTTCTAAGTCAAAATGCAATAAAGTTCACATTCAGAAGGATTTCACCATAATCCAATAGTACCTTAATGGGGCTTTAAGCCTCAAACCACATTTTAACCCCTGAATTCTCAGGGAAGGCTTGCTCATATCATTTTTCAATAGAGATATTTCATGGTCTATTGTTTTTATCCAAGAATAAGAAAAGGCACCTATGGATGAAAAGAAAAAAAAAAAAGCTTTGGCTTATTTTGTAAAACTAAATGGATCCTGAGCTAGGAGGTTTAGAGGAGTCACGTATGCTAAACACCACACTGAATGAACTGCATATAAACAACTGGGCCTGGACGAACNAAAAAAAAAAAGCTTTGGCTTATTTTGTAAAACTAAATGGATCCTGAGCTAGGAGGTTTAGAGGAGTCACGTATGCTAAACACCACACTGAATGAACTGCATATAAACAACTGGGCCTGGACGAACAGCAGCAATTGTTTCTTTTTCCCAAAATTACAATAGCTGCAGTTCACTGAGGACAGGAGTATTTCTCCTTTATGTGTTGCTAAACTGCAAGATGGACCATAACCTGGCTTTCTTAGGTTTTTGCCAAAGCACCTGAGTTGATTCTAAAATGCCTGGGGGCTAAGTAATAGATCATACAAGTCATTAATGGAAGTGTTGAGTCTTAAGAAGAAGAAATCAAAGAGGTGGAGAGAGGAGAGGGAGACAAAGAAAGAAAGAAAGAAGAAGGAAAGGTGTATCATGGGTGGAGATGAGTCACTTCAGGAGCTTTAGTCTCTCTGTGGTTGTTGATTAGTCAATAAGTCATGTTTGACTTTGTGACCCCATGGATTGCAGCCCACCAGGCTCCTCTGTCCATGGGATTCTCCAGGCAAGAATACCAGAGTATTCCACGTTTTCTTGTATTCATGCCATGCCCTCCTCCAGGAGGTCTTCCCAACCCAGGGATCAAACCTGCGTCTCCTGCATTGCAGGTGAATTCTTTATCGCTGAGCCGTGAGGGAAATCCACTATAGAGGGTACTGGCTTATAATGGTTGGACTTATGATTTTTTGTTTGTTTGTTTGACTTTATGATGATGTGAAAGTGATACGCATTCACTAGAAACCATACTTCATATTTTGAATTTTGACCTTTACTCTCTTGTGCTAATAGGCAGAAGCCACAGCTCCCACTCAGCCATGAGATCACAAGGATAAGCACCCGATACACCTTCAGCCAGTCTGCACCCAGATAACCATTCTGGTTCTTCTCTCTTTCGGTGTAGTTTTGTAAATTACATAGCTATTCAACACTTTGTTATAAAATAGGCTCTGTGTTAGATGATTTTGCTCAACTGTAGGCTCATGTAAGTGTTCTGAGTACATTTAAGGCAGGTGAGGCTAAGCTCTGCTGTTCCGTAGGTCAGGTGTACTGTGTAAAATGCATTTATGACTTAATATTTTTAGCCTGTGATGGGTCTATCAGGATGAAACCCTGTTATTGTCAAAGAGGGTCTGTATAGAGGAAACCACAGAGGAAAATCCAGAACCTCTGCTGACAAAAGACAGAATGTACAGCCCCCAAGCTATATATTCAGAGATGCTTTTGTATGCTGTTTGTATGTAAAAGCAGAAATCCAAATAGAGGTCAAGTCTAAATGGTAAAGGCGTAGGGGAAAAATGTCCATTTAGTGATCTGATGAATACTCCTCAGCCTGTTCTTCACTGGGTTCTGCCGGGTTCTGTGGGCAGAGAAGTGAACGAGGCTGATCCACTCCACATCTAGCCTGGTGGGAGAGAGATGGTGCAGAGTCCAAGAGAGCAATTTGATGGTGGGAGGTGGGTGGGGGAATTTGTCCTAGTTTAGGCCTAGAAAGGCTTTTCTAAGTAAATGACATTTCCAGTGAGACCTGAAGCAGGAGCAGGAGCCGTACTGGGGAGAGGAAGGTGTGTCCCCAACAGGCGGAAGGTAGAAAGGTCTGGAAGTGGAACCAGCTTGGTGTGCGAGGTGCTAACGAAGGCGAGTGGGGAGGAGAGGGAGGCAAATGGTACGAGATGCAGCCGGAGCCCGTGGGCCTGGGTGGGGGGTTTGGGTTTCTTCTGAGTATAATGCGGGCCCATTGAGGGCTTAGGAGCAGTCAATAGAGAGGCGCACAAAGGCCTCCGGGAGGGCCCCGCAGCGAGGCCTCGCTAAGCACTCTCCGCATTGTCGCCATAGACTCCTTTCACAACAGACTCTCGGGCCCTGATTTTCTCAGCTCTTTCTCTCCACGGCTCTCTTACAGCTTCGGAATGAGCCAAACAAGGGAGGAAGAAGAAAAGCCCCCAGCCCCAGGGGCCCCCTGTCTGCCCCACTAGGCGTGCAGGGCCGGGGAGCACAGACGTTGTACGCAAGCAGAGGCGGAGAGAGGATGAGAAGAGGGAGCCAGAGACCAGAGCAGGTGCCTGTGCAGACCCCTGTCTTCCTGGGACCCCCGGGGGGTGGGGCAAGGGAACGACAGAGGAGGGGGAATGCAGGAATCTGGGTAACTCATTGAGACGGACCAGGGGCACTTGTCTTTAAGACCCAAAAATATGTGCGATTGGGTCACAAGACCTGATTCAAGTCCCGACTCCAACCATGAGACAAAAGCTATGCTTTATAGGGTTTTTTTGCCCTCCAGACTATCTCTGTCCTTCCCCACTCTGTTCTATGCCCAGAGGGTGAGCTCTGTTGTCCTCGGCTTCTACTTGGGTTTGGCCAGTGGAGGTAGGAGCTTGGAGGAGAGGACAGTGCTGGTATTTATGCCCCCAGCCCCCTCCTTGCCCCCAGGCTGTGGATTGTTAGCTGATGGGTTTCTTTTCTGCTGGCCCTCTCAAGAGCCCAGCCACAGCTTCTCCCTCGGCCCCTGCAGGCCTGGAAGTAGGCCTGCCTTCCAGCTGTGGCCATGCCTGGGCGCTGCCACATCCCTGTTGGTTTCCTTGCCCCCAGTGGCAACTGTCATCAGTGGCACCTTCATCAACCTTTCCACGTCCCCCCTCCCCTGGGAATGGACCGTCTATTTCCTCCTTGCTCCTTTACTGATGCAGAGGGATCAGTTCAACCTCTCCAACAGGATCACTGTATCAGTTTCCTGCAGTTGCTGTAACGAATTATCCTAAACTGGTTGACTAAAAACAACAAAATATACTATCCTAGTTCTGAAGACCATGAGTCCAAAAAATCATGATGTTGACAAGGTCATTTGCTCTTTGAAGGCTTCAGGGGATAATCCTTCCTTGCCTTCCTTCCCAGCTCCTGGCTGTTGGAGCCTCGCTGGCATTCTTGGCCTGCAGCTGCATCAGTGCCATCTCTGCATCTGTTATCACAAGGCGCTCTCTCCCTGTATCTCCACATCCCTTCCCTCCATGTGTGTCTGGCTCAGTGCCTTGCCTCATCTCACCACTCACAGTGGATGAGGGAGCCACGCCAGTCCAGGATGGCATCTCACCTAATTATATCTACAACAGCCTTATTCCCAAATAAGATCACATTCTGAGCTTCTGGGAAGGTTATAAATTCTTGAGGGATGCTAATCAACCCAGCACAATCACTTTCAGAACAATTACAGCAAACTCCTAATAGCACTTCCCATGAGTCAGGCACTGCTTTATGTGTTTTATACACATTGACATTTAATTCTCGAAATGACTCTAAAATGTAGGTATTATGATAACCTCCACCCTACAAATGGGGAAATTGGGACACAGAGAAGTTAAGTAACTTGCCTAAGGTTATATAGCTAATACATAGTAGAGTAAGCATTCAAACTCAGACAGAAGCTTCCAGAGTCTGTCCTCTCAATGTTACACTGATGATTGCTCAGAAGAGTGGGCTGGTCCACTGCTTAAAAGCTACCTTCTTATAGAGTCCAGGAAGTAATAATATAAATAGTAGCAACCGGGACTTCCCTGGTGGTCCAGTGATTAAGACTCCGTGCTTCCATTGCAGGGGACATGGGTTCCATCCCAGGTTGGGGAATTAAGATCCCACATGCCACATGACACACCCAAAAGAATTTTTTTTTTAAGTGCAACCAAAATTACAATAAGAAAAAGTAACACAAGAAGTGCTTTAAGAGTGGGAGGTAGATTCTGTCAATACCCTCATTTTTATAGAGGAAGATACAAAGACCTGGAGACGGTAAGTAAACTGCCTGTCTGTGAGCATAGCTGGTAAGCTCTAGAGCAGATTCCTCAAGTACGATCATAATTACTATTCTATGTTGGTGGCCAGATCCTCTCATCCACCTTGGGCATCGGTAGATATTGTCATATACTACCTGAAATATCATTTGCAATGGATCTGCATAGGTGGGAAGACTGACTTTCTGAAGAAACAAACACAGAGCCTCAAGTTGTCATGTTTGCCGACTTCCACCATGTAAATGCTCTCGCTACCGCCAATTTCAAGCCCCAATGTGACATCTCAGACCCAAACTTGGGAAAAGGTCCAACACATTTAGCCCCCGTCAGCCTGACAAGCTGGCTCGGTCACATGCCTGTCCCAGGGATCTTCTGTAAAATGTTGATGTGGACTCTTGAGAACAAAGCTCCAGGTCTTCTGGATCAAGAGACAAAGATTTCTTTAGCTTTCAGAGGTACAGCCGGGGTGAACAGGATCAAGGGGCCAATTTTCCGAGCAGGCATGGAATGTGCTTGGTATGATCTCAGGAGGTCTGTGACACTTCTGAGAATTAAGAGGTAATATTTGTAGTTCATATGTGGAAGATGGGCTTCCCAGGTGGTAAAGAATCCACCCGCAAGTCAGGAGCCACAAGAGACATGGGTTTGATCCCTGGGTCAGGAGGATTCCCTAGAGGAGGGCATGGCAACCCACTCCAGTATTCTTGCCTGGAGGATTCCATGGATAGAAGAACCTGGCGGGCTACAGTTCCTGGCATTGCAAAGAGTCAGATACGACTGAGCAAATAACGTGCACACACACACACAGGGCTTCCCAGATGGTGCTAGTCATGGATATATAAGAAGCTGAGGTCCCAACATAAGACCTTTCTGAAAATCTAGAAAATCAGGTCCTAGGTAGAAGTTCTATTGTTATTTAGTCACTAAGTCATGTCCAACTCTTTGGGGACCCCGTGGACTGTAGACCACCAGGCTCTTCTGTCCATGGGGTTTCTCAGGCAAGAATACTGAAGTGGGTTGCCATTTCCTCCTCCAGGGGTTCTTTCTGATCCACGGATAGAACCCGAGTCTCCTGTATTGGCAGGTGGGTTCTTTACCGCTGAGCCACCAGGGAAGTCCAGATAGAAGTCTTGATGTTGCTGTTATTCAATCGCACAGTTGTGTTGACTCTTTGCAACCCCATGGACTGCAGCGTGCCAGGATTCCCCTGTCCTTTGCCATCCCCCAGAGTCCATTGAGTCGATGATGCCATCCAACCATCTCATCCTCTGTCGTCCCCTTCTCTTGCCTTCAGTCTTGCCCAGCATCAGGGTCTTTTCTGAGTCAGCTCTTCACATCAGGTGGCCAAAATGTTGGAGCTTCAGCTTCAGTATCAATCCTTCCAATGAATATTCAGGATTGATTTCCTTTAGAATGGACTGGTTGGATCTCCTTGCAGTCCAAGGGACTCTCAAGAGTCTTCTCCAACACCACAGTTCAAAAGCATCAAATCTTCAATGCTCAGCTGAAGTCTACAGGGAGATAAATAAATATTTGTGGCCTGGCCTCTGCCCTTGGCTACACATCTCACCTAAACAGAGCTCCTCATTTTGTTCTAGAGAAGGAAAGTGGTGTGACTGCAAATGTTATAGAATTTAGGAGGCAAAGAGCCTTTTTAGGAGCATATGGGGAAAAACTTACTTTTCTGTAGGAGCAGCAAGATATTTCAATTTATTTATTTATTTTTTGGATGGGGTATCACCTCACACCAGTCAGAATGCCACCATCAAACAAATCTACAAATAACAAATGCTGGAGGGGATGTGGAGAAAAGGGAATGCTCCTACATTATTGGTGGAAATGTAAACTGATACAGCCATTATGAAGAACAGTATGGAGAGTCCTTAAAAACCCAGGAATGAATCTATTGTGATCCAGCAAACCCACTACTGGGCATTTACCCTGAAAAAACTACAATTCTAAAAGGCACATGTACCCTCAGTATTCATTGCCTCACTATTTACAATAGCCAGGACATGGAAGTAACCTATATGTCCATAGACAGATAAATGGATAAAGAAGATGCAGTACATTTACATAAAGGAGAAAATTTTTAATGCAATCTGTGCCACTCTCTCGTGCTCTCTCTCCTCATCTACCAACATAGCAATGTTGTTACATTTTTGTAACTTTTTATTTTGAAATGATTGCAGACTCCCCGGAAGTTGTAAGTATAGGACATAGAATAGTCCCATGAACCCTTCACCTAGCTTCCCCCAGTGGTGACATCTTGTGTAACTAATACAACATCGAAACCAGAAAATTGACTCTGATACAATACCATTTGTTAACTAGACTACTGACCTTGTTCAGTCTTTGCTGCTGCTGCTGCTGCTGCTAAGTCGCTTCAGTCGTGTCCAACTCTGTGCGACCCCATAGACGGCAGCCCATTGGGCTCCGTCATCCCTGGGATTCTCCAGGCAAGAACACTGGAGTGGGTTGCCATTTCCTTCTCCAATGCATGAAAGTGAAAAGTGAAAATGAAGTCGCTCAGTCGTGTCTGACTTAGTGACCCCATGGACTGCAGCCTACCAGGCTCCTCCATCCATGGGAGTTTCCAGGCAAGAGTACTGGAGTGGGATGCCATTGCCTTCTCCGTGTTCAGTCTTTACCAGTTTTTATATGCATCCCTGTGTCTTGGGAGAAGGAGGTGTAGTCCAGCGCACCTTGATTCCTCATATAGAGTCGCATGCTGTGCTGTGCTTAGTCGCTCAGTCCTGTCTGACTCTTTGCAACCCTGTGGGTTGTAGCCCACCAGGCTCCTCTGTCCATGGGGATTCTCCAGGCAAGAATACTGGAGTGAGTTGCCATGCCCTCCTCCAGGAGATCTTCCCAACCCAGGGAATGAACCCAGGTCTCCTGCATTGCAGGTGGATACTTTACTGACTGAGCCACCAGGGTAGCCCAGAGTCACGTGACCACCACCAAATAGGATCCAGATTACTTCATCACCATCCTTTATAGACTCACCCCCGCCCACCCCTGCCCCTGTCTCCTGGCAACCACCCGTCTGTCCTCCATCTCTATCATTTTGTCCTTTTGTGCATGTTACATGTATGAAATCATACAGTGTGAAATCTTTTGAGACTGGCTTTTTTGACTCGGGGCTTCTCTGGCGGCTCCAAAGGTAAAGAATCAGCTTGCAATGCAGGAGACCTGGGTTTGATCCCTGAGTCAGGAAGAGCCCATGGAGAAGGGAATGGCAACCCACTCCAGCATGCTTGCCTGGAGAATTCTGTGGACAGAGGAGCCTGGCGGGCTACAGCCCATGGAGTTGCAAAGAGTTGGACACAACTGAGCAATTAACACTTTCACTTTTTTCACTTAGCATAATGCCCTTATCTATGTCATTGCATGTTATGAGTTAAACTGTGTCCCACTCAAACTCACTCAGTGTTGGAATTCTAGCTCCTACTACTCCTACTAAGTCTCAATGAGACTTTATTTGGAAACAGGGTGACTGCAGATTTAATTAGTTAAGATGAAGTCATACTAGGGTAGGACGGATCCCTAACCCGGTGTTGGGGGTCCTTATAAAAAGGAGAAATGTAGCCAGAGGCACGCACACGAGGCCAACACCATGTCAAGGTTGGAGTTATACCGTCACAAGCCAGGGAAGTGCCCAAAGCTAGGAGAGAGGCCGGGAACACTGCTCCCCCAGCACCTACAGAGTGAGCACAACCCTTCTGACACCTTGGACTTCTCGCCTCCAGAGGTGTAAGAGAAGAAATTTCTCGTTTGAACCACTCAGTGGCACCATATTTGTTACAGCAACTCGAGCTAACTAATATACTGTAAATCTCCAAAGTTTGCTCCTTTTTATGGCTGAGGAGTGTGACCCTGTGTGGCTGTCTGCAGGTGTCTGACCATTCACCCACTGAGGACGTTTGGATCGTTCCTACTTTTAGACTATTACAAGTAAAGATGCTGTGAACAATCATGTACAGGTTTTTGTCTGAACATAAGTATTTATTTCTCTGGGATAAATTTCCAAGAGTGTGACTGCTGGGTCTTAAGGTAAATATATGTTTGTTGTTGTTTAGTCGCTCAGTTGTGTCTGACTCTTTGGGACCCCATGGACCATAGCCCACCAGGCTCCTCTGTCCATAGGAAATCTGTCCATAGGATTTCCCAGGCAAGAATACTAGAGTGGGTTGCCATCTTCTTCTCCAGGGGATCTTCCTGACCCAGAGCTCAAACCCACGTCTCCTGCATTGGCAGGCAGATTCTTTACCTCTGAGCCATCAGGGAAGCCCAAGTATGTGTTTGGTCGATAAGAAATTACCTAACAATTTTCCCATATCGTTAATTTTTATGGTGCATAGATTCTTTCAGCCTCTGATAAGCAGGCCTTCCTTTTTTTAAAGACTGCAGTAGACTCTTAGAGGGAAAGTGGAAGGAGGAGGAAGGAGGCTCAGAGCTAGAAAACAGGCCAATATGATAGAAATATGGCATTCTGATAACTTATGCTGCCACCAGTGGCAAAGTGGATTAACTAAAAAGAGCCACAGTCAACCCTGGTTGATCTGAATAAAGTCAGCAATTCAACAAACACCAATTCAATACTGGGAAGGCTGCACACACTAGGATAAACCTCTCAACCTGGTGTAAGAGGTGGTGGATATGTTCACACATCACTTTCATGTTATCCAGTATGACTAGGAGGGTGGGGAATTGTGAGATATGTATAATACAAAACAGAAGCTAAATCCAAAATTACAAGCCCTGAGATCTGGAGTGTTTGACGTGCTCTTGCTCCTGTCTTAATTTCTCCTCACTCAGGCTTTTATTGGGGCTTCCCTGGTGGCTCAGCTGGTAGAGAGTCTTTTATTATCTATAAGTAGACAGCTTGGAGATAGGACTGAGACGAAATTTTAATCCTGCACAAACCAGAAAGTGAACTTTAAGGCTCACAGGCACTTTTCAATGATTTGAGCTCCTGGAAATGGAGTATGACAGTTGGATCAGTTACAAAAACAGGAAGTGTTTTATTGGATTATCTGGATCATCCGTCAGGTTGAAGCCCTTCACTCAGGGATGGCCCACCTCTCATGCTTCCAAAGCCTTCTTCTGGGAGACGCATTCACCACCTGCCAGCTCTCCTCGTAAACCCCTCACTTTTCCCTTCCTTGCCCTTCAATGGAACAATCTGAGGAATTCAGTCTGAGCCTTGATTAAGGGCTTATGGGCAAGTCTGTAGCTTCATCTTTTCTCAATGGAGAGCTTTTAAGGCCCAAAAGAAGACTGACCCAGCGTTAAATCTAACCAACAAAGCTCTTTTAAATAAAGTGAGTAGACTTTACCTTGTCCTTAGAACTTAAAACATCCCATAAATGTTTTTCCCCTTGACTTGTCTTTTGTAAGTTTCAGCTGGGTGCAAGATGATATTTTGCTTTTCAGCATTGACGTCCCCTGACTTTCTAGTGTCTGCTTGAGGGATGGAGAGCCCAGGGCTGAACCAGATAGGAAAGCCATGACTATGATCTTGTCTCTCAAGACAGATCTCCAAGATTGCAAACCAGAAATAGAGTATAATGGAGGTTGCTGGTTGTCTGAATCTCCATTTACTTCTGAGCTTTCACTGAGCATGGGCGCCAGTTGGACCACATTTCTCAGGCTTCCCTGTATCCAGGTACTGTCACTGGACCAAGCTCTGGCCAATGGGATGTGAGCAGAAAGGATGGGTGCAATTTCCATGCCATGACCTTTAAAGACAGGAGAGTGTGTTCCTCTGTCTCTTTCTATCTTGCCTCATGGAAAGTTGACAGGGTGGAGAGTCACTCTGGAGCACGCACTTAAGAATAATGCCTCAGGGATGGTGAAAGAATGAGATAAGATTCTGGGTCCTCACATCTGTGGAACCATCTCAACAACTGCTTATTCTTGAGCAATCTCATGAAAGTGAGATTAATGTCCATCTTTCTCTCTTAAATCAATATTATTTTGATCTTTGAAACAACAGTTGAATCTGCATTCTGCTAATATTAATACATGGAATAAATCAAAGGGAGAGAGCCAATCATCTATGTATGAGATGGAAAGAGGCAGGAAAACAGAAAAACAGGAAAGAGTCCACAATGGGAAAAGCAAGTGATGGAGAATGGCACAATCGAATATATGGCGTGACTCTCCAGCCCTGAACAGGTAGTAGCCACTCAACTAACATATGTTGATGGAAAGGTCTCTCCTAGCAGTCAGTGTTCATCTCTCAAATGCAACACCCTCCTTCTTACTTCCTGGCCTTTGCACATGGTTTCCTTTAACCTGGATCCCCTTGTCACCCTCATCATTCCCAACACTTGGATAAATCCTACTCATCCTTCAGATTTCTGTATGAATGTGGCTTTCTCGGGGAGAGCCCTTTTTAAGGTGAGGCCTTACTCCACTGTGCTCCCCCCCAATGCTCTCCCTGACTGTCCCCCTGCCTGATCATTCTTCTGGCTCCACTTCCAGACTGAGAATTCTAGGAGGGCAGGGACCACACCTGACTGTAAGCCATTGAATCTCCAAGGCTGGCCCCCAGGCTACACACAGGATGCTCAGTGAATCTGGTAAGAGTCACAAAGTCACAGAGTCACAAAGAATTAGGCTTTTGAAGCTTGAAATAAAACCCTTCCTCCTGGGGAGACCCAGCCAAGTGCCCAAATGCCTCTGTTCTTGGGCAAAACAATTGTGGGGTTTCATCTACTATCAGAGGCTGCTGTGCTGTGCTTAGTCACTCAGTCATGTCTGACTCTTTGCAACCCCATGGATTGTAACCTGCCAGGCTCCTCTGTCTACGGGGATTCTCCAGGCAAGAATACTGGACTGGGTTGCCATGACCCTCCTCCAGGAGATCTTCCCAACCCAGGGATTAAAACCAGGTCTCCCACATTGTGGGCGGATTCTTTAACGTCTCAGCCGCCAGGGAAGCCCAAGAATACTGGAGTAGGTAGCCTATCCCTTCTCTGGGGGATCTTCCCCACCCAGGAAACGAACTGGGGTCTCCTGCATTGTGGCAGATTCTTTACCAGCCTGAGCTACCAGGGAAGCCCTCAGAGGCTCTTATCCACTTGCAATACAGATTAGCCATTTCCTCTCTCAACTTCCACTGGTTTTAGCTGTAGTCGAGTTGAGGGTTTGTTTTGCTCTATTTCCTTCTCACTTTTCACCTGGGCTTTTATGTTCTGATTGTCATTCTGCTGTCTGGAACTGGAGCACTGTCCCTCACAGCTCTCGGGCCGCACCACCCCCCCCCCCCCCCCC
>SJYV01042492.1:0-13617 GCA_006410875.1 Neotragus pygmaeus
GAGATTGGGTCTGGGTCAAAAGACATCAGTCAAAAACCTTAGAGCCTAGATGGAAGGGCCCTTATGTTGCTCTCCTTACCACCCCTACTGCCCTAAAGGTGGAAGGAATTGAACCCTGGGTGCATTGCAACCATGTGAGGAGCACCACCCCGGAAGAACAAGAAAAGTCTTCAAAAGAATGGAAGATAAATTTCCATCCATCCAATCCTATGAAGTTAAGACTCACCCGCCAAGAAGATCGAGAAGTGTCCTGATTCTCCTTTGGACAGTGATCCTGTTTGTCCATGGAGCTATGAGTGTTGCTAACCCACATCAACCAGTTAGGATCACCTGGAAGCTTCAAAATGGATTAACTCAAGAGGTACTCAACACGACCATTGGAATTCACTCCCCCCCAACACTTGATGGCAGGATCTGTACGTTAGCCTGGGGAAACTGATCGACAGTGGTTGGGAAAGAACATGGCTGAGGACTACGGATTCTGGGCATGCCCAGGACACGTGAAAAACAATTGGGGGACTTATGGGGGCCTACAACATTATTTCTGTAGGTCTTGGAGCTGTGTGACCTCCACTGATGGGGCAGCGAAATGGGAGGTGGGGAACTGGGACTTGGTCAACTTTTTGTTTGTCTATCCCTTGCCTGATCCCCTAGACATAATTGAAGGCAGAGCCTGGAACACACCCTGGCATAAGATTGATCAGATGAAAACAATGTTCAATCAGGAGTCGGCTAAGCAGGAAAGGTCTTGGGTTTCTGGGCTATCTTGGGGTTTCCAGCTCAATGTCAGATGTCCCGGTCCATACCCTGGAGGGATTTTAGTTATTAGCCAGACAATGGAACCTATCCGGACCAAAGTGTAGGACCCAACCTAATCAAGAAGATAGAGACGGGCTCAAACTCAGGGGTAATGACAACATTGGCTCCTATGATCCCCAGTTCCCTATCAACAGACCAGCCAAGCATGACTGAAGTCACTGGTCCCCCAACATTAACCCCAGATTTAGTCTCAGAAAGGTCAGATCCATTGTGGGACTTAATCTAGGCAGCCTTTATGACCTTAAACCACTCTGACCCTGCTGCAACCCAATCCTGTTGGCTCAGCTACACCCTTTACACCCCTTCTATGAAGCCATGGGTCTCAATGTCTCCTACAGCTTATCTACTAGCTCAAATCAACCTCAGTGCCGCTGGGAAGAACATAAGGTTGGTCTCACGATGAAGGAAGTCTGGGGAAAGGGACTCTGCTTAGGAACAGTCTCATCTGAGGAGGCTCCCCTGTGTGCCCAAGTGATTGACCCTATAAAACTCAACAAAAGGACTTTGGTAATACCAGAAGATGGAGGCTGGTGGCTTTGCTCCCATACTGGGCTGACCCCTTTCCTACACGTAACGGTTTTTAACCACAGTAAAGAATCCTGTGTTTTAGTTGCTGTAATGCCAAGAATACTATACCACTCTGAAGAAGTTAGGTACACTCACTGGGACTAGGAAATACAGCCAAGGGAGATATCTAGAAATAAGAGAGAACCAATTACTGCCATCACTATAGCAACCTTGTTTGGTCTTGGGATTGCTGGTGCAGGGACGGGAATAGCATCTTTGACTATGCAAGATCAAGGGTTAACTTCCCTGAGGGCTGCCATAGATGAAGACATTNGCCTTTTCTAAAACCAGCTTGAACATCTGAAAGTTCATGGTTCACATATTGCTGAAGCCTGGCTTGGAGGATTTTGAGCATTACTTTGCTAGAGTGTGAGATGAGTGCAATTGTGCTGTAGTTTGAACATTCTTTGGCATTGCCTTTCTTTGGGACTGGAATGCAAACTGACCTCTTCCAGTTCTGTGGCCACTGCTGAGTTCTCCAAATTTGCTGACATACTGAGTGCAGCACTTTCACAGCATCATCTTTTAGGATCTGAAATTGCTCAACTGGAATTCCATCACCTCCACTAGCTCTGTTCGTAGTGATGCTTCCTAAGGCCCACTTAACCTTATATTTGGATATTTTCTATAATTTTAGAATCAGTGATACTAAAAAAGCACAAACTATAGATATTATATATTATTTAAAAGGCTACTGTGTATTACTTGAAAGGATTTAAAGCAACACAAACTAAGTGAGTGGTCTGTCAGGCTCAAACATCAGTGACTCAGGAGTTAGTTGTCATTCTCCAAATCTGCGAGGTTCTAGATTTTCACAGTACTCTGTGCTGCCTATTCCTCTATGATCCCAATTCTTTCTTCTCGCTTCTCAAGAAGAGAGAAAGCACAATGTCCCTAGGTCAATGACTACCTTCAGAAAAACCCACTATTCATTATCTGAGCTCCAGAATACGTTTCCATCAGCAGTACTACTCAAACAAAATTAAAAACCTCAGATACATCTCTAAAAATGAAAAAAAGAACCTATAAAGCAAAACTGTCCATTAAACTATCTTTTTTTTTTTAATGTAATGTTGATTTATATCTACTATATCACAGTATCATTCTGGAAAGCACTTACAGAGGTTATATAATCTAACAAAAAAGTTCACATTTTAAAAATATCTAAGAACCATTACTGAAGCATTTGGACTCTATCAAATATATAAAAACATTTTAAATCTACTTTTCATTATGTAATGATGAGGGATATGTTAGCCTCTCTAAAGTAACAATGATCTGTTGTTTTGTTTTTTTTTAATCAGTGAAATGTTTAGAAATCAGTTCACATCTCCTGTAATGTTTATACTTCACTTTATCATGCTCTTGGAAAGCCAATTCTGAAGGAAGAAAATACTATGAGCCAAATCCTACTAAGCTTATACATGCTAATGTCAAGTAATTTAAAAAACATTTTATAAAGAGCTTCTTATGTACACATCTAAAAACATTACTGCATTACCCAATTCTCCTCCTCAGTCTTGTGAACAGGATGAATATCTTTTTGTTTACCATATTTGGATCTCCTGGGATATAGCCTGAAAATGGATTTAACTTTTTTGAGTTTTTAAACATCTGACAGTGTATGGATTGTGAGGATAAGGAGGTGGTGCTTGGAAGCTGATGACTGCAATCTGGCTTAAAACATTTTTTAAAATTAAATTTCATTATTTTTTTGCCTCGGTCACATGTCTTGTGAGATCTTAGTTCTCCGACCAGGGACTGAACCTGGGCCCTTGGCAGTGAAAGCACAGAGTCCTAACCACTGGACTGCCAGGGAGTTCCCTGGCTTTTTTAAACAAATGAACTTTGGGTCAGATCTTGTAATTATTAGTTGTAAAGCTCAATATTCCTAGTTGATGGGTAGCTGTTTGAAGACTTAGTGAATTAAGACCCAAACGGAAAGAACTTGGTATAAAATAAGAAACTGCAAAATACTACATACTGGACATGCCCTCTTCTTAGGAAATATTATCTCAGTGTCTCTTTAAAACGATTATTTCATTGTTCTCCATGGACAAGCTATACATCTAACAAAGAGGTAGATCTGTCTGACAGATCTTTTGATTAGAATGAGATAATCAATGGAACTGATCTGATCTAAAGCAGCCAAAGCACGGGAAGAAGAATGTGCCCATGCTGCCTCTTACAGGTAGGAAATCCAGGCTCAGAGCATTTAGAAGTTGCGGTGGCAGCTCCAGGGATACAATGACCTTTGGTTGAAATCCACTAAACATTAATAAAGATATCATGCCTAGTAAAATATACTAATTCAATAAACCTAAGACTCCATTTGACTGTAAGATGAATCTTTATTTTATGGATTGCTAAGGAATAAAAGGAGCGGCAAAATAATGAGATCGCATTGTTATATGATGTAGAACTTTAATGTTATACTGATTGAAAGAGCTATCAGACTTTTTAGACACAGATTTTATTAACTGTTACACATAAAGGAGAAAATCTCCATGTAATTAATTGGTTACTCATAAAACGTTTCAGAGTCCAACTCTTCTGAATGACTTCCTGACCTAAAGTTGTTGAAGGCTATGTTTTTCCTCACAATACTGTTCTTATGGCCTTTAAGAGCATCAGTGATGCAGCATCTTTTAAAAGAATTCTCCACTGTTACCTCTGGATTTTTCTTCCAAGCCTCAGACATGCATTTTTACAAATTTTGAGGCTGACACTTTCTTGATCTCCCCACTTTTTTCCTCAGAGCTGTCAGCACACTTCTTGTGACTACTTTACCTGTGCTTATATATTAACTACAATATCTCACCTCTACTGTGATAATTCATGATTTAGTGACTGGGGAACAACAAAAATGCAAAATTAATACATTCTTCATAAAATTATTGCAAAAATTAAACTATATGCCTGGTTTGGAGTAAGTTCTTCCTAGATGCCAACTCCCTTTCCAGCTCTCCTCTGTGCTGGTCAGCTATCACAATGGGAGTCCCCTCCTGGAATTCAAGCTCTTGCTGGCTCCCTCTTATACAGAACACAGCTGACATGTGTAACCAACTTGACACAGCAGAACTGACACACTGGAACTTTTGAGACTAAGTGTAAAAGATATTGTGTCTACCACCCTTCTCTATCTTGGGTCGCTTGGCCTGAGGAAGTCAGCTGCCATATGCTGAGGAAACCCAAGCAGTTCTACAGCGTAGGCCCTGTGGTGAGAAGCCGTGGACTCCTGTGAACTCACCAGTCTTGTAAGTGAGCTGTCTTAGAAGCCCCAGTCATACCTTTAATGACAGTAGTTTAAAAAAATATCTTGACTACATTCTCATGAGAGATAGAGAGCCAGAATCATCTAGCTAAGCCAGTCTCAAATTCCTAATCCAAAAAAAAAACAAAACACCAACAACTGTATGAGATAGAAATGCTGTTTTAGCTGTTAAAATTCTGGAGTAATTCAACAGACAGCAATACAAAACAAACACATCTTTCCATCCACTTTTTCCTTACACTTGCTTGACCTGTTTTAACCCACACAGGACTCCATGGTGCTTATCTAGATTTTTTTTTTAACCTAGATTTTCTTTTACTAGACTATCATCAATTTGACAATTCACATTCCTATTTTGTTAATCCTTAACCTTGGTAAATTCCATTATCTGCTTTTCTAGCTTCTATACATGGGCTGCCATGCTTCATTACAAAAAATCAAAACACATGATTTTACTGTAAATTCAAGCTCTTTATCTCCAGCTGGGGCTCAAATTCTACTCTGATTATTTTTGTGTTTCTAATGGCGTACTCCCTTCAGTGGCTGTCTTCAATTATATACCTGCCTCACATTCCTTCTCAGTAGATTATCTGACCATTGACTTCAATAAGAGGATATCATAAATTATTTCTTGTGTTTCTTCTCCATTTACAATGTTTATATTTCAACCATACCTCTCCTCTTTATCCTGCACTTGTGGGTAAGAAGTGTTGTCATATCTCCTAAAGTTAGCTATCTGCCTAGTTTTCAGTTTCTCCCCTTCTAAGTTATTCCTTCTCTGAGATGACTCAGATTCTCCTAACTAGAAACAATCTTGTCCTTAATTTCCCTATCATCCCAGGATAATCTCTTATTTCTTTGGATATTATACTTCTCAAAAGAGGCCGTATTCATTCACCCATTCTCCAGTCTCTTCATCCCTTCACTCAATTCCTTGAAATCTAGATTTCACTATCCTCTATGACAACTTTCTATCTAAACTTGCCAATATCCTCCCTTTAAGTCTACAATAGTTTCCCTCTATGAGAGTGAACCATGTGGCAAAGATTATTTGTCACTCAATATTCACTCTTATTTTCTTTAATAATAAAAATCTTAGCCAGAGACACATTTACCACTCTTCCTTCTAACTTGATGAGGCCAAGTGATCAACTCATGGTTAATGAGATGTCAATAGAAGTAAATACATTCCACTTTCAGGTTGCCCATCTCAAAAAGAATGGGCATGTTTCCACTCCCCCTTCACACTCCCTGAGAAGAGAAGCAAACTAGACCTATTCTGGCTACCCTGGCAACTCAGCTGGCCAAGAATCCGCCTGCAGTGCAGGAGACCCTGGTTCAATCCCTGGTTGGGAAGATATCTGCTGGAGAAGGGACAGGCTACCCTCTCTAGTATTCTTGGGCTTCCCTGGTGGCTCAGCTGGTAAACATTGTGCCTATAATGCAGAAGACCTCAGTTCGACCCCTGAGTTGGGAAGATCCCCTGGAGAAGGGAATGGCAACCCACTCCAGTATTCTTGCCTGGAGAGTTCCCATGGACAAAGGGNGAGTGAACATCAACATTTTAGGAATCAGCAAACTAAAATGGACTGGAATGCATGAATTTAACTCCAATGACCATTATATCTACTACTGTGGGCAAGAATCCCTTAGAAGAAATGGAGTAGCCATCACAGTCAACAAAAGAGTCCAAAATGCAGTATTGGGATGCAATCTAAAAAATGACAGAAAGATCGCTGTTTGTTTCCGAGGCAAATCACTCAATATCATGGTAATCCAAGTCTATGCCCTGACCAGTAATGCTGAAGAAGCTGAAGTTGAACGGTTCTATGAAGACGTATAAGATCTTCTAGAACTAACACTCAAAAAAGATGTCCCTTTCATTATAGGGAACTGGAATGCAAAAGTAGGAAGTCAAGAAATACCTGGAGTAACAGGCAAATTTGGCCTTGGAGTACAGAATGAATCAGGGCAAAGGCTATTAGAGTTTTGCCAAGAGAACGCACTGATCATAGCAAACACCCTCTTCCAACAACATAACAGAAGACTCTACACAATGACATCCCCAGGTGATCAATACCAAAATCAGACTGATTATATTCTTTGCAGCTAAAAATGGAGAAAAACTATACAGTCAGCAAAAACAAGACCAGGAGCTGACTGTGGCTCAGATCATCAACTCCTTATTGCCAAATTCAGACTTAAATTGAAGAAAGTAGGGAAAACCACTAGACCATTCAGGTATGACCTAAATCAAATCCCTTATGATTATACAGTGAGAAGTGTATAGATTCAAAGTGAGAAATAGATTCAAAGGATTAGATCTGATAGAGTGCCTGATGAACTATGGATGGAGGTTTGTTACACTGTACAGGAAACAGGGATCAAGACCATCCCTAAGAAAAAGCAAACTGGCTGTCTAAGGAGGCCTGACAAATAGCTGTGAAAAGAAGAGAAGTGAAAAGCAAAGGAGAAAAGGAATGATATACCCTTTTGAATGCAGAGTTCCAAAGAATAGCAAGGAGAGATAAGAAAGCCTTCCTCAGTGATCAGTGCAAAGAAATAGAGGAAAACAATAGAATGAGAGAGACTAGAGATCTCTTCAAGAAAATTAGAGATGCCAAGGGAACACTTCATGCAAAGATGGGCTCAATAAAGGGCAGAAATTGTAGGGACCTAACAGAAGTAAAAGATATTAAGAGGTGGCAAGAATACACAGAAGAACTATACAAAAAAGATCTTCACAACCCAGATAATTACAGTGGTATAAGCACTCACCCAGAGCCAGACATCCTGGAATGCAAAGTCAAGTGGGCCCTAGGAAGAATTGCTACGAACAAAGCTAGCAGAGCTGATGGAATTCCAGTTGAGCTGTTTCAAATCCTGAAAGATGATGCTGTGAAAGGGCTGCACTCAATATGCCAGCAAATTTGGAAAACTCAGCAGTGGCCACAGGACTGGAAAAGGTCAGTTTTCATTCCAATCTCAAAGAAAGGCAATGCCAAAGAATGCTCAAACTACTACACAATTGCCCTCATCTCACATGCTAGTAAAGCTCAAAATTCTACAAGGCAGGCTTCAATAATACTTGAACCGTGAGCTTCCAGATGTTCATGCTGGTTTTAGAAAAGACAGAGGAACCAGAGATCAAATTGCCAACATGCATGGATCATGGAAAAAGCAAGAGAGTTCCAGAAAAACATCTGTTTTTGCTTTATTGACTCTGCCAAAGCATTTGACTGTGTGGATCACCGCAAACTGTGAAAAATTCTTCAAGAGATGGGAATATGAGACCAACTGACTTGCCTCTTGAGAAATCTGTATGCAGATCAGGAAGCAACAGTTAGAACTGGACATAGAACAACAGACTGGTTCCAAATAGGGAAAGGAATATGTCAAGGCTGTATATTCTCACCCTGCTTATTTAATTTATATGCAGAGTACACCATGAGAAACGCTGGGCTGGATGAAGCACAAGCTGGAATCAAGATTGCTGGGAGAAATATCAATAACCTCAGATATGCAGATGACACCACCCTTATGGCAGAAAGTGAAGAACAACTTAAGAACCCCTTGATAAAAGTGAAAGAGGAAAGTGAAAATGTTGGCTTACAACTCAACATTCGGAAAACTAACATCGTGGCTTCGGTCCCATCACTTCATGGCAAATAGATGGGGAAACAATGGAAATGATGAGAGACTTTATTTTGGGGGGCTCCAAAATCAGTGCCGATGGTGACCAGCTATGAAATTAAAAGATGCTTACTCTTCAGAAGAAAAGTTATGACCAACCTAGACAGCATGTTAAAAAGCAGCGATTATTACTTTGTCAACAAAGGTCTGTCTAGTCAAGGCTATGGTTTTTCCTGTAGTCATGTATGGATGTGAGAGTTGGACTATAAAGAAAGCTGAGTGCCAAAGAATTGATGCTTTTGAACTGTGGTGTTGGAGAAGACTCTTGAGAGTCCCTTGGACTGTAAGGAGATCCAACCAGTCCTTTGTAAAGGAAATCATTCCTAAACGTTCATTGGAAGGACTGATGTTGAAACTGAAACTCCAATACTTTGGCCACCTGATATGAAGAACTGACTCATTTGAAAAGACCCTGATGCTGGGAAAGATTGAAGGCAGAAGGGGATGACAGAAGATGAGATGGTTGGATGGGATCACTGACTCGATGGACATGAATTTAAGTAAACTCCGGGAGTTGGTGATGAACAGGGAGGCCTCGTGTGCTGCAGTCCATGGGGTCACAAAGAGTCAGACATGACTGAGTAACTGAATTGAACTGAACTGAGTCACAATGCAAACCCTCTCTTTTCCCCATATCTTTTTTTTTTCTTCCCTGATATTTTACATTATGATGAGTCCAGGGTAATTGTCTTATAGAATGTTATAGAATGTTCTGCATTCTGGGCTTGTCTGATTATTTTCACTTGGTGTCATTTAACTCATTCTTCTGTTCCTTTATTTTCTGTTAATTGGAAACTATGCATAAAGGGTTAGATTGAGATAAAACATCTTGGCAGGAACACATCATAGATGATGTTGTCTGTTTCATATTGCATCACATCAAGGGGCATAAAATATCAGCTTATCCCTCTTTTAGTGATGCTAATTTGGATTCATTGGTTAGGTTGTTCACTGCCAGATCATAGCAACACTAAAATTGAAAATATAGTACAAAGAATTCCTATATACCTTTCACTTATATTCCTCAAATGTTTTGATTTAAAAAATATTTTTGACTTTATTCTCTTCTCTGTCTCTCTCTCTCTCTCTCTCTCTCTTTCTTTTTATATATGTATTTTTTCTTTTTCTGAAATATTTGAGATAAATTGAAGATAGACACAGGCCACTTCATCATTATATCAGTTCAGTCGCTCAGTCAGGTCCGACTCTTTGAAACTCCATGGACTGTAGAATGCCAGGCCTCCCTGTCCATTACCAACTCCTGGAGTTTATTCAAACTCATGTCCATTGAGTCGGTGACGCCCTCCAACTATCTCATTCTCTCATCCCCTTCTCCTCCTGCCTTCAATTTTTCCCAGCATCAGGGTCTTTTCCAATAAGTCAGTTTTTCGCATCAGGTGGCCAAAGTATTGGAGTTTCCACTTCAGCATCAGTCCTTCCAATGAGCATTCAGGACTGATTTCCTTTACCATGGACTGGTTGGATCTCCTTGCGGTCCAAGGGACTCTCAAGAGTCTTCTCCAACACCACAGTTCAAAAGCATCAATTCTTCAGCACTCAGCTTTCCTGTACTCCAACTCTCACATCCATACATGACTACTGGAAAAACCATACCTTTGACTAGATAGAGCTTTGTTGGCAAAGTAATGTCTCTGTTTTTTAATATGCTATCTAGCTTGGTCATAACTTTTCTTCCAAGGAGTAAGCGTCTTTTAATTTCATGGCTACAGTCACCATTTGCAGCCCCCCAAAATAAAGTCTGTCACTGTTTCCGTTGTTTCCCCATCTATTTGCCGTGAAGTGATGGGACCAGATGCCATGATGTTAGTTTCTGATCTACATACTTCAGTGTTTATTTGCTAAATGCAAGGGCATTCTTCTACATAACAGTGTGCAAGGGCATTTTCCTATATAACCATACTGTAATGGTCACAATTAGAAAATTAACATTGCTACAGTATTATTATCTGTCCTCCAGGCCTTACAGTTTCACTAGTTGTCCTTTTCATATCATCAGAGCAAAAGAATGTATTTTTTTGGCCTAGCATCCAATTTTGAATCACACGTTGCATTTAGTTTTCATGTCTCTGTAGTCTTTTTAAATCTGAAAGAGTTCTACAGTATTTCTATTTTTGGCATGGCCTTGACATTTGTGAAGAGTACTATTCAATTTTTTTGTAGAATACCCTTCAATTTGGGTTTCCCTAGTGTTTCCCATTTCAACTGCGCCTTTAGATTTGCAGTCAGGTTGATGGAAACAAATAGCCCCAGGCCATTCACCTGAAAGCTGAAGTAAAGAAACAAACACATCTGTATCCTTAGTGGAGAGAGCCAGAGGAACTGCAAAAACGCTCTTTGTTCAGGGACCCTGATGCCTTAGGTGGACATTTGAGTTGTTGCTTACAGCTGCTGAAAGAGACTGACTTCTTCAGATAGAAGCATAATCATCTATGACTTCATCTTTTTTGTGGCTCCAAAGGCTACCTCTTCTATCGTCTATAGACTGAACTGCAAGTTTCTTAGAAGGCTTGTCTCCTCTTTGTTCTTGTCCTTCTTTTCTTTTGACCTAATGGAGCTAGAAATATCTGTATGACTGACTCTACCTAGTCTTGTAGTAATTTATGTTTCTTTTTTTTTTAATGTTAATTTGCAGATTAGAGGAATAAAATCATCTTCCTGTATTTATTCTATGACTTTATGAGAGGCTCAAGGAGAATTCCTGGAGAAGGAAATGGCAGCCCACTCCAGTGTTCTTGCCTGGAGAATCCCAGGGTCGGGGGAGCCTGGTGGGCTGCCGTCTCTGGGGTCGCACAGAGTCGGACACGCCTGAAGCGACTTAGCAGCAGCAGCAAAGAAACAGTCAGCCAACCAGAGGTGTAGAATTGGTATAGAGTTTAAGGCTCAAGAGACAGTTTTCTATGACAGTTAACCTGGGGTATCTTCTAATGCACATTAACGAAGTCTTCTTTATGTACAGTTGGGAAGGTCCCCTGGAGGAGGAAATGGCAACCCCCTCCAGTATTTTTGCCTAGAGAATCCCATGGACAGAGGAGCCTGGAGGGCTACAGTCCATGAGGTCGCAAAAAGTCGGACATGACTGAGCGACTAACATAATATATTTAGTGTTTCCACATTTTTCGATTCAGTCTATTCTTTTTTAACAGGAGTATCATAGAACATGTTTTTACGCATTTTATCAGGATGTATACAGTACCTCCGAATTCTTCTCATCACTAGAGATGTTACCTTTGACCTCTTGGTTAAGGTTATCGATCCAACGTAAAAATCCTGTGGCCAGAGTAATGGTAATATGCAGATAGGCTAAGACTTAGGTTGCATTCTCTTTCCTAAAAATAAGTGTTAATTCTTTTTAACTAAGAAGTATCATGTGGGAAAGTATTTGAGACTATATAAACGTTCTGTTCTCTTCAGATTGTCACCTACTAGTTTTTAGCATATGTTGGTAAGTTTTACATGAACAATTATTACTGTGGTGGCTTCCAAGTGATGATTTCCTAATTTTCTTTTTCCTTTTAAAGTTTTATTTTATCTCATAATATATATATAAAACTTTTCTGTTTTATTGTAATGTAAAAATATCTAAAATGTTATTTGTATAAGAAGTAAACTGCTGGAGTAATGTCACAGTTTTTGCTTCATTGGCTTATTTTAATACATTCTCCTTGTACAGTAAGCTCAGTAGGGTCAGGGATTTTGTTTTATTCACTGATGCATTTCAAAGGAGTTAGAACATGTAGTAGTTGGTAATAAATGTTTTAAAATTTGTTTTGTAGATAGAGAAATGGAGGCTTAAAGAGCTAAAATAACTCAAATATGGCAGTCAGGATTCCAACTAAGTTGGCACACTTTCATTTACCTCATTACTGCAACAAATGGTTAATGTTTATTTTCCACAAGTTTCTTGAGTTTGAAGAAGGCATTACATTGTGTTTTGTTTTAAATGACATTCTGATGCTTATAGACTGCACCAGGAATTTTCTCATTAAAAATTAATGAGACAGAATCAGTCGAACTGTATTACAAATTTATTCAGTCACATTTTTAAGCCTGATACAAGGCATAAAAAATGAAAAAGCAAGACTGTCCTACATAATCCAATGGTGGATTATCCTCATTGTAGTTCATGATGCTGGCAGAAGCTGCTGAGACAGGAGGCTTCTGTGTGACAAGAGGTTTTGGCACCTAAAATAGACATTTCAGAACATGTGACGTGCTTCCTGAGCACTAGACGTGACTTAATGTAGGAACAAACTCATGAGGACTACACATTCCTGATTTCTCTCTCAGTATAGTTGATGCATTGCTGTGATCTGAGACGAAAGAAATAAGATCCAAAGAAACTGAGGGACTCTTTAGAGTATGTTACAGCATTTATCAACGATGTGCTCAGCATAAATGATGTAACCTTAGAAGGAAGTCTTTGTTTATATTCACTTAAATCTGTACTGATAAGGGTACAACTGACCAGTTTGTATTCTCTCTGTACCAAGTTCTGGTATAAGAGACACAGTTAGCAGTTGGCTGATGAATGGATCTCAGGTAGATGAGACGTACTACCTGCCCTCTGGGACATCTCAGTTCTCTACCTCCATTTGGACTTAACAGGATTGAAAATTAAAATTGGGACACAAGAAAAATCTGTGTGTTCAAAATCTTTTCAGTTCAGTCGCTCAGTCGTGTCCGACTCTTTGCGACCCCATGAATCGCAGCACGCCAGGCCTCCCTGTCCATCACTAATTCCCGAAGTTCACTCAAACTCACATCCCTTGAGTCAATGATGCCATCCAGCCATCTCATCCTCTGTCGTCCCCTTCTCCTTCTGCCCCCAATCCCTCCCAGGATCAGAGTCTTTTCCAATGAGTCAACTCTTCGCATGAGGTGGCCAAAGTACTGGAATCTTTAGGCTATAGTAAAAACTTCTAGGAGTGGTAAGGATCAAAAGTTGGTTAAATTTACACACTTTTCATACTTCTAGCCATAGAGCAATAATCGGCCAAATTATGATCTATCTTTATTGTTATTAAAAAAATACGAAATCATTTACAAATGGACTTACATACAAAAGTGGGAAAGACTCACAAACTTAGAAAACAAACTTATGGTTGCCAGAAGGAAAGGATTGGGGCAAGAGATAGTTAGGGAATTTGGGATGGACATGTTCAGTTCAGTCGCTGTCGTGTCCGACTCTTTGCGACCCCATGAATTGCAGCACGCCAGGCCTCCCTGTCCATCACCATCTCTCG
>SJYV01042493.1:0-23540 GCA_006410875.1 Neotragus pygmaeus
TTGGGTTTCTCTTACCTTGGGCGTGGGATATCTCTTCACGGCTGCTCCAGCAAAGTGCAGCTGCTGCACCTACTTTGTATAAGGAGTATCTCCTCACTGCCACAATTCCTGGCTTTCAACATGGGATAGCTCCTCTAGGCCCTCCTGCACCCACGTAGTCACTGCTCCTTGGACGTGGGGTGGCTCCTCTTGACCATCACCCCTGACCTCGGACATGGGGTAGCTTCTCTCGGCCATGTTTAGTGCGCAAGTCACAGCTGCCTGTGCTTAGTGTGCTGGTCGCAGCCACCTGTGCTTAGTGTGCTGGTTGCAGCCAAGAGATGGAGAAAGCTTCTGACATAGATATCAGAAGGGGGCAGAAAGAGTGCCCCACTGCTATCTTTATCCAGATGTTTTATGTCTATTAGAAAACTATTAATCAGATAAGAGAGACACCTCAAGGCTGATGGAGTTTCACTAGGCCCCTCTCCTACAATATGCATTTTTGAGATAGGATGGCATGAGATGTGTCGTCCTCCAGCCATGAAACAATTGATATGAATACTGGTTTGTTGAGTTATTATCAGCCCAAGGTTTGAGAAAATAAAAAAAGGTTAGTCTTAGGCTGAACCATTTTGAAGAAAGGCAAATTCCAAAGCAAATACATAATACATTAATATATCTTAAGAAAAACAGTTCCATAAGAAAAAAGCATTGGTTAGCTCAAGATTTGAGCAAAGTTAAATTCAGGTGGAACCAGGTGTTGTCATGGCAACATGGAATTTTAAGAGAAAAAAATCTGACACTTGCAGCCTATTTCCTCCATTTGGAGGCCCCTGGCCTTCCTGCCTGTTACCCTCTCATTCCCCTCTTTTTTTTTTTTTTTTTTTAAGGAGAATTATGTTGCCTAGGGAAAGAGGCATCATGTTCATTCCATAACTACTTCCTACTGTTGAGGGGTGTCATCCTTAAATTGTTGAGGCAACATATTCTCCTAACCCTCATATTGAGGGTCTCTGATACAGGGGCCCCAAGTAGTAGTTGGAGGAAGCTGCCACAGTCGCAAGAGTTTAAGCAACCATTTGTAACTTAAAGCCTTCAAATGACTAGAAATAAATCCAGCTACAGTTACAGATGCAGGGAGCAAACAGCAAAAACAGAACAATTGGAATTATTGCAATTACTATAGTTTTCCACCATAAGGAACTAGTTAATGTCTCCCAAAGTGAGGCAATGGAGGCTTCAGGAGTATCCATAGCCTGAATCATCTTGTTTATGTGTTTAGTAAAGTGAGTAACATTAGTGCTCATATCAGGTATTTATGTACAGCACTGGGTATGAATAACAGCGCAAGTTCCTCCTTGTGCAGCTTTCAGAATATATAAGGCCAATCTGTTTTGTAAAATCACCTTTCTAATTTTTATTTGTTCAGCATTAAAAGCTGAAATAGATTTTTGAGAATCTTGTAAAGCTCTTGGGTAGAGTTAGAGCATCCACTCGTAGCATAACATCTGTAGTTCCCAGAGAGGGAACAAATACTGCAGCCAAATGATCATACTACTGAAATACAGACCTTGCCCAGGGAATTCCAAGGTGTGGTAAATTAGCAGGCTTCTCTGGAAGCTTTGAAAATATGAAGCCATGAGTAAAAGCTAGACCTAGGGTGCATCTCCCTCTCCAGCCAGGGGGAAGCCGTGCCCATTGGTAAGAGCCATATACTCAGTAGGTCCTGTTTGGAGCAAGCCAGTGTGACTGAGGTATCCAGTTCCAATCAGTGCCTGGCCACGCAAAGGAAGGACCTGAACTGGGATTGAAAAACATGGGAATGATTACGTTGCATATTTCCTGAGGTAAAAATCCCAAGTGTTTCCAATCATTATAATTAAGTTGTTGGGTAACTTCTGGGGATGGCTCTATTTGTTCCCAGCATATAGGGGAGCTAGATATTAGGCATCACTTTTCAGGAGTTAGCGATATAATCTCATCCCATATTTGATAAATGTCAGGTAAAAAGCCATTTACCTTCTTCTGTGTAGCAAAATAGTCATTAAACCAAGACAATGTATAATCAAAATTAAAAGTCACGTTATGTCCATAGTTAAGGCACAAAGTGTTGCGCCAGTCCATCTTAGGATTGTTAGATGTCATCAGATTAAGAAGAGGCATCACATATGATTGTTGTCGAAGGTATTCACAGATTTGGAGAAAGTCCTTTCCTTGAGGTGAAGATGCCCACCATGGGAAGCCTTCCACTGATGGAGAGGGGAATGGGCCACAAAGCTAGCAGTTTGACCAATTGTGGAATGTAGCATAGGACTGAGCCCAGGACAGGAAGGCATTGTCTTGAGGATCAAATGGCAGACTCAGAAATTTTGGAGTCAGCAGAAGCAGGCTCACATAGATTATCAGGCCCATCTGAAAAGCAGAAATTCAGAGCATAGAAAGTAAAGACAAGAAATGACATCACTTAGTTCTGGTCAGGGTGCCACCTCTTAACTCAAGTGTGATGCACCCATGAATCATTTCCTGGCACTTCAACAGCTGGGGGAGAAGAAAGAATAATCTGGTAAGGGCCTTCCCAGAGGGGCTCAAGGGATTGGCCCCCAGATCTCAATTTTTTTTTTTTTAAATCAGGACCTCAGTCTCTGGCTCAAAGAGAGGCTTGCTTGACTCAGAGGCTGGGTCAGGAGTCACCTCCTGGAGTTCCATTAATGCCTGTTGGAAAGCTGAGAGCTGTTACATAACAATGTCTGTGCATAAAAAAGGGGCCTCCATAAATACATTTAAAGGGGGACAGTCCCTCCTCTTTGAGGGCAGTTCAAGCCCTCATTAAAGCTATGAGTAGAACTTTAAGCCAATTGTCCTGCATCTTTTGAGTTAATTTGCACAGATGTCTCTTAATAATGTCATTAGCTTTTTTCAATCTTTCTTGAGGATTGGGGTCTCCAGGAACAGTGTAAGTGATATTCTATTCCTAGAGCTTGTGATACCCCCTGAGTTATAGCAGCTTTAAAGGCAGGGCCATTGTCACTGTGAAGGCTCTGTGGCAGCCCAAACCCGGGAACAATTTCATGGATTAAAATTATTATAACCTCCTTAGCCTGTTCACTACAACAACAGGGAAAAGCCTCAATGCATCCAGTAAAAGTAGCCACCCAAACTTGTAAGCAAGAATATCCATTAGCTTTTGGCATATGAGTAAAATCAATTCCCGGTCCTCTCCAGGATATTTTCCACTTCGTTGTAACCCAGATTTTGCTAGCTTTTCAGTCTTTGGGTTATTTTCCTGACAAACCTCACATCTTTTGATAATGTTCTTTAAAGTCTTCATTACATTTTTACCTTCAAACAAACGAGAAGCCATCTGGTAAGTACTCTCCAACACCTAAATGAAAACTGTGGTGTAAATTCTGAAGAATTTTCCAATGAGCATTTTCAGGAATTGTTCATCCTCAGACTGTAACCACCCTTTATCAGTAATCTTTGTTCCTCTTTTCTTCTATTTTTCTAATTCCTCCTCAGTGTATTGTGGTTTTTTTTTTTTTTTTTTTCCTGTTCCACAGAACCTGTCCAGATCAAAGGCATCTGCAGTGAAGGGGTTTCTTCAAGTGCTGTTTTTCTGGCTTGACAGTCAGCCAGCTTAGGCTACTTTACTTCCGTCCCTGCTGTGCCCTTTGCAGTGCATAACGGCGACTTCTTTATGACAATATATAGCAGTTAAAAATCTCTTTGAAATACTTAATAGGTTTTCCTGTTGCTGTTTTAAGCTTTGTCAAATAAGCATACTTAGAATCAGTGTAAATATTTACTTGCTGCCCTTTGCTTAACTCTAGAGCTCGAGTCAGAGCCACAAGCTCTGCTAGCTGAGCAGTGGTTCCCTGGGGGGNCAACTACTGAAGCCTGCAAGCCACAGAGTCCTGCTCTGCAATAAGAGAAAGCCCAAACACTGCTATGAGAAGCCCAAACACCACAACTAGAGAAAACCTGTGTGGAGCAATGAAGACCCACCGCAGCCAAAAATAAACAATTTTTTTAAAAGGAAGGAATTTGGAACATCTGTCTTACTCACTGAAAAAGAGGAGGCAAGTTACTTTTAGGGAAGGATTTCATGACTCACCAGAGAAGGATTCCCTGGTGGCTCAGATGGTAAAGAATCTGCCTGCAATGCGGGAGATCTGGGTTTGATCCCTGGGTTGGGAAGATCCCCCTGGAGAAGGGAATGGCTATCTACTCCAGTATTCCGGCCTGGAGAATTCTGAGGACAGAGGAGCCTGGCAGGCTATAGTTTATGGGGTCACACAGAGTCAGACTTGACTAAGCGACTTTCACTTTGGTGTTATCAGGGCAACATGATGAAGCAAGCCCCCAATTTTAATATTTAAAATATGTGCTTATGAAATATTTTCTGCTGCCTCTGCAGAAGGAAGCATCCCTTGGAAAAGGACAAGATGACAAAGATTCCCATAGTCTTCAGATAAGGGTGGCGTGCACAGGGATGCAGTGAGGCAGTGCAGAAAAATAATCTCAATTACACGTTCCCAGCAGCTTTCTTCTTTGACTCAGAAATCATTAAAAAAGAACAACAGAAAGGGAGATTTGCCCCTAGCAAGTAGTGCTGGCATGAGACTAGGGAACTGGGCACCTGCTGGCACAGTCACTGTTTCCTCCTCTGAGCAAAAGGGATAGGTCATGTCCCTTCCTCAGCCAGGGCAACTCACTGTCTATGGCCACCAGCTCTTGCTACTTACTCACCCAAAGAGAACAACCTGTAAGATCTCAAAACAGAAAAGAACTAGCCATTCCTGTCCAGGTCTTTCTAATGCAAGAAGTCCCTTAATGAAAAAAAAAAGAAAAAGCATGTAACACCCAGGTTTTAAGTAGATAGGGGGAAAGACAGAGACAGAGAGATGGAGTCAAAGAGAGACAAGGGGTGTATTTGCAAAGTCTAGAATATAGAGAAAATATCTCATCTATTAATTATACTTTGGGGAGAATTAATGATTAAAACCATGGCTTTAAATTTACAGATCTTTTGCCTGCAAAAGCACCTGGAGGGAAAAACATCCTGGGTGTACTGTATGAAAATGGAACATATTATTTAAAAATAAAAATTTCCCTAGGTTTCTACACTTCTCAAATATACATTTTTTTAAAAAAGGGCATCCTTAAATTTCTTTCCAATATTCTTTCCAATATATATTTATATGATTTTCATTTGTCTCTTTGATTTCTGCCATTAGCTGCTGTGAATCAAATAAAATACCATGCTGACACATACCAAGGTCCCAAGCCAGTGCCACATCAGGTATAGCACCAACTCCTTTTCCCTGGCTGGGGAAGCTCCAACATGTGCCAATTCAACCTGCTGCTACTCCTGTCTCTTATACACATCTTATTTTGAGATCCATCCATGTTGCATATATATCAATAGTTCCTTTTTGTTTAAAACATGGTCTATTCATTTTTGTTGCTATATAGTATTTCATCTGGAGAAGGCAATGGCCACCCACTCCAGTACTCTTGCCTGGAGAATCCCATGGACAGAGGNATTCCTTCCTCTCTAAACTAAAATTTATTGAGTATTTCCTCAATTTTTTTTTTCTGCTAAACCATACAATAACCTGATTCTGTAAAGCAGGAGCACTTGGGAACCTAGAGAAAAGTGGTGGAACTGGAGCCGGGCTGACCCACGGGCAAGTTGCAGGTTCCACGCGCTGTAAGAGGGGATTCTAAGTTCCCCTGTGTCATCACGTTGGTGAAACTTAATTATAAACGTCTTAAGGTTGACCAAAAAGAAAAAGATACTTGGAAAGTAAACAAAATAATCATGATATTCAATTCCTACTGTACTGCAGAGCACAGATCCAGAACTTTATTGTTTTACCTGTCACATCCATAGTAACATTTAGATCTTTACACATTTTGAGTTTAGAAACAAGATTTTGTCCACATAGATATTCAAATGGTCATTCTTTCCTTATAGTATCTATAATGTTATAAATCAAGGGTCCAATATGTATTGGAGTTAATGTATTGCATCTGATATGTAAAGCAGTGGTCTATTTTTGGAATTTCTAGTCTTTTTCATGGGTCTAGTGTGATTTTGACTTTAATATATATATTTTAAATTCCCTAGTTAAGTCTTCCTTTCAGCTAGTATTGAGAGCTACTACCAGCTACAAAGGCTTCCCTGGTGGCTCAGTGGTAAAGAATCTGCCTGCAATGCAGGAGACACAGGAGACTCAGGTTTGATCCCTGGGCTGGGAAGATCCCTTTGAGGAGAGCATGGCAACCCACTCCAGTATTCTTGCCTGGAGAATCCCATGAACAGAGGAACTAGGCAGGCTACAGTCCATAGGGTGGCAAAGAGTCAGACATGAGTGATGCATGCATCAGCTACAAAATTACTAGGTCAGGCCAGAAAGGTTATGCAGTGGAATGGAACAGAAGAGAAAACATCAATACATATCAAATATTGTTTCAGAAACTTTTTCCAATTAATGTGCGTGTGCATTCTAAGTGGAGATCTAAAAGTATTTATCATAAGTGATCATCAAAAAACAAACAAACAAAAAAAGGTTTGAAAACCACTGCTAAAATGTAACCTGTGAAAAAACTACTTAGGAAAATCCAACCTGAATATTATTTTACAGTCATCATCTAGCAAAGTTCTGAAGTTTTTCTCTTCCACAGGTGGTTGTAGACCAGAATTCACAGAAAGCAGATATACTGGAAACAAGCAAGGGAAAGCCAAGCTAATGGAACAGGAGGAGCTCATTACAAGTCTGTAATGCTGACCCAAGGTCAGAAGTAACAGTGAGCCTGTGATGGGAACATCACACATGAAAACTGCTCATCTGCAGCTTGAGATTTGTTCAGCATCAGCATATTTCAGTTTTAAAGTTTTAATCAGATGTCAAGCAAGAAAACAAAATTTGAGGGGAAGAAATTGAAGCCAATTTAGTTATTAAATGATGTTAAGTAATCATTATTATTGAAGAAAAGGCTCTTAGAATTTTTGCTTGAATCTTGAAATAATTATTGTTCAGCCTGTCAGTCTAACCAGTGAGTATTTACTGACTATCTGCTAAAGTATGTCTGGTCAATGAAACCAAATAAAAGAAATGGGCTTTGTTTTTAAAAATAAGGACTGTGTAAAGAACAAGTGGATTGTGCCATATGATTTTCCCTTCCTAATTACTTCATTTTAGAATATGGAAATGTAAGTAAATTTCTAATCCCTCAATGTGATATTTTATCTTTTCAAATAACCTAAATATACGTATTAGCTGTGAATTTTACAGTTTTCCCATTAATGAGAATTGTATTTGGTAATTATTTCACAATACATACAAATATTAAATTACATAACATCTGAAACTAATATGTAAATTATATCTCAGTTTTTTAAAAAGCTAGAAACATCCATTTATGATAAAAACTCTCCAGAAAGCAGGAATAGAAGGAACATACCTCAACATAATAAAAGCTATGTATGACAAACCCACAGCAAACATTATCCTCAATGGTGAAAAATTGAAAGCATTNTATCTCAATAGATGCAGAGAAGGCCTTTGACAAAATTCAACATCCATTTATGATAAAAACTCTACAGAAAGCAGGAATAGAAGGAACATACCTCAACATAATAAAAGCTATATATGACAAACCCACAGCAAACATTATCCTCAATGGTGAAAAATTGAAAGCATTTCCCCTGAAGTCAGGAACAAGACAAGGGTGCCCACTTTCACCGCTGCTTTTCAATGTAGTTCTGGAAGTTTTGGCCACAGCAATCAGGGCAGAAAAAGAAATAAAATGAACCCAAATTGGAAAAGAAAAAGTAAAACTCTCACTGTTTGCAGATGACATGATCCTCTACATAGAAAATCCTAAAGACTCCACCAGAAAACTACTAGAGCTAATCAATGAATATAGTAAAGTTTCAGGATATAAAATCAACACTCAGGAATCTCTTTCCATAGTTCTTCAGGCACTTTGCCTATCAGATCTAATGCCTTGAATCTACTTGTCATTTCCACTGTATAATCTACTGCATAACCCATTTTATAATCTTTCCCTTGAGATATTGCAAAAGACAGTAACTTTTCATCATTAGCTTTTAGTTTCCTACAGTCTATACCCAATGCATTTGTCAGAGGGATGCTTCTAAAATCTCTATCAGTAACTATCATTTCTCCCCTTAGAAATCTCCAATAGCTTCTCATTTTCCTGTGAGTAAAAACAAACGGAAAATTACAACAGCCTGAAAAACTCTGAATGATTTTTATTTTCTTAGTACTCTGATCTCATGTCCTTCAATATTTCCTTTGGCTAATTTGTCTTCTCTATTGTTTTTGGAACATATTAGGCATGCAAATGTGTTTCCTGCACTTAGTATGTTCTTATATTTTGTGGTTTTCACTTTCTTCAAGTTTTTACATAAAGGTCAGCTTCTCAGGAAAGCTATCCTGACAGTACTATAAACTTCCTTTCTCTGTTCTTATCCACTTTACCACTGTGTTTTTTCCCTCATAACATCACTTATCCTCTTCTTACAGACCACTGACTCTAAACTTTTATACTTTATTTTTGGCACTGCCATGTGACCTACATGATCTCTCTTCCCCAATTGATTATAGCTGTGCAATAGCAGTGACTGTCCATAATCCCATCTACTCAGACACCAGGGAACTCCTGGCATTATGTTTAATTTTATTGTTGGTATCTACCTTTAGAATTTCCATCTCAAGAGCAGAAATTTTCATCATCCTATTGATTCATTTTCCTGGTGTCTAAAGCAGTGTCTGATATAAAATATATGCACTTAATGAATATGAGCTTAATATGTAAATGAAGAGCTTACTGGAAGTGTATGCAAAGTAAACATTTCTTTTTTATAGTATGTCTCCTTCCCTGTAGATGTCTTGTTCATAGCACCTAAATTACTGGCCACCATAGTCAAGTCTTTGTATTTAACTGATACCTTCCAAATGTCTATGAAAACATATTATATGATTAGTTTGGTCTTCATTTTTCTCTTTAATTTGCATTTATTTATTTTTGGCTGTACTGGTTTCTGTTGGTCCCGATGGGCTTTCTTTAGTTGTGGAGAGCAGAGGCTACTTTCTGTGTGTGGTGAGTGGGCTTTTCACTGTGGAGGGCTTCTCTTGTTGTAGAGTGTGGGCTCTGGAGAGCATGAACTTAAGCAGTGATGGTAAATGGGCTTAATTGCTTTGTGTCATGTGGAATCATCCTGGACCAGGGATTGAACCTGTGTCCTGTGCATTGGCAGATGTATTCTCAACCACTGGACCTACAGAGAAGTCTGGAGCCTTCATTTTCTTATTATGTAACAATATTGTATTATCTTACAGTCATAAATTAAAGTAGCCAGACATAGTGAAAAGACTATAAGAGAGAGCAATAGAAACACCTGTGGTGGATTCGTGTCGATGTATGGCAAAGCCAATAGAGTATTGTAAAGTAAAATAAAGTAAAAAAAAAAAAAAGAGAGAGAGAGAGAAATATGTTGAGATAGTATAGTAAATTGTGCGTCACAATAATTTGGAAAGTACTGGGATACACACATACACACAGACACACACAAAGGAGTAATATCCAAAAGCAATTGGGTTGTGAATGCAAATTATAAACCCTTAAAATCACATAGAAGTAAAATCAATGACTTCAAAACCTGAATGTCAGAAATATTTGAACCCAATGAAATAATGATTCATTTGAAAAATAAACACTTTAAAAGTTTTCACATTTAAGCCATTTATAAAGGAGAACTCACCAAAAATAATTTTCTACACAGATGAAGTCCATGAGAACATCTGTTACATCATCACACATATAAAATCATTGTATTTCTAGAGGTGGTAATTAGGCATGTAAGCCACATCAAATAAGTGAAAACACATTGACTCCACGGTGATATTTTTAAATTTAGTTAAGTTCTGTTGAATTACATAAAAATCACTGAAAGGAAGTAGTCAAGATAACCCTGAAGGGACAAAATATTACACTTTTTAAAATATTGTTGTTCTGTAGCTAAGTTGTATCTGACTCTTGACCCATAATTAATTGGATCAAATAACTGTTCTTTACTGAGATATTATATGTTGATTAAGTTTATGTATACAACAGAAGCCTCAGATTTTTTGTAGAGTGTTTTCATTTTGGTACACTGCACATGTAAAGATAATCATATTTGTTTAATAAAAATAATGTTTATAAAAAAACTTCAGGCATAATGAAAATTTAAAAGTTGACTAAAGAGTAAATTATTATTGATAATTTATCTTACCAATGCAGGAGACTTAAGAGATGGAGTTTCCATCCCTGCATCAGGAAGATCACCTGCAATGGGAAATGGCAAACCCCTCCAGTATTCTTGCCTGGAGAATTCCAAGAGGAGTGGAGTCTTGTGGGTTACAGTCCATAGCATTACAAAGAGTTGGACACAACTGAGCTTCTGAGCACACACACACATCAAAGAACTTAAAATTCATCAAAGTTTGGAGTATGTATAAGAAAGGATAAAATGTAATGTGAATCAGACAGCAATATATAACATAATCTAATTCTAGTAACAAATCCAAGAGTATATCTATTATTATCTTCATTGCACAGATAAGAATATTATATTTAGAAAGCATAATAAATTGTTCATGAAAGCAAGTATTAAAAGGACTTAGATTTAAACTTGGTGGTCTAACTCTGTAGTTTGTGTATGTATATACCTATGATCTGACTTTTTATGTTGCTGTTTAGTCACTAAGTTATGTCCAACTCTTCAGTGATCTCATGGACTTTAGCCCACCAGGATCTTCTATCCATGGGGTTTCCCAGGCAAAAATACTGGAATGGATTGCCATTTCCTTCTCTAGGGGATCTTCCTGACCTAGGTATTAAATTTGCATCTCCTGCATTGACAAGCAGATTCTTTACCGATGAGCCACCAGGAAAGACCCGTGACTCTATATTCAGTTCAGTTCAGTTCAGTGGCTCAGTCGTGTCAGACTCTGCGACCTCATGAATCACAGCACATCAGGCCTCCCTGTCCATCACCAGCTCCCAGAGTTTACTCAAACTCATGTCTATTGAGTCAGTGGTGCCATCCAGCCATCTCATCCTCTGTCATCCCCTTCTCCTCCTGTCCCCAATCCCTCCCAGCATCAGAGTCTTTTCCAGTGAGTCAACTCTTTGCATGAGGTGGCCAGAGTTTCAGCTTTAGCATCAGTCCTTCCAAAGAACACCCAGGACTGATCTCCTTTAGAATGGACTGGTTGTATCTCCTTGCAGTCCAAGGGACTCTCAAGAGTCTTCTCCAACACCACAGTTCAAAAGCATCAATATTTTGATTAACAGCTTTCTTCACAGTCCAACTCTCATAGCCATACATGACCACTGGAAAAACCATATCCTTGACGAAACAGACCTTTGTTAACTTAGACCTTTGTTAAAGTAATGTCTCTGCTTTTGAATATGCTATCTAGGTTGGTCATAACTTTTCTTCCAAGGAATAAGCATCTTTAATTTCATGGCTGCAATCACCATCTGCAGTGATTTTGGAGCTCAAAAAAAAAATTGATATAACAAAGACCTAAAGTTCTTGTTCCAAAGAATACTCAAGGCCAAAAATATATATAAGGTAGGAAAACTCTGCATGCTTTTTTGAAGACTGATAAGAAATACCTTTTTCTCCAGATCTTAGAAAATGATAGAATTTGGGTAAAAAACTAAATCTCTGAGCATTTAGAAGAAATGAGAAATTACTTTTTTTAGATATTATGCCTGTAACTTTGTAGTGTTAAAGTCACTATCAGAATTTGAAGGGAAGAAAAATTTCACAAAAATTAATTTTTGTTTGAAAGTATTCCAGAAAATCAACCTCTTTTAACTAATAGAAGAATCAAAGTAAACAAATCAATATTAATGGATAAACAGTAAGAATTTAATCATGAATATTAGGCAGAAACTGTTTCCCATCTTTATATTATATCTCTTATGTTATTGAAATGAGCATATTTACATAATCTTTGAATACAGTTTCAGTATTAAGATAGCCTCACAACCAAAGATTGCTTGGAAATATTGATTTATAAAATTTATATGTTTGATACATTTATCCTTTTTGTACTAACTTTTGTGAAAATATTTTCTGAAACTTTTTTTCATATGCACCATTTTGCTTTTATTTTCACTTTTACCTTATTTCTTATAAATGTAAAATTGAAAAGTCAATACTTTATGACCCTACTGACCTATGGATAAGTTGAGGCATTTACACTGTGGCTGATAAAGAAAATTCATTGTTTATCCTTTTTACCTGTATGTTCAAGTGAATTGAAAATACACATGATAAAGTGAAATCATCTTTGTGTAACTTTGAGCAAATCTCTAAGAATACTGAATCCTTTAGTGAAAATAAAGTGTTAATATAACATTTTCAAATTTGGTGAAAGCATACAATTCTGTGGGCTTGGTATAGTACTGAAATATTTGCATAAGTGTTTGTGGGTTATCTCAGATAAAATATGCTGTCAAAGGAGGATTATAATAAAATAATCACTCTACAGAAGAACACACACAGCAATAAGAGCCCATTTGTATACAGCAATAAGAAATAGAAGGAATGACATCATTGGATGGTGAAATAAAGCAATAATGTATTCTCTCAGATTTCCCATTTGCATAAATTATATCACAGAATGCTTCCTATATGCTGATGGATGTACATTTAACTGTAAGCAAATTAACAGTTATTACCATGGCGAAATTATGCCATTTGTACTTATATTAATGCAGGAGAAAAATGACTGAGATATAGAATGCCAGACATTGCTTGGAAAACAATTTATTATTTTATCCATGAAAGGACTTGAATAATAGGACACTAAGATAAAAAAGAGTTTAAGATTGACTTTGTGAGAAATTAAGAAATTGAATGAAATCCATAGAAACACAATGGTTAGTAAATGAAAGAAGTAAGTGAATTATAGGGAAGCATTTGGATATAAACCAGTGTTTTAAAATCTTTGTCAGTTTAGTTTTCTAACTGTAATAAAACTTTTATGATGGTAAATAAATTATCAAGGAAGACTTGGCTGAGCCTGTTGTTTCAGTCCCATGTGTGTTCAAACATAGATGTGGTGATTTTTTATGAATAACAAAATTCTATAAAACACATTAAAAAACCTATAACACGTGTGAGATATGTGCAGTAATTGCAGGTGTTAGAAACTTAAATTAACAATGCTTGTAGTAAAAATTCAGTGTGAGACAATTCACACATTATTTTTTATAGACACAATTAATTTGCGAATATATATTTTTTTCACCCTTAGTACTCTCAAGTGCATTTGAGTCTGTAGTAAGTTTAGTTTTTACCCAGGCTAGAGTGCATGGATATTTAAAACATAATTCCAAAGAACACTGAATTGAATGAATGCCACAATTACAGTAGTTAAAGATAAGATACATTTTGCAAATTTTTATATGTGAATACTAATTAAAGAAGAGAAACTTTTTTGTTGTTGTTGTTGCTGTTCCATTGCTAAATCATGTCCAACTCTTTTGCAACCCCATGGGCTGCAACACACCAGGCTTCCTTATACTTCGCTATCTCCCAGAGTTTGCTCAAACTCATGTCCATTGAGTTGGTGATGCCATCCAACCATCTTATCCCCTGTCACCCTCCTCTCCTCCTGCCCTCAGTCTTTACCAGCATCAGGGTCTTTTCCAATGAGACAGCTTTTTGCATCAGGTGGTCAAAGTACTGGAATTTTGCTATATATCAATAAATAGTGTTAATGTTTAATAACATCTTCATTGATAAATGATCTCTGATAATGACAATAATTTCAAAATAAATTTATTTTCAGGCCTTTGAGAGTAAGCAACTCCTAATTTGAGGCTAATGGAAAATACATTACATCAAAAAAATTCTAAATTATTTACAGAAGGCCAGCATAAGTAGGGAAATAGTTGAATCCACAGATGAGAGAAAATAAAAAGTGTTTCAATCAAATGTTAGGAAAGAGAAGACAGCTGTTTCAAGTTCTTTAGGGAAGATAATGCCAGAGGGACTAAATTGTGTTCAAATTATATAGCATACATTATATAAAATTTATTTTACATATGAAAATTTATTTTAAATATAGCTGATTGTCAAATGAAAGGAGAATTAAGGAAAGATATGTTTGTCAATATGCCATCAGAATAGCAGATATCACTCTAAGCATTGCATAAATTTTAATGCACAAAATTAGATATAAAAGTGTTGGAAAAGATGTGAAATGGGTGGTAACCCAAGGACAAAACACTGTAGGAAACACTACCTTCTCTCATGGAAGGGACGGTAACAGGAATAATGGCCCCAGGAAGGATCCCTGTCCAAGAGGCTTCTGGAGTATGTGCAGATGCTGCGGCTGTTGGAATTCCCATTGTTATTCCAACAATGAGAGCCAGTAGTCTCCAGTTCCACTATACCAGACAGGCTTTTTAGTTTCAATTGCCTAAAACTTTTATTGCTATTGTCACTGTAGAAGCCAGTCAATGGTTGCTCTGCTAGGAGATTTATTCGTTCACTGTTGCTGCTGTCACTGTCTGATGAGCCCATGGCAGCTCTGCTGCCGGCTGAGGCTACCGGGAGGTCCTTCATGCTTGTATTGGCACCACACTGCCTAAGCAAGAAGTTGCTGTTGCTGCCATGGGACATATCAACAGAACCAGAAAGGAAAAAATATCTATATATCTATATCTATATATAATCAGTTCAGTTCAGTCGCTCAGTCGTGTCCGACTCTTTGCGACCCCATGAATCACAGCACGCCAGGCCTCCCTGTCCATCACCAACTCCCGGAGTTCACTCAGACTCATGTCCATCGAGTCAGTGATGCCATCCAGCCATCTCATCCTCTGTCGTCCCCTTCTCCTCCTGCCCCCAATCCCTCCCAGCATCAAAGTCTTTTCCAATGAGTCAACTCTTCACATGAGGTGGCCAAAGTACTGGAGTTTCAGCTTTAGCATCATTCCTTCCAAAGAAATCCCAGGGCTGATCTCCTTCAGAATGGACTGGTTGGATCTCCCTGCAGTCCAAGGAACTCTCAAGAGTCTTTTCTCTCTCTCTCTCTCTCTCTCTCTCTCCCTCTCTGTATGTATATATATAATTCTTTCTCTCTCTCATCTTCAAATCTTTCATTAGTGACTCCCAACTGGCAAGACAGTATGAGCAATGTAGTTTTCAGATTTCTAGAGTCAGGTGATATCTAGGGGAAAGTGTAAAGGCAGATATAAAGATAAGAGTCGAAGACAACTAACAAACAAATGATGTACTGTGTCTCAATTACATTTGTGAACATTGAAAATAAATGAGAACTCTCTGATAGTATCTGAGTTGACTGAAATGCTGTCATTTCTAATAGGTTAGAAGCCACAGTGACAGAAATAGAAATTATCTTCTACAGAGGAAGGAAGCTAATACAGCAGTAAAGATTCATAGGAATAAAGGATCAATAGTCTGAGAGTCTCAAGATACTTATTACATATTCCAGAGGACATCAATCTAAAAAAGAGATTAAAAACAAAAACAAACAAACCAACAAAAACATAAGTCAAACCAAGAGGATGAAGAAAAAGCTCCATGGAGTTAAGTCACAAAAAGATAAAAGGTAGGTAGGGCAAATGATTAGATCAAAGGCTTGTCAGCTGTGGTCTAGATTATTCAAATCTTTCAAAGCCAGTGAAAAATTTTCAACTTAAGATTTTAGAATTATTTATACCAATTAGCTTTAATAATCTGTAAAATGTGGTTCTCACCTTACCTGTCTCATTAATTTCTAGTACTCTCTTTACATCTTGTTAAAGTATTTCATAGATTATATAACCTACTTATTGCCACATACTGAAACAATCACTGTGAAACTGTAAGAAGCATAAAGGAGAAATGAGAGAAAAGTAAATTATAATAAAATGTGTTCTATATATAATACCTCAGGCATGACAGCAGAATGCATAATAAAGATACATTAAAATCCCTTGTGTTATATATTTCTTGTTTGCTACTCCACATCCACACTCCACCTTCCTACATCCTGCTATATGCTGCTAAGGAATGGTTCATTTATGAAATATGAATAAGGTTCTTTACCATATGTATTTTACTGGAATTTGTTAATACAAGGCATCACCGGGGGTCACAGTGTGTGAGAAAGGAGGATAGGACATTAATTTTGTTTCCATCTCTGGTAGTTTGTAGCAGATTTGTTGCACGTAGGTACAGAGATCAGTCTTCAAAGAACTGTTGTGCCCAAGTTTCAGGAACTCCTCTCTCTTGTTTCTTCAGGTCTAGACTGGCTTTACTATGCTATTAAATAGAGATAACAACTCAAGACACCATGGTATGTCAAAGTGGAAAAATAATACTCTCCTCTCACAAGTGATGAGCTGAATCATATTTGCTTGCAACAAAATCATCTCTCTATAAGTTCATGGTTAAGTATTCCAATGTATACTGTTCATATCTTGAAATCTTAGATGTTGACAGATACACACAGATTTAACATATAAAATGGTCTTCAAGAAAATCACATTGTTAGGTAACAGAATAGAAGATGTATTAGAAAAATGAAGCATAGATAATGTGATGGAGTGGTGATAGCATAGATATATGGGAATAGTATCTGATTCGGAACAAAAAAACAAGAAACCTCCCAAACTGTAGGTATAGTCAAGATATCAAATGGGAAACTAGATATTTAAGAATTTAGAAGGTAAACAACTAGTTGGACTTTGGCAATAACATTCCCAAAATAAACATGCTCTCATTTGATATTTATAAAATAAAACACAGCATGGTTAAATATGAAACATTTAATCAGTGTTTTATTTTTAGTATTAGAAAAATCATGTTATAATTTATCAAATGTCAGAAGAGTACAATAGTAGCCATTATACAATTTGAAGAAATTTCATATAAGATTTTTGTATTTGGTACATTCATTAAAATAAAAATATAGGGCTGGTGTACGGGGATGATCCAGAGAGACGTTGTGGGGTGGGAGGTGGGAGGGGGATTCGGGATTGGGAGCTTGTGTGCACCTGTGGTGGATTCATGTCGATGTATGGCAAACCCAATAGAGTATTGTAAAGTTAAATTTAAAAATAAATTAATTAATTAATTAAAAAATAAAATAAAATAAAAATATAATTTAAAAACTGTAAGCTTACTATCAGTGTTGTTGTTGAGTTGCTAAGTCATGTCCGACTCTTCGTGACCCCATGGACTGCCACATGCCAGGCTTCCCTGTCCTTCACTAACTCCTGGAATTTGCTCAGACTCATGTCCACTGCTTTAGTGATGCCATCCAACCATCTCATTCTCTTCCACCCCCTTCTCTGCCTGTCCTCAATCCTTCCCACCATCAGGGTCTTTTCCAGTGAGTTGGCTCTTTGCATAAGGAGGCCAAAGTATTGGTGCTTCAGCTTCAGTCCTTCCAGTGAATATTCAGGATTGATTTCCTTTAAGATTGTCTGGCTTGATCTCCTTGCTGTCCAAGTTACTCACAAAAGTCTTCTCCAGCACTATAGTTTGAAATCATCAGTGTTTCGGTGCTCAACGTTCTTTATGGTCCATCTCTCATATGTGTTCATGACTACTGGTAAAGCCATAACTTGGTTTATATGGACCTTTATAGGCTAAGTGATGTCTCTGCTTTTTAATGCACTGTCTAGGTTTGTCATAGCTTTTCTTTCAAGGAGTGTCTTTTAATTTCATGGCCACAGTCACTGTCTGCAGTGATTTTGGAGGGCCACTGGTAGCAGGAGTCCTGGAGGCACATGATGGCATAAGTCTTTCTAGAGTTCACATTTAGCCTTACCATAGGGTCTGCAGACTCCAGGATCCTGCTCCAAAGTACAGAGAACACAGCCCCACCCATCAGCAGGAAATCGGATTAAAGATTTACTGAGCATGACCTTGTCCACCAAAGCAAGACTCAAATTTTACCACAACCAGTCCCTCCCAACAGAAAGCTTTCACAACCCTCTTATTCTCGTCCATCAGAGGGCAGACAGAAGCAAGAACTACAATTCCATGGCCTCTGGGAAAACAGACACACACACACAGAAACCGAACCAAAATGATCACAGCCTTGTTTAACTCAACGAAGCTATGAGCCATGCCATGCAAGCCACCCAAGTTGGCCTTGGGTGAGCCAAGACCACCCAAGATGGATGGGCATAGTGGAGTATTCTGTCAAACTGTGGTCCACTGGAGTAGGGATTGGGAAACCACTTCAGTGTTCTTGCCTTGAGAACTCCATAAACAGTATGAAAAAAAAAAAAACCTACTACTATAACCAGAAATAGTAGTGACATTTTCTCTACATGTCAGCTTTCTCACCTTTTGTATTGTTATGTCATTTTCAAGCTTCTCCCTTTATATTACTATTATAGAAGTTTAATGGAGGCTGCCCTGGTATTATGAGAATTTGTTCCCTTTTAAATCTAAGAAGTCTAATTATAAAATATTAGTTCACTAAGCTTTCTATAGTTCTTAAGAGAAATATAAATATATAAGGGAAAATGATTAACAGTTATTTCATATCACCTCAGAGGGAAATTTGAGAGGTTTAATTGGATAATATCTGCAAAGTGTTTTAATTCCTAGGAGAAAATAATATGTAATCATAAGAAAAAGGCACCACAATAAAATTATACTACATAAGTAGCAATAAAAGTAAGTTTAGTTTGGATTCTGAAAGCAGTAGGATATGATAAAAATTGCTCTAAATCTCTCTTTCAAATGTTATTTGGAAGGTCTCTAATCTCTATTTCAAATGTTATCAGCAAATACTCATAGAATTGTAAGCTATTATGGAAAGTGTAATAGATTGATAAACTATATGAGGGCTCTGCTATGTTATCAATTGTAGGGCTGTAAGACTTATAGAAATGCTGAGATTCAGTTTCCTTAGCTATAAGATAATGATAAAAATTCCTTTCTTGTTCACGCACTTTCTGTTAAGATCATAGTTTTAAAAGTTACATGAATGTACAGGAATCTCTAATAGGCTCTATAAATGTTTGCTTATACACACAGACACACACACATATATATGACATATATGTGAGTACTATTCAGTCATAAAAAAAATGAAAATTTGCCATTTGTGACAATGTGCATGAACCTTGAGAATATTATTCTAAGGGAAATAAATGTGACAGAGAAAGACAAATATGACTTCACTCATATGTGAAATTTAGACAGACAAATAAAACAAAACAAACAAACAAGAAAAAGTAGAAACAAATTCAGATACAGAGAAAAGACTCCTAGTTTTTGAAGGGAAAGTGAAAAAAGTCAAGGAAGTCAAATGTACAGAGGTTGGCAACTTGATCTTTAGGAATGACCATTTTATAAGCAGTACAGATGTCAAATTACAATGTTGTGCAGGGAGTATCATCAACTCAATGAACATAAATTTGAGCAAACTTTGGGAGACAGTGGAGGACAGAGGAGCATGGTGTGCTGCAATCCATGGGGCTGCAAAGACAAACATGACTTAGCAACTGGACTACATTAAGAGCACTTATATAATGGCTTATACTATTGTACTTTAATTAAAAATTATTAGTGTATACCCAAAATGGAATATGATAAGAGAGATAAGAAAGTGATCTCAGAATTTGCATGACCAACAAGCATGTCACTTATCTATCTTTTCAAGATATTGTTGACCCCTTTTGATTATGTATGATTCTTGAAAAAGCATTTTAAACCTAAGAGTTTGAGCAGCTGGGCAGATGTTGAAGGACAAGTGTTTAAATCATTAATTCTCAGAGTTGGTGGAATATTAAGTCATCTGGTGTCCGCAGCTAGAAATTTCTGATTACCTCCTGTGAGGTGAGGTATAATATAAGAATTTTTTGGTGAATCCAGTATGCAATCAGGGTTGAGGATCACTGGCCTAAGGGAGTTGCCCTCCTTTCCTCAGGTCCCTAGGAAGACTTGTGTTGTAGGGACATGGTGAGATGTTATGAATAAGGTTGATTCCATTTGTCTGCATTTGCTTGTCTTTGTTTCCATCAGAGATATTTTTATTCCTCAGTTCTATCAAGAGTTTGTTAATTTAAAAGAGAAACAAAAACACAAAAATAGTTTGCTTTAAATAAGATAGCTCAAACTATGTAATTCAAGTATATATATTAAAAAAAAAAAAACTTCCATTTATCTTTTTTTTTTTTTGAAGGGAATTAGGTCCTTGTTGGGAATTTGCAATCACATTTTCCATGTGTATTTCCATTCTCTAAGTTCATCATTACTTCACAGAGAATGAATATGATATTTTTCCTTTCTTATTAAACTTGAAACAAATGTAGAAAAAGCTTCCTCTTCTTGTAATGAGTTCATATAGTTCCTGCTATCAATAATGCCCATTGTGTCAGTTCAGTTCAGTCAGTCAGTCGTGTCTGACTCTTTGTGACCCCAATGAACTGCAGAACGCCAGGCCTCCCTGTCCACCACCAACTGGGTGAACTGGAGTTCACCCAAACTCATGTTCATCATCCATCGAGTCAGTGATGCCATCCAGCCATCTCATCCTCTGTTGTCCCCTTCTCCTCCCAACCATTGTGTAAGAACAACAAAAAACAAACATGTCTATAATTTAATTGATATTTTCTCAGTTTTGTCGTGGGAAAATTAGCACCCATCCATCAATACAAGTGTGAAATGATATCTTAATATATTGCAATATTTCTTTGCAGGTTATTTTGGATAGAATTTTTCTACATAATGAAAAGCAGAAACAGCAGTATGAAATCCAATGTCTTGACAATTAAATACCAATGTAAGGTATAGAATATAACATAACTTTAAAATAGCTCTTTCATTTTACTTTCCAGTCAAATTCTGACATATATTTTTAGTACTGTGACATATTATAAATGAGATTATTCTTTTCCTCAGTATAATCCATATTGTTCATAGGTTTTATTGCATGAATGTGTTGGTACTCCATTCTCTTTTAGTTTCTAAGTAGTATTACATTTTACGGATATGATATAATTTGGTTATCAATTTTTCCGTCAATGTATATTTGTGTTGTTTCATTTTTAACTGTTATTAATATGGCTGAAGTCAGCATTCTTATATAAGTTTGGTGTAATTATATTTTAATTTTTCATGGATAGAAAACCAGAATTGCTATTATTTAGCTTTATGAAAAAAAATTCATAAATTTTCATCTAATGCTGTTACTATTTTACTTTCAAACAAAAATAAATGATATTTCAGTGCTATATTTGTGAAAGTATGGTAGACATGGTATATTCTCATNTGAACATTTCCAAAGTACCTTTAGGTATATGGTAAAGAATCCGCCTGCAGTGCAAGAGACCCAGGTTCAATCCCTAGGTCAAGAGGATGCCCTGCAGAAGAGAATCGCTACCCGCTGCACTCTTCTTGCTTGGATAATTTCATGGATGGAGTGGCCTGGTAGGCTACAGTCCATGGGGTCACAAAGAGACATGACTATCACTTTTTCTTTCACAAAAGCATCACTGTTCCTTTACATGTTTGAGGTTGCTCTCATGATATAAATGCAAGACTCCTGAGAGTTTTTGTTAAATGATTATATCATACTAATTATCCTTGGAGATTAAAATTTCTAAAAGTTAAATAGGAACCTAAGATTTTCTTTGAAATATACATTTACTTCCTGGGCATAATGAAGAGAAGTTTGCAAACTGTGTGAGAGTTTCATTAGAATAGCTCATTTTGATTATGTTTTAAATGGTGATAATAAGGAAGCATCCTAACTAACGGGTCTATTAGCATATTTCTTGGAAGTCATGTAAGCACTATGTGACAGGGTTGAATCTAAATTAGTGAATAATTTAGAGATAAAAAGTTTCTGCCCTAACTACAATTATATTTGCAAGTTCTTGAAATTATGGAGTAGAACAGTTTTTAAGGTCACAGAGACCTTAAAAACTTCAGGTGACCTATCTGATCCTATACTGATTCTATTTCCCATGGGATTTTGAGAAAAATTAAGTAATCTCTCTGAGCCTCACTGCTCATTTGCAAAATGCTAATGATCATTATATTCACTGAATAGAGTTGTGAGAATTGGATAAAACCATGTATGGAAAAATGCACTGAAAGTCAGCCACGGGTTACAGGTATAATCTAGATATCAGACTCTCCTTTCTTCTCGATGCCTGGGTTGGGTCAGCTTGAGTCCCCCTGTTGCATACCATATTTTCTCTCCAGTGTTTCTGAAATCCTGAGGCAGATCAGTTCTCACAGTCACATTTCACCTTGGCCTTCGTTTCTGTTCAATGCTGTTCTCTGTGTGAATTTCAGGATTCTTTTCTTTGCTGCTGTTCACTGTCAATTCAAACAAAGCAAAGCACATCCTCCTGATTTTCTTCTGTAAAAATTTAGTTCTTACTAGACCCTACTGCCACACTCTGCTCTATATCTCAGGTTTGTCTAATCATATCATTAAACACCCATTAGTGTACTCTGCTAAACAACTGGACTGACTCAGCCTGCAGTTTCTCTTTCCCACTTTCCCATCTGAGAGTATTTATGTCACCGCCGCTTACCTCCCCATCCTCGCCACACACGTGATTATTTTGTTTTTTATGTCTTTTCAGCATTTTCAGTAAAGGAAATGTAGTTCTGTATGTTTTTAATTACCTAATGAATGGGCCAGTTGAGTTACTCTTAAGAATCCATCTGAGACTGAAAGGACACATCTTGTCTTGACCGCCTGTTTGATCTTAGTTGTAAGTTGAACAGCCTGACCTANAAAGGAAATGTAGTTCTGTATGTTTTTAATTACCTAATGAATGGGCCAGTTGAGTTACTCTTAAGAATCCATCTGAGACTGAAAGGACACATCTTGTCTTGACCGCCTGTTTGATCTTAGTTGTAAGTTGAACAGCCTGACCTACTTTACAAGGGCAGGCCATTTGTTTAAGGAAGATAGGATTTATTTGCAAAATGTATATGCTCTCATTCTGGCCTTAATATCCTCATCTGTCTGAAGAGAGAACTAATATTTTATCTGTCCAATATGGTGCTTATGATGAGTAAATTAGAAAATCACTATTGATCTATTTTGCAAAATTTAAAATGCATTACATGGGCAAAACTGAATTGAAACATGGCACAATAAACAAAACATGGACCCTAACATTAAAAGACCTGTTAAGTGACCTTAAATGAGTCTTTTGACCTGCCTTTACTTCACTGACTCTTAAAAACATTGTAGTTGTTGTTCAGTTGCTAAGTCCTGTATGACTCTTAGTGACCCCATGGACTACAGCATGCAAGGCACCTCTGTTCTCTGCTATCTCCCTGAGTTTTCTCAGATTCATGTCCATTGAGTCGGTGACGTCATCCAACCATCTCCTCTTCTGTCGTCCCCTTCTCCTCCTGCCCTCAATCTTCCCCATCATCAGGATCTTTCCCAATGAGTCGGCTCTTCTCATCAGGTGGCCAAAGTACTGGAGCTTCAGCTTCAACATCAGTCCTG
>SJYV01042497.1:0-25654 GCA_006410875.1 Neotragus pygmaeus
AAGAAAAGCTATGGCAAACCTACACAGTGGAATGAAAAGCAGAAATATTACTTTTTCAAGAAATTCTGTACAGTCAGTTTTTTTTTTTAATAGTTTTTCCAGTAGTCATGTATGGATGTGAGAGTTGGATCATAAAGAAGGCTGTGTGCCAAAGAACTGACACCTTCAACTGTGGTGCTGGAGAAGATTCTTGAGAGTCTCTTGGGTACAAGGAGATCAAACCATTCCATCCTAAAGCAAATCAACCCTGAATATTCACTGGAAGGACTGATGCTGAAACTGAAGCTCTAATACTATGGCCAACTGATTCGAAGAGCTAACTCTTTGTAACAGACCTTGATGCTGGGAAAGATTGAAGGTGGGAGCAGAAGGGGGAAATTGAGGAAGAGATGGTTGGATGGCATCACTGACTCAATGGAAATGAGTTTGAGCAGACTACTGGAGATAGCTAAGGACAGGGAAGCCTGGCACGCTGCAGTCCATGAGGCTGTAGACAGTTGCATGTGATTGAGCATTTGAACAACAAAATATCTTTTCTCACAAAGATAAAGAAGACTTTAGGCATTTCTGGAGGATTTCCTCAAGATAGAATTTCTAGTTTAAAAGGTAAAGATACTTTATAGTTTGATACTTTTATATTTTTATACATTTTCTCTAAAATGTTCCTGGTCATTTCATTTACACACCACCATGTTTGAAAACATTAGATGCCTTGCTAATGCTGGAAATCATTTTTGTGTTTGTCAATATCATAGAAAACTTGAATTTCAATTTTGTTTTAATTCATTGGGCTATTATTATGATTTATCAGTGGATTTTAACATTTTTCATATGCTTATTAAAAATTGCTTGGTTTTTCTTCTTTTGGGAATTGTCTTTTCTTTTGCCTCGATTTTCTTTCATGTTTCTTTTTTCTTACTGATTTGTAAAAGCTCTTAATCTATTACCTGTGTTGAAAATATTTTCTCTCAGTATATGTTCTGTTCTAAGTTTGTTCTTGGCATCTTTAATGGACATGCATTTAATTTTTATTCTGTAGTATGTTTTCAAGCCACTGTTTTTATAAATAATACTATTATCCTAAATCTATATAACATTCCCCATGTACCAAACTATAAAGCTTCATAAATATTATTTTTAGCACTCATTGCAGCCAAATGAGTTTCTATTGTTATGATTTTATCATTGCCATTATAAAAATGAGAAAAATGAGGCATAAGGGAGTCAATACCATAAGTGAACGCCAGTGGCAAAACTAGGACCTGAATCTAGGCTGTTGGCTCCAGACCTTCGCTCTTAGTCTCTCCATCACATCATCTCTCATAAAGGAACCCTACATTCCTAGTTATTCCTAGAGTAGTGGGTTATTGTAGAATACATTACAAAAGCTATGAGTATGCCAAGACTGGCTTTACGTGAAGATGACCATGAACCGTACATGTGGGGATATCCGTAGATGACCTTCTCTCAAACAAATTCTTCTAGCATCCCTATTCTCTCATCTACTGAATGAAATCTTAAAATCGATGCTTTTCTTCAAACTTTCATGGTTCTTAAGATTATAAAAAAACTAATTGAACATGTTAATAAAGATAATGTTGTAAATATTCATTTAGGCTGGAGGAGTGACATCAGCAAGATGACAGAATGGAAAGGCCCAGCTTTTGTTCCCCCATAGAAATGCTGGTTTAGCAAGATCATATGGACCAATACACCTTTATGAAGATTCTAGAATCCATTTAAGAAATTTCAGTGCTGTAAGTGAACACAAAGCCTGGAACAGCTACATTGAAATGGTTAAAAAATTTTTTTCACATAAGCTACATCAACCCCTCTCCTAAGACTGCGCAGTTCAGTGCTAGAAGAGAACATTCCAGTCCACAACCTTTCCTGCAGGGTGGAAATTAGAGAGTGGGGCATACCACCAACATTCCGACTTTTTGTAGGATTGCCCAAGGAAACTGCTTCTGTCTGGACTCCCTCACAGTGCTGACAGAACCAGAATAGATTGGATTCCTGTGAACCACTGAGAACAAAAGAAAGTACCAGGTGGTTACTTAAACAGATGAATGAATATAGATAAACAGAGCACCTTTCAACAGATAAATGGATAATGAAAGTATGCTGAAAGTGAAAGTCACTCAGTTGTGTCCAGCTCTTTGTGACCTCACAGACTATACAGTCCATGAAATTCTCCAGGCCAGAATACTGGAGTGGGTAGCCTTTCCCTTCTCCAGGGGATCTTCCCAACCCAGGGATAGAACCCAGGTCTCCTGCATTACAGGCAGATTCTTTACCAGCTGAGCCACAAGGGAAGCCCAAGAATACTGGAGTGGATAGCCTATCCTTTCTCTAGGGGATCTTCCAGACCCAGGAATCAAACCCGGGGTCTCTTGTGTTGCCAGCAGATTCTTTACCAACCAAGCTATCAGGGAAGCCTTGAAATTACTTTTTATGGATGAATAATATTCTATTCTTTATGTGCACACATTTATACGTTGAAAGTATGGTATATGGAATGTATAAGTGTATGTACATAAAGAATGGAGTATTATTCAGCCATAAAGAAGGGGATTCTATCATATTTTACAACATAGATAAATCTTGAGGACATCACAGTAAAGTGAAGAAATCAATTACAGAGAAACTCATATAGGATTCCACTTACATGAACTGCCTAAAATAGTTCAACACAGAGAAACATAAAGTAGAAAAGTGGTTGCCAGAGATTCAGGAGAGGGGAAAATAGAATTGCTGTTAAATAGGCTTATATCTTTAGTCATGGGAGATTGAAAACATTCTAGAGATCTGCCATGCAAATTATACTTAGAGTTAAGAGTCTGTACTGTACACAAACATTTGTTAAGACAGTAGATCTCATGTCATATAGTTTTTATCACAATCAAATATATTAATCTAGGTTTATATTTCTGGTGACTGTGTTTGAGATAACTTCCTCAGAACAAGAATCCATTTATACGGTAGATGGGGGGAGCATGAGGGAACTGAGAAGCTTAGGGACTTGGGAAATTTGCCCAGCAGAGCATAAAAAGGTAAGACCTAAAAACACCCAATTGGAGGCCATGCTTTTGTCATATTTTGCCAGATAAAAGTTCTCTAATTTCCAGCAAATGAGTGAAGTTCTTGGGCTCATCACTTAAGTGGATCAATGTAGATACTCGGTAATTCAGGGTTACACATCAATTCATTCCCATCACTTTGCATGACTTATTGATCAAATTAAATATCCAACCACCAAATTTCCTCCTCATTTTATAACCTATATATAGTCCAACTACATATGCCTATCTCAATGATGATAATGAACATCTTGCTAATGAACATGCTTCACATGTCTATAATGATGCTTATAGACTTGTGAAGTAAGCTATTAATTTGGTTAAAATAATGGCATTAATTAGCAACTATAATTTATATACAAATATAAATATATGTATTAAACCTCATTTACTTCTTAAAAATATATTTTTTAACATTGACCATTTTTAAAGTCTTTACTGAATTTTTTTACAATGTTGCTTCTGTTTTATATTTTAAGTTTTTGGCCAAAAGGCCTGAGGGATCTTAGTTCCCCCACCAGGGATTGAATTCTCACACCCTGCATTGGAAGGGAAAGTCTTAATCACAGGACTGCCAGAGAAGTTTATGTTTGATAGCAAATGTTCAAAATACAATCTTCTCTATTTCAGACAAAGTATCATTCATCCTACTACAACTTTTTGCCTTTTCTTCCAAATATTTTTTTGATGCAGACTAGCGTATAAATCTAGTATTCTTCTCTGAAAGAATCATTAAGCATTTTTGTCATATTTTACATAGTTCTAAAAATTATAGTTTACAAAATTATTGTTTCTTCAAAGATTTGTGATATTTTAAAAACTGCCATCTAGCATAAGAAGTTCAAAAGGGAAAATAACCAACTACTTAAAAAATTAAGGTTTTTCAAACTAATTCAGTTATGTTATTTAGTGTATGAATAAAGCAGATTAAAACTGCATTGACTCAGAATATTAATGGGTTGCATACTTTATTCTTTTACCTTAATATCTGAATTATTCTTTAGAGTCAGCAGACAGCTATCAATTCACTTTTAAGTGGTGAGAACTACTCAGCAAAAAATTATCTGACAATATAAAATTGTGTAGTTTTTCATCTTTATCATTTCAAGAATAAAAGAACCATGAAGATAATACAAAAGTAGAGTATTTAAATTTGATATACTAAAAGTATCACTTTTAAGTTTAAACCTATTTGTAGTAACTTTACACATTTAATGTGCTATCATATGGTTATAGTATATATTAATATGCAACTTATATTTTTTAAAAAAGAAAATTAGAATAGTAATTTAAAACCACTGTCTTGCAAAAAGATGGATTTTCTTCCTCCCTCCACATTTTTATAAATTTTTATGATTCTTAAATATGAAAAGTGCATTGTCACAAAATTTTCCTTTCTGTGACAGTTGCTTAAATGCAGGTCGTGTTAAGCAACTGTCAGAGAAAAGAAATTTCGTAGTTTCTGGAGTTACTTAACTTTTGCCTTTTTTAGTGTTATTCCTAAAAGTAGGCTTAATTTTGAAAAACTGAAGAGGGTTTAGAGAGATCAGAGACAGTTGGACAATGGCCATCTTCATCTGCAATTAAGAATCACGCAAGAGGACATTTGGTACAACAATTTTGCCCAAATATACATAGAAAGAATTTAAGACTGGAAGGGACTTTAAGCAGTCTCCAGTCCAACATGTGAACACATGTTTCTGAACGTGAAATGCATGTATGTGCTCTCTGCAGGCTCTGGGCCGGGTATTTCAGCTTTGGAATGCACTCCCTAGGATTCGAGTTGAGCTGGACCACCCGCAAAAGCAAGGCCACCCAAGGGAAAATTTGAGACCTGGGTAAGCAGAGCTGTCAGGCGTGCCTTGTGAGAGCAGCTGGCCATCCCAGCACCTGCTGCCCAGATCCAGACAGCTGGGGCTGAGGCCTCACGGGCCCAGCTGCTTTCAGAATGGGCACACACAAAGACCACTGCCACTTGGGCATCTGTCAACTCACTATATTTGGTGGAGAAAGTTTGGCAGGGAGTTGTGTGGTCTACCAACTAAAATTTAGGCTGATTAGTCACAAACCAGAGTCATAAAACCATAGGGCTGGACGGACTCTCCCGTGAAGGAGGTCTCTCAAAATTTCCTGTGAATTAGGAAAACATGGGGAACTTCCTGAAAACGCCGATTCCAGATTCCATACCTTGGAGTCCGATTCAGTGGGACTGTGAACTGTATGCTATTTGTATTCCTTAGTAAGACCTTGAGGTCAATACAGATAATATATTGAACTAATATAGATGAACCAAAGTTCCTATTCCAAGAATTTGAAGAAATATCACAGTTTATGACTAATCCATCACTTGGGATCTATGTTAAAACTAAATATTACTAATCCTTATCTTATTTACTCAAAAGTTAGAGAATGTGAGAATTTACCTGAAATTGGGAATTCACCATTTAATCAATCATCAGATATATGAGATCATCAAAATGGTTGTTTTCATATTTCTTACCGGTTAAATGGAGGGCATGAGTGTTACTATAAAGTAAAAAAATGTATTTACACACATATAAAATTCTTATATGAGCTCCCCTGATGGCTCAGTGGTAAAGAATCCACCTGCCAGTGCAGGAGATGTGCGTTTGATCTCTGAGCTGGGAAGATTCTCCTGGAGAAGTAAATGGTAACTCACTCCAGTATTATTCTGGCCTAGGTATTCAGTGGCCTAGGAAATCCCATGGCCAGAGGAGCCTGGCAGGCTACAGTCTCCGGGGTTGCAAAAGAGTCATACACAACTTAAACTAAACAACAACAGCAATTCTTATATAATCCCTCTATTTTTCCCTTGAAGCAAAAAATAATCACCTTATGAACTTATAGGGGTGAAGGTGTCAACTTCATGAACAAATCTCTTTAAATTCCTTTTTCTCAGTTTGAAGTATATCAAAAATTTAAGGATATGAAATGGAAATCTGCCTTCATGATATAATTTAAGATATGGCAAATTAAACAGTTCTATTAAGAAACTGGATAGTTCTGTGTAGCCCAAAAGGGAAATATAGATATTTTGCACTAGTTTCTTTAATGAGAAAAGCATAGCAGGTATGCTGACTCTGTCATAATTTCAGGATGTAGTCTGCGTGCGTGTGAGTATTTCTGGGAAGCTGTTTATAATATTCTCACTCCTGCCTGAGGTTTTTACCCGGGCAGAATGTCTGTGAACTATTCCAAATTATACTCGTATGAATTTTATTTTTCAAGAGAAGTTCATGACTTTCATTAGAATCTTAAAGTGTGAAGCAATAAGATCGACTTCATCTAATATGGTAGTAATTGTGCTTTATAATAATGCAATATGCTTTTTCAAGTAGGAGTGAAGAACAGGTATATGTAACTTTCATCTCAGTAAAGGTAAGCTAATCCAGAAAAGAACAGGTGAAAACCTTCGAGCTGTGTGTGTGTGTGTGTGTGTGTGCATGTGTGTGTGTTTTCCTGTCAGGCAAGTGAAATAGTTTAATCAATTTAAGTTCATTTTCTAGTTTATTAAATGTATTAAATGGCTTTGGTATATATACTTGGCAAGTTTTAGAACAGTGTGCTCAGCTAGTTAGTAGTTCCCTTCTCATAAATTTCACCACAATGGCATCCTGTATATTTGCCTCACTTACTACCTTTGGGTAGTTGGAATTTATCTACTATTTCATCTAATAATGTGTGCCCTGTCACATACCTACATACATGTACAAAACACACACAGCACATACACACACACTAATGTGGTATGAACATGCATTTGGAAGAGTCTATTCCTTTTTATTCTCCTTTTTCTTTTTTATGAATTGGAAGATTTAATCTTTATTTTTAAATTTTTTTTAAATTTATTTATTTTTTCTTGTGACTGTGACAGAATATTTTCTGGTTCCCGCTTTGGAGAAAAGAGTAGAATTAGAGTCCCAGAATCAGCCAGGTCTGAACTGGATTTTAAAATGTCTCTGCCACATGGAAATGGGAAAGAAATGCCATTCATGTTTCTAGAGCCCTTGAGTGATGGATGTGCTGTTTATGCAGGGAGGAGGGGGTGGTAGAAAAAGAGAAAGGAGAATTTCTCCAGAATTTATGAAGTCTATTGAAGCCGACTTATGAGGTCTATACTTTTGCCAAATATTCCAAAATATATAGATGTAGATACCTTAGTGGACTTCTGAGCTGGCGAAGACATAGATGTTTTGGGAGACTGGAAGCNAAAGAGAAAGGAGAATTTCTCCAGAATTTATGAAGTCTATTGAAGCCGACTTATGAGGTCTATACTTTTGCCAAATATTCCAAAATATATAGATGTAGATACCTTAGTGGACTTCTGAGCTGGTGAAGACATAGATGTTTTGGGAGACTGGAAGCTCTGCACCTCTTTTCCTACAGAGAATTTTGGAAAGAACTTAAGACTTTTGGAAAGAACTTAAGACTTTAAGTCAAAAACAATTTGAATTAGAGTTCTGATTATGATTCTTACCTTAGAAAACTCTCTAAGTTTCAGTTCCTTGCTTATAAAATTTGAAAAGTGACACTTGTCATACCTACTTTAGAATCTTTGAAAGTCTCAAGTAAGATCGTGTATTTGCAAATTTCTGTAACCCAGGAAACTTTATAGAAATGCATGGTGCTTTCTTTATTTTGGTCTCCTCTTGATTTTGCAACTATTTCACCCTAACTATGACAGCAAAGCTAGCATTATAAATTTTTTCTACTTGCATTACTTAAAAATTCACCAATGAAGAGGTTTCAAATTCTTGGTCAAAGCTTCCCACACTTTGGTAAACCTGTCAAACTGTCTCCTTTGCATATCACCTCTGAACTTCTCTGGCCTGAAGTGCCAGAATATTTTGATGCCTGAATATCCATCAGGAGAAACTCTAAATTTTTATTCTCTCCATTCATTAGCTAAATTGAATCCCACCTAAATCTTATTTTTATCTCTTTTCTTGAACTTCTGATCTCATCTCTGAACTGATGCAATCTCTTCCTCTGTTGCATTATAAAAGAAGATTAGTTATTTTGTCTTGGAGATGAACCCCTCTCTAGTTCGATTTTCTGCACTATTTCTCAGATGTTCTTTTTAATTTTTGTCTTAGGTAAAAACTTAATATGGTTGTGTCATATGACATTTACTGAGAAATAATTTATGTTTTAGGCTAACCAATACTAATTAATTATATTAATCTCTAATTAAAGATGCTTTCACTTTATCTTCTTGTTTGAGGCTTTTACTTTTTTATGATGAATGTAAGAAAACATACAGACACATCGAATTTTTGTAGTTGTTCAAATGATCTTGCAGCAAAGGAACAGTGTAGACATGTTTGTGGTAGAATTCAAATCATGACGAAGATATCTGTTATGTCAAACCTCTAACGTGGAAGATGTCAAGCCACATAGAATTTCACAAATGTAAGGAACAAAGTGCAGTATGGTTAATCATTATATAACCTTAAGAATATAAAATATGCAGAAATTTCCTGTTGTACTTGATGTTACAATGTGAATAGAGGAAGCGGAGTCCTTAATGTACTAGTTACATTTTTTGCCCCTAGAAAAGTATAACCTAGAAATTTATTGTAATTTGTACCATTTGGATACAACATGCTGCTGTGTACATTCATTAAACACTTGGGCAGAGGAGAGAATATGTCCTGAGAACAAGATTTTTAGAGCCAGAAATCAATGTTCTTCAGTAAAGACAAAGATGTTGAGTAAAATACATGATTTCCTAAAAAATAAGAGCTGTTGACAGCATTTTACCCTTTTCTACATTCCCATGCTAACTTCTTGTTACTTCAAGAGCATGTAGCTAGCACAGTATAATCTGTGCTTAAATACTATGGCGTCAATGTGCGGTAAACTCAGAGTAGCATTGACCTATTTGATTCCAATGACAAATTTTTGTTTTTTCTTATTGTCGTGATGGAAGACAATTAACAAGAAATCTTGGAATCCTTTTTTCACTGGAACAGAAAATAAAGTTTTCACTGGTCATAGANTAGCATTGACCTATTTGATTCCAATGACAAATTTTTGTTTTTTCTTATTGTCGTGATGGAAGACAATTAACAAGAAATCTTGGAATCCTTTTTTCACTGGAACAGAAAATAAAGTTTTCACTGGTCATAGAAGTCAGAATTGGAGCTGATTCCTTTCTCCCACTTTAGTTGTTGAGTATTCTTCATCATTGCAATTTTCTTCAATTGTAAAAACAATAAAAATAACATTTGAAGTTTTTACTTTGTATTGGACACAATGCTATATGTTTTACATTTTGCCGTAACAATAATTCATTGAGATTGGTACTATTATTAGTTCCATTCGTGTAATAGGAACCCTGGAATTATGAAGTTCAAATAAATACATTTCTGAGAATCTCACAGCTAGGAAATGGTGTAGCTGGAATTCAAACTCGGGTCTTGGACGCCAGGAAAATTAAATTGAGGCAAGAATGACATAATGGGTCAAAGGAAGCCACAAACAACTAAAATAGAATCTAAGAAAGAGACTTGGGAGGCTGACTGTTCTGGAAAACAAAACAAAATAAAACAAAGAAAATAAGACCTGAGTCTTTAACTTCATTTTTATAATAGGTCTATTTATTTCCTATAATAATGAAGGAGCTAGTGAAAAGCAAGGCAAGTATATTAGAGAAACATAGAACCGTGTCTTTAGAAATAACACCACACACTGTGATGTCTAACACGGGAGGCCGTAGGATTGCCTGCACTGAAGTATATAAAGGAAATAGAAGACAGTTTTCTAGGTTTGAAATTTTAGAGATTTACATAGAGATGAGGTCCTATACTGTTCTGAGATTCTCCCAGTGAAAGATAGTCACCAGAAGGATAAAATAAGATGGGTCTTCAACATAAAGTTGTAAATATGGTAATATTTGTCCAGAAGATTTAACTAAGGCCAAAAATAATGGCATGTGGGGCAAAAGGAAGGCAACAGTAACTGAAATAGGAGCTCAGAGGCTAACCACACTGGCCTGAAGATTGGTAAGAACTTGAGAACCCTCCAAAATACAATAAAGGGTGGCCCCACCATGGTGCTGTGCAAGCTGTTCCATGGATGAAAGCCAAGCTTAGTGAACTCTGCTCCATAAACGGAAACTTGGCCTTGGACAGGCTTCTCTGTCTCCTATTAGATAGGTGGGATATTGGAACTCTTGATCCAAAGCAGATGTATACTTAAGAAATATCTTCCTTAAGAAGTGGTAATTAACAAGTCCAGTCAGCAATTTTAAAGAATACATTCAGTTAATGGAACTATTCCTGGTGGGAAATTTAATGCAAGTTTTTGAGAAATTTAAATGCTAGTCACTTTATTTTAGTACTAGGATGAATCTGTTTTATCTGCAAGAAATCTAACAGTTCGAAGAAATAATTTGTTTTCATCTAGGTTTTTTTTAACACCAAAAATATTTTGTATTGGGGTATAGCCTGATGCTGGGAAAAACGGAGGGCAGGAGGAGAAGGGGACGACAGAGGATGAGATGGTTGGATGGTATCACGGACTCGATGGACATGGGTTTGGGTGGACCCCGGGAGTTGGTGATGGACAGGGAGGCCTGAGGTGCTGCAGTTCATGGGGTTGCAGAGTCAGACACGGCTGAGTAACTGAACTGAACTGATAGCCAGTTAATAATGTTGTGATAGTTTCATCAAGGTATTTAAATGGCCTTTACGCTTACAGAAATATTTGATTCCAGCAACTAATTTTTTACACATTGTCCTTGAAATCTTCAAGGGAATGTATTTCATTACAGAAGAAATAGAGCATTGAGAAATTGAAGGTGTCCATTTGAGCTGGGCTTTTTCTGCTAATTTGAACATGTGGTAATAGGTGAATTATGTCATCTCCTAAGACTAATTTTCCGTTTATGAAAAAGTCGGGGTTATTATTAGATGACCTCTGAGGCATGTTACATCTCAAAGATTTTATAACATTCTCAACTGTTATTCATTAGTTGAAAGTTAATTTGACTAGGTAAGCTTTCTCTTTGATATAAAGAGCATTATTATCTCCAAGAATATTACAATTACTTTAAAATCTCACATAATAAATTTAATGCCTATTACTAACCTCCACCGCTTTGGCCACCTGATGTGAAGAGCTGACTCGTTATAAAAAACCCTGATCCTGGGAAAGATTGAAGGCAGGAGAAGAAGGAGGCGACAGAGGATGAGATGGTTGGATGGCATCCTGGACATGTTTGAGAAAGCTCTGGAAGATGGTGAAGGACAGGGAGGCCTGGCATGCTGCAGTCCATGGGGTTACAAAGAGTCAGACACAACTGAGAGTCTGAACAACAATAACATTAATCAGTGGATGTGTGTGTGTGTGTGTGTGTGTGTGTGTGTGTGTTTGTATGCACGTGCACGTGTGTGTGTTTAGGTCCTCAGTTGTGTCCAACTCTTTGTGACCCCATCAAGGGTAGCCTGCCAGGCTCCTCTGTCCATGGGATTTTCCAGGCAAGAATGATGGAGTGGGTTGCTATTTCCATTTCCAGGAGATCTTTCCCACCCAGGGATGGAACCCAGGTCTCCCCCATTGTTGGAAGATTCCCATTATTAATTGTTCTTGGTGGCTATAGTGAGTTTCAAAAGATAGAACTGAAAACCATAACAAATAGATCCATTGGTATATTTAACCACCAGCTCTGTTGATATTGGGTTTTCCTTGTGGCTCAGCTGGTAAAGAATCTGCCTGCAGTGCGGGAGATCTGGGTTTGATCCCTGGGTTGGGAAGATCCCCTGGAAAAGGGAACAGCTACCCACTCCAGTATTCTGGCCTGGAGAATTCCATGGACTGTACAGTCCCTGGGGTCATAAAGAGTTGGACACAACTGAGTGACGTTCACTTTCACTTTTCACTTTCTTTTTGTAAATTCATATTAATTTAGGTATCTGTTTAGAATATTAGAAACTTCTGTGCAACCCTGTGGAAAGAAACAAGGAAACTCGCTGTTAGATTAATTGGAATCAGCGTTACCAGTTGCATAAACATTCTGTGGTCAATAATTTTAGTCCCAGCTGGAAAATAAATTGAGAGAGTAAATTGAGCAGATGATTGTCCTAAGGTAGCTTATTGTACTCATGTAAACAAGCATTAACTGATTTTTTTCTCTGTGTCACTGATTCTCAAATGTGGCTGTGAATTGCTATCACCTGAGGAACTTGGAAAAATCTCTAACTGCAGATGAGCTTCATAAAATTAAATAAAATACCTAGACATGGGGGAAGTAAGACAATACCTCTTTGAGATTCTGCTTCATTTCCTTTGGATACGTACCTGGAAGTGGGATGTAATAGTTCTATTTTTAATTTTTTGAGGAATATCCATATAGTTTTCCATAGTGGCTGTACCAATTTACATTGCCACCAATAGTGCATAAGGGTTTTCTTTTCTCCACATCCTTGCCAACATTCATCTCTTGTCTTTTTCAGGATAGTATTCCAACAGATGAGAGGTAATATCTCATTGTGGTTTTGCTTGTATTTCCCTGGTGAATAGTTTTGTTGAGCACTTCCTCATGTACCTACCTGTCATATGTATGTCTTTTATTTGACCGATTTTTCCTTCCATTTGACTTAACCTGCTAGTGATTTCTGTTTGTTATTTTCTTATATTTTCTATGTCTTTGTTAAAATCCTTGTCTTGTTTATGCATTGTTTTCCTGACATGAGGGATCATCTTTATGACTCTTGAACTCTGTAAGGTAAATTACAATCTCTGTTTCATTCAGTTCTGTTTTTTGGAATAATTTTTTCTTTTGTTTTGGAAACATTCCTCTGTTTCTTCACTTTCCTTTCAGCTCTCTGTTGTTTTCTGCTCATGAGATAAAACAGCCACTTTTCTGTGTCTTGTATGGGTGGTCTCAATGTGGTGGTCTCATATATGATATGAAGCTTGTTGTTCAGCCTAGCCCAAACTCTGGGTTATCTCCTAAACAGTTGTGATTGTCCAAGATTTCTTCTTTGTTTTTGTGGCTCTAGTATGTTGAGGATGTGCCAAGACCTGTCAGTGTTCCAAAGGGGAGGATCCAAGTCAACACCTTGACAAAGGCTGATGGAAACTGGGCCCTCAGGAAAGAGCTGGGAGAGCATGTAGTTAGGGCCCTTCTTTGGGGAGACTGGGAGATGGTGGTTATTAGTATCCATGTGGGTGATGTAGGTAATTTCTCATTTGCTCAATGCATAGGAGTTGCTCTGCTAGTTTCTAAATTTCTTTTAGAAGAATTTTCCATATGTGTAGCTGTAGGTTCCGGAGAAGGCAATGGCAACCCACTCCAGTACTCTTGCCTGGAAAATCCCATGGACAAAGGAGCCTGGTAGGCTGCAGTCCATGGAGCTGCTAAGAGTCAGGCACGACTGAGCGACTTCACTTCCACTTTTCACTTTAATGTATTGGAGAAGGAAATGGCAACCCACTCCAGTGTTCTTGCCTGGAGAATCCCAGGGACAGGGGAGCCTGGCGGGCTGCCGTCTATGGAGTCGCCCAGAGTCGGACACTACTGAAGCGACTTAGCAGCAGCAGCAGCAGCTGTGGGTTCAGTGTGTCTTTTAGAGGAGATAAGTTCAGGAAGCTCCCATGTTTCCTTCTTGGATCAGAACTGATTTTCAGCTGATGAGCTTTGCTTTCTCTCCAAAAGATGATCACTTCTATTTCTACTTCCTCTAAATGCAAGTCCAAAGTTTGGTTAAATCAAATAAATTGAAAAATTTAATACTAACTCTCATGAAATTGTACCTTTTCTTAACAAGTGGGGCCTGTGACTTTTGTATTTAATCATTTCTTTATTTTCCATTTTTACTGTATCCAAAGAATCCTTGTCATCATTCATAAGCTTTCAGTTCCTGGATTTTCAATCTTCTAATCCTGTTAGGAGACTTAGCTCTGAGTTTCTGCTCTTTACAACTATATATATATTTTTAAATTATATTGAACATGAAGTTTAAAAAATTTTTCTAATACATTACTCATGAGTATTTTAACTCTTTCATTTTGACTTTGCATTATATATTTCCTCTGTACGAGTACTGGATCACTTCATTCTACAGTAAGATATTAGCATCTTTTCATAATTAACTAAAGCAAATTTATCTTTATTTTATACAACCTCTTCAGGCATACTATATCCATTCAGATTTTACAATTTTGTTTTATTTTCTCTTTCCATTATTAGTGAATGATATTATGGGCTTTTTTTTTTAGATAAGGTAGTGTTTTTGGCAAGCTTTACTTTTGGTCTTATTCTCAAGGAAAATTTTACTTTTTAATATTTATTTATCCAGCTTTTCATTATTTTAAAAAATCACAATTCACAACATTCTTTTTGGGTTTATAAATATTTGAAAACAGAAAATAAGGATAAATACTCAATCTTCAGAGAAACTTGTAGTTAGAATGAAATACCCTTGAAAGTCAAAAGCTGAGAAAATAGTCCCTAAATGTGAAAAGTAACCTCAAGTTACAAATAGAAAATAATCACAAGCTAGGAGACAAGTCTTTTAATTCAGAAACTTAATTGAGTAAATGAAGAAACATTTTAGATTCTCCAAAGCATCTTTTTTGTTGCTGTTGTTGGCAAAGTAATGTCTCTGCTTTTTATTTTTTTTACTTAATTTTACTTTACAATACTCTATTGGCTTTTCCATAGAAAGAATTGTTGGGGAAATAAATATTTTGAAACTCAAACAGCAAGAAGCATAATACAAATAGTTGATAGATAAAATCAAATTACTGATCATTTAAATGAACAAGAAGATGTTATAAGATGACATTAAGATGATGCAAAGATTACAGCAAAGCATAGCTAATATTTTAAAACTGCATTGTTAAATTTAGCAGTCATATCTCTTTGTTGCATTCATAATTAACTCACGTGTGTGTGTGAGTCGCTCAGGCGTGTCTAACTCTTTGCGACCCCATGGACGGTAGCCTGCCTGGCTCTGCTGTCCATGGGATTCTCTAGGCAAAAATATAGGAATGTGTTGCCATTCCCTTCTCCAGGGGATCTTCCTGACCCAGGGATCAAACCTTGATCTCCTACATTGCAGGCAGATTCTCTACTGTCTGAGCCACTTAAGAAGTCCAATTAACTCATAAGTTATATATAATAATACTTAAAATTAACCTCCATTTGCTTTTTAGCAATCATTTTATTGGCCATTGTCTAGCCAGAAAAGTCAGAGGGATTTGCCATGATTAATTGTATAACTCTTGAGGACAAGAATCATGTTTCCTATATCTTTCGTATCTTCCATGGCACTTAGCACATCAGGAGCTTTAAAAATACTGTCTAAATGCCTCTTACTGGTTTACCCCATTAGTACATATTCCATTCCTGTTTCAAGTGATGGGTCTTCTTCCTCATGACAGAGGAGAGATTTTCCCACAATGTGGTAATTTTTCTTTTTTCCTTAAAATAAGCTCAAAAGCATGAAGGTATTTCTGCAGTATATGTGCATTGACTGTTTCTATTCTGTCAGTTGGGCCATGAAACCTCAGGGAGTAAGAATGGAGAGGAAAGTGTTCTCTCTTCCCTATTTCCTTCCATCAAGTGCTTCCCTTCTTATGTGTATTAACATCACCCAGAGAGGAAGACTATGTAATCTTGTAGATGCAAAAGGCTCAAGAGATGGGCTATTTTAAAAATAGACAACCCAAATTTGGGAAAGCCCCAGAATTATCAGTGTCTTCAAAAACAAATTGTTCACTCTGTAATGTGCTTCTCTTAACAAAGTGCTTTAAAATAATCTCCTTTGATTCATACGCCACCCTTTCGAGGTACAGGGCATGTCTTATTATGCCCATTTTGTAGATGTGGAAACCAGAGCTTAGAGAAGTTAGAAAACTCTTAAAGTAGCAATTGTGGAATGTGCCCTCACATTCCATGTTCCGATCCCTGTTCTTGGGTTCTTTCACCATGTCATCCCATGAGCAGTCTGTGTACACGGCTAGAATAGTAGGTAAGAGTGAAGGTGAACCTATTATATGGGATGTCTATTAATGTACACATATGTCTGTGAGCTTGGTTGTGGTTATACAAATTTTACTATCAAGAATAACTAAAGGCAGGCATTTTTCGAGATTTTGGAACTCTATGAAGCAAGGATCAGAAGGAAAGATTCAAAATATATTCAGAGGGGTAGATTTCCCTGTGGTCGAGCTGCATTCCACATGCGTGAAAAACACGACCTATAATAAATTCTGGCTAAAGTGAGTTAGCTTAGTAACTTCCTTTCTCTGTTTCCTGGTGACTGGCAGCTAGAAGTTCTTAGAAGCTTTCAAAACCTGGGAATGATAGGCATCCCCAAGTTCAAAGACTCCCTAGAACCTTCTGGACCTACAACTGCAGCTAGAAGTCCTGTTGAAACAGGCTTCCCTGGGTAATTTCCGATAAATTTGGATACACAGCACTGTTAGAACTAGCTTCCTCAGGGTTGCACATCACTGACCTTCTGTTCTCAGTAGATTTAGGAGAACAGAGGCTGCCCGTGAGACTGGCCTGAGGTGTGTACACCTGATATTTCTTACCTGAATCACCTGACCCTAGTCACTACTTCAGCGCTAATGGGCCTTCCCCCACCGACACAGATGTGAGGCACCGCTGGGTGTTTCTCACACGTAATTAGAAAAGACATCTGTGCACGAAGGTTGGAGGGGATGTCTTCCTTACATAAACAAACTTTTGCTACCTTTCTCAAAAAAAGNTTCTGTCAGTTGGGCCATGAAACCTCAGGGAGTAAGAATGGAGAGGAAAGTGTTCTCTCTTCCCTATTTCCTTCCATCAAGTGCTTCCCTTCTTATGTGTATTAACATCACCCAGAGAGGAAGACTATGTAATCTTGTAGATGCAAAAGGCTCAAGAGATGGGCTATTTTAAAAATAGACAACCCAAATTTGGGAAAGCCCCAGAATTATCAGTGTCTTCAAAAACAAATTGTTCACTCTGTAATGTGCTTCTCTTAACAAAGTGCTTTAAAATAATCTCCTTTGATTCATACGCCACCCTTTCGAGGTACAGGGCATGTCTTATTATGCCCATTTTGTAGATGTGGAAACCAGAGCTTAGAGAAGTTAGAAAACTCTTAAAGTAGCAATTGTGGAATGTGCCCTCACATTCCATGTTCCGATCCCTGTTCTTGGGTTCTTTCACCATGTCATCCCATGAGCAGTCTGTGTACACTGCTAGAATAGTAGGTAAGAGTGAAGGTGAACCTATTATATGGGATGTCTATTAATGTACACATATGTCTGTGAGCTTGGTTGTGGTTATACAAATTTTACTATCAAGAATAACTAAAGGCAGGCATTTTTCGAGATTTTGGAACTCTATGAAGCAAGGATCAGAAGGAAAGATTCAAAATATATTCAGAGGGGTAGATTTCCCTGTGGTCGAGCTGCATTCCACATGCGTNGAGAATGGCATTGAAACATGTATACTGTCATGTAAGAAATGAATCGCTAGTCTAGGTTCGATACAGGATGCAGGATGCTTGGGGCTGGTGCACTGGGATGACCCAGAGAGATGACATGGGAAGGGTGGTGGGAGGAGGGTTCAGGATTGGGAACTCATGTGCACCTGTGGTGGATTCATGTCAATGTAAGGCAAAACCAATACAGTAAAAAAAAAAAAAAGAAGAAGAAGAAGAAAAAAAGATTCTATGATTTCTGAATTTATGGGGGAAAAAGTTATAATTGAAAATAAGATGATAATTTCAGTATTTATTCAACAGTAAGTTGAGAGCAATTTCCATTTCCCTCTTTGATCTACACACTATAATTATGTTATGAGGATTATGCCTCTATAATAATTCAGGACAAGGTGTGCACTTGATTTATAGAGGACTTGGAAAGAAAGTTCCACCCAGAGGTGATCAATCTAAACGTGCTTCAATAACCCAGATATCGCTCCTGTTATAGGGCAGTAAAAAACTATGACTAATTGATTTACAGAGAGAATCTGGAACTAGGAGCTTCTCTCTATTCTAAAACAAACTTTTGTTGATGCAAGATCATACCAAAACATAAATATATGTGTCAAATGTGTTTTTTACATGTTATGATGCTACTCCCTAACGTGTGCTACTTTTAAAGTTACACAGAGTAAACCACAAAATGACATAAAATTTACTTTTATCTTTTCAGTCACAATTTAAGCTCTGCTTTACTTTGGTACTCTCTAAAGCAATATTAAGAAGTAAATGAATTTGAATATAAAATGACTGCATGATTACAATTGTTGTAACCATGAATGTTGTATATGTAAATGAATAGTTTTTAACTTTTATTTTTGTATAATGCCTTTCAGGACAAATGTTCTGAGAATCAAACACTTAATGCTCTAAGAGAAGAGCTTTTTCTGTCTTTATTTTGCATTAAACAAGTCATCGTTTTGTCCTCGAGATTCCTCCTTGTTTTCATTTTTCGCTTTTCTTCTAGTTACATTTCTCAGTATTCCAAAGTTCAGAATGTAACAGTTTCCTCGACTGTGCTTTGAGAAGGCTTCCATGCTTTATTAATTTTTATATTCCACAATTCTAAGCTAGAACATTATAGTAATCAGTGTATGACTAATACTGTGGGGAAAACATTAACTTCCACAGCTAGCTTTGTAGGTTTTACATAATTATTTGTGGCACATCATTATTATTCTCATTACTAGCACAATATTGTACTAAATCATTTCTATCTCTGGTATTGTGTATTTTTCAGTCACTAATTATGTGGCTTTGTTTTATGTGCAAATGGCACATGTCAAATGTAGATTCTGTGAGATAATGGACCTGTTTCCAAATTTATTACTGTGCCTCTGTTGGCTTTAAATTTTTTTCTAATTATGTTATCCTCTGTTTGAAAGGAAAGGAACATTTGTTTAAACTCACATGAATCATTTCGAAATTGATAGCTCAGAAAAGTGTATGAGAAAAGCTGCTGCTCTCATCACTATTTTTAAATACAGGCTCACCTGAAACTTTGATGTTGAAGTAGTCAGATTGCTTTCCACATCACTCTAATTTTTCTATGTGCCAAGCTATCTCACACAGTGACAATTATCTACATACAAATTACTAGCAAAGAATATAAGGATTTAGGAAGGTGTTTCCTACCCACCAAAGGGACAGTTGTTAGAAGTACTGCCTTTTTTACTCCTCCTCCCCAAACACTGGTATCTAACCAAAATAATAATAATAAAAATAATGTGCAAACTAAATTTCCAAAGTATAATACAATTAGTAAATAAAGAGTTCACAGTTTCTGCACTAAATTATTCAATATTTCTCGAGCACATGGTAGGAAATAAAAGCAAAAATATTTATAATGTTAAGTCACAAAGGCACAAAGGGTCCTGATAAAATATCAGTATGAACAAGGGAATAAAAAAAATAAGCATTTGAGGGTAGAAAATTTATGCATCACTAATTGTCTAATATTTTTCTTTAATTGAAAGTTCTGACATGGTGGGAATAATTTTGTTTCCCTTCAAGTGCTCTTGTAAGTCCAATGTTTTCTTTTTCTCTGATAAACTGTTCTGGGATTATCATTTTGCAGCTGCAGAGGAAAGTGACTTCAGCAGTGTTCCACTCTGCATGCAGTCCAGGGACTTATTAATAGTCAGCGGGGAATTCCACATGCTCTCATATCAAGGATCAGACTTGAGAACCAAGGAGGAGGGGCCTGGAGAGGAAAGAGTTCAGTATTTGCTCATACATTATTTAAAAACCCTTGTTAGTGCTTCAGATGTCAGATTACTGAGAGAGAGGGAAAATACCTTCGTCTCTAGTACATAATGAATCCACCCCTTAATAGACTGGCCATGCACAATAAAACACACAATCGTGGCTTATTCATATAAGTCAGGTGACTTCTCCCCAGGCAGCATTGTGTGCAGGAATGAGATGAGCGCTTGGGAATCAGAGATGCACTCGAAAGTAAGAGAGTCTGCAAATCATTCCCAACTGCTATAGGACTTTATTTCAATGCGTGTTGGGTTCTAATAAAAGTATTCCCACTGGCCCCAATTCTATACTCTTTCCTGTCATAAAACTCCTACATATGTCACAGGAAACTTCAAGGGAGGAAACCCCTAGAGAAGAAGGAGTTGATTTAATAACATATCTACTTCTCAATATCATGAAGACATACACCTGTGCTTTCATAGCTGCTGAAAAATTGAAAACACACCAGACTATCACAGCCCTGTGTCCTGGATTCATAAACAGCGGAGTATGTATTAGCAGATGCTTACCACAGCACTACACTTTTATCATTTTTGTCTTTCATACTCTAGACAAAACCAACAGGATAAAAGAAGAGCCAGCAAAGATTTATGTGACATGATTAGAAGGAGATAAAGAGATGGACCCTCACCTCCCATTGTTTCTCAAAGTTGTTGAACTTTTCAATACTAAAGTCTTCCTAAAGTACCTTCATAAAAAGCTGATCATTTGAATTGACTTCATAAATTTTTAGGATGCCATCACATTATTCCAAATCCCTCCAGGTTAGCAACATTTGATGTTTCAGAGGATAGCAGCAGTCCAACTAAGGTCTCCTGCATTACAGGCAGATTCTTTACCAACTGTGCTATCAGGGAAACCCCAAATAGAAGGGTAGCTGGACCCAACTTCACCATCATTCCATCATTGTCTAGGATGAGTTCCAGCTAGAGGCATTTGTCAATGGTAGTAACAGTCAGTTTACTGATTTGAAGGAGAAAACTATGAAAAAATATTACAGCAATACTTGAAATGACTATTGAGAATCCATACTTAATTTAGTTGTAACATCTGTCATTTCTACACATTTTAATAAAACAATGAATGTTTTTGTTTCAATATCATTCTAGTAAAACTATTTATTAGAAGTTATTAACAGCTTAATAACTGACATATTTAATTAATCCTTGGGCCTAATGACTGACACTTTTAATCACTTTTTCCATTCTTTATTATCTTTGACTCATTCTTTATATCTTTGACCCATTCTTTTTTATATTCCTTTTCATCCTTTAAATATCCTGGCACTTTAGCTCTTTTCCTTAAAAAGTGACAGAGTGGGTTTGGACTTAAAAGAGCAGGGATCAGGAGGAATCAAGGCTACAAGTTACATGTATTGGAAGGTGGCTGCTTACTAAGAAAGCAAGCAATTAAGCAATTGATTAAGAGAATAAAGAGAGAGGATAAATCCCTGTATTATTTCTCAGAATATATATCTGCCTAGTATTTGATGGATCCCAAGAGAGTTTTCTTCCTCTATAACAATTCAGTGTTAAAAGCAATTTCTCAAGCTTCAACTTCTTAACCAGGTCAGTGTGTATATTCTTCCTTCTATGAAGAACCATAGGAAATGTTAGGTAAAATATTTAGAATTCCCTGACATTTATAAACAATGTTCCCAATACTTTCAATTAGGGATTAGTTTTTCCTTTCAAGAGCTTTGAATTGGAATTCAGAATAGAGGGATTTATATGATTCTGGAATGCCTCCAAATTCACAAGTTCTTCATTGCAGAGAAAAGGGTGTGAAAGGACTTGCAAATATTTGGTGAATAGCCTGAGTCATTCAAATCAAAATATCTCCCCTTCTGGTATTTTGGCATGAACTGAAAATGCCCCAGGCGTGGACCTTGACTTTTGATTCAAATGTAAAAGATTAAAAATAAATGTAACATATAGGAATGTCTTAATCATCCCCCAGGGCCCAATATTTTCCATAAATACCTATTATAAAATGGGAATTTCCTATGTATCTTGAATGAGGAGAGTGTAGTGTGGGCCTGATGTCTGAGAGGGGGTTGGGGTGGGGCAGAAAGTGAGAAAACAGCCATCTTACTACCACTGCTTCCTAATTTAAGCCAGTCGGGAGCAAGGAGTGTTTCTTATGTTAAATGGGAATTCCCCAATTACTTCCTATAGCTGAGTGTCTGACAACTAGAAGTATAAGATCTCTAAATTGGAGGGTAGGAGAAGATTCTACTTTGACTAACTTTTAAACTTAAAATTTTAAAACTTTGCTGTTTTAATCTGGTCAGAATGAAAATCACAATCACAGAAAACTAACCAGAATGATCACATGGATCACAGCCTTGTTCAATTTAATAAGACAATGAGCCATGCCCGATAGGGCCACCCAAGACAGATGGGTCATGGTGGCGAGTTCTGATGAAATGTGGTCCACTGGAGAAGGGAAGACAAACCACTTGAGTATTCTTGCCTTGAGAACCCCATGAGCAGCATGAAAAGGCAAAACTTTAGGACACTGAAAGATGAAGCCCGTGGGTCACAAGGTGACTTCTATGGTATTGGAGAAGAAGGAAAATAACTCCAGAAGGAATGAACAGGCTGAGCCAAAGCAGAAACAATGGCCAGTTGTAGATGTGTCTGGTGGTGAAAGTAAAGTCGAATGCTCTAAAGAGCAATATTGCATAGGAACCTGGGATGTTAGGTCAGTGAAACAAGGTAAACTGGAAGTGGTCAAACAGGAGATGGCAAGAGTGAACATTGACATTTTAGAAATCAGTGAACTAACAGACAGGAATGGGTGAATTTAATTCAGATGACCATTACATCTACTATTGTGGGCAAGAATCCCTTAGAAGAAATAGAGTAGCCCTCAGAGTCAATAGAAGAATCCAAAATATAGTACTTGAGTGCAATCTCAAAAATGACAGAATGATCTTGGTAGTTTGTTTCCAAGGCAAACCATTCAATATCACAGTAATCTAAGTCTATGCCCCAGTCACTAATGCCAAAGAAGCTGAAGTTGAATGGATTTGTGTGGACCTATAAGATCTTTTAGAACTAACACCAAAAAAATATGTCCTTTTTATTAACAGGGACTGGAATGCAAAAGCAGAAAGTCAAGAGATACCTGGAGTAAAGGCAAGCTTGGCCTTGGAGTACAAAATGAAGCAGGACAAAGGCTAACAGAATTGGCTAACAAACATCCTCTTCCAACAAGAGATGACTCTAAACATGGACATCACCAGATGGTCAATACTAAAACCAGAATTATTATATTCTCTGCAGTCAAAGATGGGGAATCTCTATTCAGCCAGCAAAAATAAGACCGGGAACTGACTGTGACTCAGATCATGAACTCCTTATTTCAAAATTCAGACATAAATTGAAGAAAGTAGGGGAAACCACTAGGCCATTCAGGTATGACCTAAATCAAATCCTTTATGATTATGCAGTGGAAGTGACAAATAGATTCAAGGGATTAAATCAGATAGACAGAGTGCCATAAGAAACATGGATGGTGATTCATATCTTGTACAGACATCAAAATCATGCCCAAGGAAAAAAAAATGCAAAAGGTCAAAATGATTGTTTCAGGAAGCCTTACAGATAGCTGAGAAAAGAAGTGAAAGGCAAAGGAGAAAAGGAAACAAAAACACATCAGAATGCAGAGTTCCAAAGAATACCAATGGGCGATAAGAAAGGCTTAATTAGTGAACAATGCCAGGAAACAGAGGGAAGCAATAAAACAAGAAAGACTACAGATCTCTTCAAGAGAATTAGAAATACCAAGGGAACATTTCATACAAAGATAGGCACAAGAAAGAAATGGTAAGGACCTAACAGAATCAGAAGATATTAAAAAGTGGCAGGAAAATACAGAAGAACTATACAAAAAAGGTCTTAATGACCTGGACAAACACAGTGACACGATCACTCACCCAGAGCCAGACATCCTGGAGTGTGAAGTCAAGTGGGACTTAAGAAGCATCACTACAAATGAAGCTAGTGGAGGTGATAGAATTTCAGCTAGCTAGTTCGGATCCTAAAAGATGATGCTGTTAAGGTGCTTCACTCAACATACCAGCACATTTGAAAACTCAGCAGTGGCCCCAGGACTGGAAAAGGTCAGTTTTCATTCCAATCCTGAAGAAGAGCAATGCCAAGGAATGTTCAAACAACCATACAGTTGAACTCATTTCACATGTTGACAAGGTAATGTTCAAAATGCTTCAACCTAAGCATCAACAGTTTTCTGAGCAGAGAACTTCCAAATGTTCAAGCTGGATTTAGAAAAGGCAGAGGAACAAGATATCAAGTTGCCAACTCTGTTGGATCATAGAAAAAAGAAAGGAGTTCCAGAAAAAAATCTACTTCTGCTTCACTGACTAAGCTAAAGCCTTTGACTGTGGATCAAAACAAAGAGATGGGAATACCAGGCCACCTTACCTGCCTCCTGAAAAACCTGTATGCAGATCAAAAAGAAAAAGTTAGAACCAGACATGGAAAAATGAACTGGTTCAAAATTCGGAAAGGAGTATGTCAAGGCTGTATTTAATTTATATGCAGAGTACATCATGTAAATTGCCAGACTGAATGAAGTTCAAGCTAGAATTAAGATTGCTGGGAGAAATAGCAATAACAACCTCAGATACTCAGATGACACCACCCTTATAGTAGAAAGCAAAGAGGAACTAAAGAGACTCTTGATGAAGGTGAAAGAAAGTAAAAAGGCTTGGTTAAAACTCAATATTCAAAAAATGAAGATCATGGCATCCGATCCCATCACTTCATGGCAAATAGATGGGGAAAAATGGAAACAGTGACAGACTTTATTTTCTTGGGCTCCAAAATCACTGCAAATGGTAACTGCAGCCATGAAATTAAAAGACAATTGCTCCTTGGAAGAAAAGCTATGACAAACCTTCACAGCATTTTGAAAGCAGAGACAACACTTTGCTGACAAGGGTCCCTATAGTCAAAGCTATGGTTTTTCCAGTAGTCAAGTACGGATGCGAGAGTTGGACAACAAAGAAGGCTGAGTGCCAAAGTTGTGATGCTTTTGAAAGTGCTTGAGAAGAGTCTTGAGAGTCCCTTATATGGCAAGGAGATTAAACCTGTCAATCATAATGGAAATGAATCCTGAATATTCATTGGAAGGACTGGTGCTGAAGCACCAACACTTTGGCTACCTGATGCAAGTGGCCAACTCATTGGAAAAGACCCTGGTGCTTGGAAAGACTGAAAGCAGGAGTAGATGAGACGATGCACGGCATCATCAAGTCAATATACATGAGTTTGAGCAAACTCTGGGAGATAGTGAAGGACCTGGAAGCCCAGTGTGTTGCAGTCCATGGGGTTGCAAAGAGTCGGACACAACTAAGCGACTGAACACGTCACAAATGTTTTCATGGGAAAAGTGCTTTACAAGTTGTATGATCTCCTCTTCTATTTTTATTTAATTTTTGTGGAGTTTAAACTTTTTTGAGGTTAACACACAAAAATTGCTGAAATTTTACATACACATTTACCCATTTCAGCATGGCCTAGATGAAATATAGAACACGAAGTGTACTGCAAGTTTTTTCCCATGCCTGCATCCACCCCTAGTTAATAATATACCTCTAAAATTCACTTTTATTCTTATGTTTATCACTATTAATCATATTTGAATTTTATACAAGTAGAATTTTACGGTATATATTGATTTATTTTGGATATTTTGGCCTGCATTGTGTCTGTAAGACTTAGTTATGACATTGTATCTCACAGTAGTCTGTTCTTCTTATCTATT
>SJYV01042497.1:25681-35819 GCA_006410875.1 Neotragus pygmaeus
GAGGTTTATATACCTGGCTGAAATAATTCTATTTTGGGAACCCTTTTGAAAATTTCTGACAGTGCCAACAATAAAGTGCAAACTCCGTACCAAAGTTTGCAGACTGTTCCCCATCCAGTCTCCGTCTCTATTTCCAAATTAGTTTTCTTATTCCCTTCCCTGGCCCACTTTGCTCCAGCTATGAGAATTTTCTGAGTCTTGAATATAGTGAGTGAGAGATGTGTATAAGAGACAGGCTTTACAAGTTGTATGATCTCCTCTTCTATTTTTATTTAATTTTTGTGGAGTTTAAACTTTTTTGAGGTTAACACACAAAAATTGCTGAAATTTTACATACACATTTACCCATTTCAGCATGGCCTAGATGAAATATAGAACACGAAGTGTACTGCAAGTTTTTTCCCATGCCTGCATCCACCCCTAGTTAATAATATACCTCTAAAATTCACTTTTATTCTTATGTTTATCACTATTAATCATATTTGAATTTTATACAAGTAGAATTTTACGGTATATATTGATTTATTTTGGATATTTTGGCCTGCATTGTGTCTGTAAGACTTAGTTATGACATTGTATCTCACAGTAGTCTGTTCTTCTTATCTATTGTGTAATACTCATCTATGAACATGCCAAAATTCGCTTGTCCATTCTAATCTTGAAGGTCAAGTTAGCAGTTTGCCGTTTTTTATATTATTCGTAAAGCTGCCATGAACATTCTTGTACATGTATTTTGCTGCACAAATGCCCTAATTTCTCTTTAGCAGAGATCTAGGGGAAAGTTTCTGTATTACAGAAAAAGTGATACTAGTAGGTCGCACCAAGAAGCTTTTTGCATGAGAGTCTGGTTGCTCGGTAACGTCACTAAAATTTGTATGATTCAACTTTTATGTTAAATTGGCAGTAGTTTTTGTTTTTAATTGCTGCATAGTGTTCTAAAATAAATAATTTATAATTCATATGTCTAGTCTATCTGGCATGGAATAGATATAATTCACATATCTGTGTACTACTGAAAGACATGTGAGTCCTTGTCCATTATGGTAGAGTGTGACAGGATTCCTCTAGGGCTTCCATTTTTGTTTCCCTGAGGATATATTATGTTGAATATCCCTCTCATATCCTTTTGCAAGCAGAAAAAAATGTCCCTAAAACACACGTTATGGGTTGAATTATTCTCCCAAAATTCATATGTTGAAGTCCTAGATCCCCATATCTCAGAACGCAACCTTATTTAGAAAACTGAATTGTTACAGATGTAAAGGATGAGGTCATCCTAGGCTAGAGTGAGCAGCAGATCCAATATAACTGGTGTTTTTATAGAAAGGGGACATTTGGACTTAGAAACATACATAGGTAGAAAGTTATGTAAACAGATACAGGGAGAAAATGGCCATCTACAGGTCCAAGAGAGAGGCCTGGAACACATCCTTCCCTCACAGTCCTCAGAAGGACCCACTCCAATAGCATCTAACCTTCAGACCTCTAGCATCCATAACTGTAAGATAAGAAACTTGTGTTGTAAGGCTGTGAGGCACACAGTCCACCTGCCAATGTAGGAGATGCAGGTTCCATCCCTGGGTCAGGAAGATCCCCTGGAGGAGGAAATGGCAACCCACTCCAGGATTCTTGCCTGGGGAATCCCATGGACAGAAGGGCCTGGCGGGCTACAGGCCACAGGGTCACAAAGAGTCAGACACAGCTCAGTAGCTGAGCACACACGCGCACACAGTTTGTAGTACTTTGTTTTAGCAGCATAGCAAAGTAACACAACCAGAAACTGGGTGCTCACCACTCTGCCCATGGTCAATAATCTACCAATACGGTGCTACCTGTCTCTTCTAAGGGGAAATGTCACTTATGTTGCAGCCTGAATGGCAGCATTCTTCCTCAGAATACATTTTGGAGCCTGCCATTACAGTAGGGAGTTGGCATAGGGATGACGTAAGATGGGACTGAACATCAAATTTTCATCCTGAAGCATTAATGGAGCAGAAAACAGTGCTAGCTAGGGTTCATGATAAGCCCGTTTTCTTAAATAAACCTTGAGGTGATGTTCCAACCTTGCTTTCTGCTTTTCTATTTTTTTCTTTCTTTCTTTCTTTTTTTTTGCTTTTCCATTTCTATAAAAGGAAAATGAATTTTCCATTTGGCCATTATTGAGAATTATCTGCACTTCACGATGCACTAAGATCAAGAATCTTTATTTGTGGGCTTCATCAATCTCACTAATTCATTAAAAACATGATTAAAGCAAAAGAGAATTTATGATTCTTATGTCAAAATAATATTTATGAAGGTTTATGCATAAAAGATATCATTCACCTAATAGATTTAAACCTGTAGTGATAGAAATAACGCTTGGCTGTTTCAGTTCCGTACCATATTAGTCTGAATGATCTATCTACCTTATAACTGTCACTCTAATACTATCTGCTGTAGTGAATTAGAAATTGTAACGGAGCAAATGGAATACGGGAAAGAAAACTCTCTCTCCCAGAAGAATGCAAAGTTTACAAGCGCTAACTAAAACAGCACACAATAGCAAGATAAATAAACCTTTATGTATTGCAGATGGGAAGACACGTCTCAGTAACACTTGTTTCTGAGACACTTTCTGCCCGCCTAGAAAATAACAGCTGGAACAAACGGAACAGAGAAATTAACACCTGAGAGTAATACTGTGACCATCTGTAGCTGTGAATAAGTAGGGGGTATGCAAACATGAAACTGATGAAAACAGTTGACTTTATTTTTTCTTTTCTTTTCTCTTCTGGAATATGCATGACAATATTAGAAGGATATAGATGACTTTAATGCCCGTTTTGGCATAACTAACCCTCACAAAGGATTGAGAACTCTGGGCTGAAATTTAAAGTGAAAATTATCTTCTTTCTTTCTTTTTTTTTTTTTTTATTGTATTGGTTTTGCCATACATCAACATGGATCCGCCACGGGTGTACACGTGTTCCCCATCCTGAACCCTCCTCCCACTTCCTTCCCTGTGAGTGTCTGAAGAAAGGACAGCAGGTTGGTGGAGTTGCATTTACGAAGCTCTGACAGGGGAACGGTGCTGTATGAAAGGTTAGCTCCCTCTCGTATCAACCCCCTTGGACCTTTCTGTAGAAAATTGCCCTTAGTACATCCTGACATTCCTGCTGTCCATAATGGGCACAGTGAAAGGTTACAAGTGGAAAAGCTCTCAAGATGTCCCAGCTTCCAGCCTGCAAACATTTCTCTGAAGGATCCACTTACACTGATTTTCAGAGCAACAATACAGCATGCCATTTCCTTTTTCCAGCTGCCTGGTAGTCAGCCAATTCCTGGACCAAAGTTTATATTAAAAATTAGAGAAACAATCTATCTTATTGTTCAGTGCTATGCATTTAAGTCATCTCTCCTGTGATTGTTTCACTAGTCAGAAATATTCAGCTCCACAAATTACAATATCAGTGGGGAGAGACAGTTTCGCTTTAATAAATCCTTTTGGCCTGAATTTTGTATTTTGCACCTTTGGATCCAAGTAAATGATTAAGTAAGCAGCTCATCAGATAAAAATAGGCCTTCATCATTTGAATCTACTTTGCATGTTTTATTTAATAACCAGAAAGCAAGCACAGAATACGGCATACCCATGTCTAAGAACTATTCCTCAGGCTCCAGGTTCAGTTTACACATGTGAAGAGATAAACAATTTTTGCCCCAACTTAAAATATAAAGTATTATCTCATCGTAAAGTTCCAGGTGCTTTATAGTTCTAGTAATAGAATATCTCTTTCTAATAATAATGTAAATGTTACTTCAGGGACATCACGTCATTTTGTATATACTCTATAGACAATCCTGTATAAACAGATCTGAAATGATTTCACACACTGCATGTAAATCAAACCTGAATTTCAAAATGTATATTCTTACCAGTCTCCCTTATTTGCTAGCTGCATCTTCATAGCCAAAGTTGTGAGGCAAAACCTTCAAAATGTTGAACCAACACCTCCTCCAACTTGTCTATTTGCTAGTCTGTTCCTCTTTGAGATATACCATCTTGCCATTCCCTCGAGATAAAGAGAGCAGGTGCGCATACTGGAGACTTGCTCTGTTTAACTGTTTCCTCATTATAGAATTTCAGGATTGCAGAGGGCTTTAGAGGTCATTTGGAGCAGCCCTAAATTGACTGGCTATACACTGTCTACCCAGGAGAGCAATGGACATTTACTGATCATGTTCAGAAAGACTTCTTGTGCCTGGAGGTGTCTTTATTAATCTAAATCTCAACAACACCTGTGACCTACAGACACAGAGAGATGAGTGAAAGGGTCCTTTCAAAGTAAGAAAACCCGGTAAGGCAGGACTATTTGAGATTCATTTATTCTCCAATCGTTTTTTTCCCCAGCTTTGGAGAGGCACAGTGGGGCTACAAAAGCATTGTAACAACTATTTTTTTTTTTCCTCTCTCAGTAATTTACTCCAGAGGAAGGATGTTAAGAAGAAGAAAATATCTATCTGTAAAATCTTTGCTTTAATACACAAATCNCAGGTACATGACAAATAATGAATTTTCATTCAGAGGTAAACTTAGAAAACAGTTATTTCCTAATTTTCCCAGACAGGTATGTAAAATGTATATGCACATGTATTTATTTTGAAATAAATAGAGATATATACATGTCAATATATGTCTCCACAAATACAGTATGAATTCTCCAACTCTGAATATGGGTGGCTGAAAAACTACATTCCTAGGCATAAATACAGTCAAGAGCTACATGTCAATATATTTTTTTCTTGACATAAGTTACTGAAGAGAGAAGGTTTACTATAAAGTAAGAGGAAGAATCAAAATTATATGATGGTAAATGCAAAGATGGAGCAGTTTGCACTGACATTATCTTGCACTGACAAACATACACACATAGATATAGGATATATACAGATAAACACATACACATTTTATATATAGATATCAGAGATTCTGGGCTTCCCTAGCAGCTCAGCTGGTAAAGAATCCACCTGAAGTGCAAGAGACTCTGGTTTGATTTCTGGGTCAGAAAAATCCCCTTGAGAAGGGGCAAGGTACGCACTCCAGTATTCTTTGGCTTCCCTGATGGCTCAGATAGATGGTAAAGAATCCACCTGCAATGGGAGAGACTTGGGTTCTATCCCTGGGTTGGGAAGATCCCCTGGAGGAGGGTATGTCAACCCTCTCCAGTATTCTTTCCTGGAGAATCCCATGGACAGAGGAGCCTGGTGGGCTACAGTCTGTGGGGTTGCAAAGAGTCAGACACGACTGAACGACTAAGCACAGTGCATCAGAGATTTTATGGAAAATCACATCCCCAAAGACCAGGATATTAAAGAGAAATCATGTAAAACAAGATGGATAATTTGTATGAGAAATCATATTAATAATTCCATCATTTTTGATACATAAATGGAGAAAAAGGCGATGGAAGAATACTCTTATTCTAAATGAAAAACTTGAATACCTACCCCACAATTCTGTGATTTATAGTTAATGAATAAAAAGTGCCTGGCACATGTAGCCCTCAAATAATGATCAAAAAGTGTATTCAGGTTCTAAGGAAGAAAGACTTTGCATAAAATCATGAAAAGATAAAAATAAAAGCCTTAATATTTTCATCCTTGGAAGCCACGTATATTCTATATGCTGATTTCCTTCTTAAAATTTCATTCTCATTTTCACGTGTTTAGTCAGACCTCATCCTGGACTGAATTGCATCTCCCTTTGTCCCCAGATACATATGCTGAAGCTATGGTATCAAGGTGATGGTATTTGAAGATAGAGTCTTTGGGTGATAATTATATTATAATAATTAAATTGTTAGATTATAATTATGATTACTGTTGGATTAGAATGCTTGTAAGGAGAGGTACCAAAAAACTTGCTCTTTATGCACACATAAAAAGGTCAGATGAACACAGTCTGATAGTGGCCACCTACAGACCAAGAGAAAAGCCCTGGGAGGAAAATCTACATTACAGCACCTTGATCTAGGACTTTCCAGACTCCAAAACTGCAATAAAACAAAGTTCTGTTGTTGAAACCACCCATGTATGGTATTTTTATGGCGTCCCAAGCAGACTAGCATAACATTTAACTCCAGATGTGAACATCCAGCTTCTCATTTGACACCCCCACCTGTAAACAATCCCATAATCTCACAGTGGTCTCTCTGCTTTCACTCTCATCTCTTTGAAGCCAGTTTTCACACAGAAGTCACAGCAACGAGGTTTATATACCTGGCTGAAATAATTCTATTTTGGGAACCCTTTTGAAAATTTCTGACAGTGCCAACAATAAAGTGCAAACTCCGTACCAAAGTTTGCAGACTGTTCCCCATCCAGTCTCCGTCTCTATTTCCAAATTAGTTTTCTTATTCCCTTCCCTGGCCCACTTTGCTCCAGCTATGAGAATTTTCTGAGTCTTGAATATAGTGAGTGAGTGAAGTTGCTCAGTTGTGTCCAACTGTTTGCGGCCCCGTGGACTATAGTCTACCGTTCATGGGATTCTCCAGGCAAGAATACTGGAGTGGGTTGCCATTTCCTTCTCCGGGGGATCTTCCCAACCCAGGGATCAGATCCAGGTCTCCTGTATTGTAGGCACACTCTTTACTGTCTGAGCCACCAGGGAAGTCCTTAAATCTAGTAAACACTCCCAACAAAGTGCCTTTGAGTACTATTTCCTCTGCCCTGGAGGCTTGCTTATTTATTAGTTTTTCACAAATTTGCTCCTACTCCACATCAGGTCTCAGATCAAACCCTTCCCCAGAAAGACCTGCTCTGACCACCTTATCTAATTAAGGCTCTTTTCATTTTTATAATTAATCTCTGCAATTGTATATGTATCTGTTTGCTTGCTATCACTCATTTCTACTGAAAAGTGTGCTCCATAAGGAAGAACATGTGTCTCCTTGCTTCACAACTGCTTGCTCATTCTGAGAAAGAAGCCCCTGCTCCAATCCCTGTTTAGAGGCTTGAAGCCACCCCAAAAGAAAAGATTACTATTTTTTATTTCTCATATGAAGTTTTTAGAGAAGTATTACTTTTTATTATTTTTGCTAAATTAAGTCTATATAATTTCACAAAAATAAAATACATACATTTTGACAAATGAAACATTTTATCCTTAGTTACTATATTGATATTACTGAAGTATAGAGAGGGTAGAATCATCAAATACATTTCAAATGAAGTAATGGTGTTTTGATCCAGCCTCACTGTGACCAAACATTTCTGTACCTGGAAGGTAATAAGGTGAGCTAAAAAAGTTGTGACTTCTTTGAAACAATAGCATCAGCATAGCTAAAATATGACATACTTATTATTATGAATAAAGAAATAGTAGAAAACTTTGATTAAGTTGCATATATATAGCTAATACATTTAAATAAATATATATTTATTTGCAAATATAGAACTATTAATATTTTAATATATGTATTTTTTAAGAGTTTACTTTAGGCCTACTCCAGAAAGAAAAGATACTGAGGTAATAATTGATGGTTAGTCAGGATGTGGAACATGGTCACCACTTCAGCATATATTAATTACTATATTGATAAATGAATTAAACCAGGGACTGGCTGAGAAAGAAAGGTTATTCAGAAAGGAAAGGTCTTGCCAGATGCAATAATTAATTTAGAATATATACTTTACATGATTTAAAGTCACCCAAAATTTTTAAGCAAGAAAATGACTCAATTAGATTCATGTTTTATGAGTATCATTCTGGAAATATTATAATAGAGTTGAAGATCTAAAGTTAACAAGAGTTCAGAGTTTTTCCAGGGTATTTGAGTGGGCTTAGCACACACTGTTAGCACACATTCTTCTCCAGGCAAGAATACTGAAGTGGGTTGGCATGCCCTTCTCCAGGGATCTTCCCGACCCAGGGATCAAACCCGCATCTCTTATGTCTCCTGCATTGACAGGCAGGCTCTTTACTACCAGTGCTACCATTCCCTTCTGCTTGGGATTTCCCCTACCCCGGGATGGAACCTGGGTCTCCCACATTGCAGGCAGATTTTTTACCATTTGAGCCACCAGGGAAGCCCCAGGGTATTTGAGAGGTTGTTATAATTTTCCATAGGAAGATTCACCAAGGTCTCGTGTAAAATACATGCCATATTAATGAAAAGGAGACTACTGATGCAGAGGTAGGTTAGTGATAGAAATTGTCAATTTCACATTGTAAATTGCAGATTGGAAAGAAGTTGCACTGACACCATGACTTCTGTTTATAAGAGTAAGAGAGATTGTGATAGAATAACTAAGTCTGAGACTGATATTAGTGGTGTGACGATGTGTCCTGCAACATATTTCCAATATTTGAAGTGCATGGAAGACTTCTGCTTGGACATATTCAAGAGGCTTTTGGAAATATTAATGAAGATATTAGAAAAATGTTGGAGAAATCGACTAGGAAGGCATCAACATACAGGAAGCAGGCAAATTCATTCAACATATCTTTCCTTAATGCCTCTGGGACTGATCTAGGTCATTCGGATACATCCATGAATTTAAAGAATGAACATTAATACTCTCTTTGAGACTATTTTTATTAAAGGGGGGAAGTATGCTGAAACATACAAAGCTCTTAATGCCCTGCTGTAGCCCCTTGGCACTGACACTTCCCATAACTGTCTACCTATCTTCCAACTATTTCCACTTCTTCTCTGGGGACTCTCTTGTGCTCCACCAGGAGCAGCCCTTAAACACCAGTGAGTAGGAGTTGGCGACAAAGTGCCCCAGTTCCTTCACACTTCTTACGCAAATATTTGATGCTATGTCTCAAGGTTTCCAGGTACCCACAGGGGTATCTTCTTCATAATATGTCTTCCACTTGATCCACTCCTGTTCCTGCCTTCCTTCCCTCGTCCACCTCCTCCTCCTTCCCCACCTTCAAAAATGTCCGTAGATAACTTGTCTCAGGTTCTGATTCAACTAAGTGTATAGAGTAATAAACAGTTTAAATAACATAGTATTTTTAGTTCAGTTCAGCTGCTCAGTTGTGTCTGACTCTTTGTGGCCCCATGAATCGCAGCATGCCAGGCCTCCCCATCCAACACCAACTCCCAGAGTTTACTCAAACTCATGCCCATTGAGTCAATAATGCCATCCAACCATCTCATCCTCTGTTGTCCCCTTCTCCTTCTGCCCTCAATCTTTCCCAGCATCAGGGTCTTTTTCAATGAGTCAGCTCTTTGCATCAGGTGGCCAAAGTATTGGAGTTTCAGCTTTAGCATCTGTCCTTCCAATGAACACCCAGGACTGATCTCCTTTAGGATGGAATAGTTGGACCTCCTTGCAGTCCAAGGGACTCTCAAGAGTCTTCTCCAAAACCACAGTTTAAAAGCATCAATTCTTCGGTGCTCAGCCTTCTTCACAGTCCAACTCACATTCATACATGACCACTGGAAAAATCATAGCCTTGACTAGAAGGACTTTTGTTGGCAAAGTAATGTCTCTGCTTTTGAATACGCTATCTAGGTTGGTCATAACTTTTCTTCCAAGGAGTAAATATCTTTTAATTTCATGGCTTCAGTTACCATCTGCAGTGATTTTGGAGTCCCCCAAAATAAAGTCTTCCACTGTTTCCACTGTTTTTCCATCTATTTGCCATGAAGTGATGGGACAGGATGCCATTATCTTTGTTTAAAAATGCAATGGGAGAGGAAAAATTGGGGGAACAGAGAGGGCTATGGCTCTCTGGAAGAGACAGAGGGACGGTAAAAGTAGGAGGAGATGAGTTCAGATAATATGTATGTATGAGGTGGGCAAGGTTGAAGAACATATCTGTATGGGTATAGGCAAGTACAGGCAAGAGATATAGAGCTGCAGGCCATCATAAGAACTCTGACTTATACTCAGAGAGAAATAGAGAACCATTAACAATATTTGGGCAAAATCCTGCTGTAGTCTGATTTACATTTTAAAGCAGTCATGCTGACTGTGTAATTGAGAATAGAGAGTAAGGAGTAAGGGTTAAAGTAAAGAGACCAATGAAAACTACTACAGTAATCCAAGCAAGAGTATATACAGTGACTCATACCGAGGAGACAGCAGCTGGGGGGTGAGTGAGGGTCAAGCTCTGGATGTTTTGAAAGTTGAGTCACCA
>SJYV01042497.1:40541-74999 GCA_006410875.1 Neotragus pygmaeus
TTCGTGGCAATGCTTTCTAAGGCCCACTTGACTTCACATTCCAGAATGCCTGGCTCTACATGAGTGATCACACCATTGTGATTATCTTGGTCATAACTTTTCTTCCAAGGAGTAAATATCTTTTAATTTCATGGCTTCAGTTACCATCTGCAGTGATTTTGGAGTCCCCCAAAATAAAGTCTTCCACTGTTTCCACCGTTTTTCCATCTATTTGCCATGAAGTGATGGGACAGGATGCCATGATCTTTGTTTAAAAATGCAATGGGAGAGGAAAAATTGGGGGAACAGAGAGGGCTATGGCTCTCTGGAAGAGACAGAGGGAGGGTAAAAGTAGGAGGAGATGAGTTCAGATAATATGTATGTATGAGGTGGGCGAGGTTGAAGAACATATCTGTATGGGTATAGGCAAGTACAGGCAAGAGATATAGAGCTGCAGGCCATCATAAGAACTCTGACTTATACTCAGAGAGAAATAGAGAACCATTAACAATATTTGGGCAAAATCCTGCTGTAGTCTGATTTACATTTTAAAGCAGTCATGCTGACCGTGTAATTGAGAATAGAGAGTAAGGAGTAAGGGTTAAAGTAAAGAGACCAATGAAAACTACTACAGTAATCCAAGCAAGAGTATATACAGTGACTCATACCGAGGAGACAGCAGCTGGGGGGTGAGTGAGGGTCAAGCTCTGGATGTTTTGAAAGTTGAGTCACCAGGAGTCGCTGGGATGTGATAGAAAGAAAAGGATGATACAATGATTTTGACCTGAGCGATTGCAAGACAAGAGATGCCATTAGTTGAGACGGGGATGTCCAACCTAAAGGTTCAGTTTTGTCCCTATCGGGCTTTCAGTGTTGATCAAATGTTCACATAGAGAAGTCCAGCAGCCAGTCAAATGTGTAAGTCTAGGATTTGAGATGGCTGCGCTGGAGATACAATCCTTTGGGACTGGATGAGTAACCAAAGAAATGAGTGTAGGTATAAGAGACGAAAGGATCCTAGAGCTCAGTCCTATGGCATTACGACACTTAGAGATCAGGGAGAAGAGACAGAGTCGGCAAAGAAGATTGGGGAAGGAAATACTGGTGTGTTGGGAGAAAACCAACAGTGTGTGATGTCCTAAAACTCAAGGATGGCAAGTATGTCAAGCAGTAAGAAGCAATCAGCTGTGGAAATACAGCGGATAGACGAAGTAAACTGAGATCTGGATACTAACCGTTAGATTTAGCAATGTGGGGAGATAAGTAAATTTGAGAGAAGCTCAGCTTCTGTGACTGTAAGAAAAATCCTGACTAGGGTAAGGTAGGGAAATCAAAGGACAGGAATTAGGAAATATAAACTACTCTTCTGAAGGATTTTACTGAAAAGAATTTCACTGAAAGAAAAGGTTGGTAAATAGTCGGGGGGACTTGCCTGGTGAGAATCCACCAGCCAGTACAAGAGAGGCAGGTTCCATCCCTGGGTTGGGAGAATCCCTTGGGGGAGGAAACAGTCCACTCCAGAATTCCTCCCTGGGAAAACCCATGAACAGAGGAGCCTGGAGGTCTATAGTCTCTGGGGTCACAAAAGAGCTGGACACAACTTAGTGACTAACCAACAACAAAATGGTTGGGAAGAAGTGTCAAAAGAAGTATTTTTTCTTGTAAGATGTTTGTGGATTAAGAGGAATGAGTCAGTGGAGAGCAAAATATTGGTGATATAGAAAGAGAAGAGAGAGATGCCAGCTTGATGTCCTAGTTTGATGTTCTTGATGAGGCAGCGGGGGTGGATGTGGTATAAAAGTGGTGGGGCTGGGTCCAATATGGTCATGGATATTCTCCTATGTAGTATGCAGTAAGGCAGACATATGGCTTCAGATGCAGAAAGGTAAGTGTATATGGTAAGGGGAGTCTATAGAAGTTCTCTTGTGAACGTTTCTGGCTGTGGTTAGAAACCAAGTCATTGGGGGATGTGAAGCTAATAAAGGAGATGTTGGAGGTTTGGAGAAAAAAGAGGTATGAAATAGTCATCTAAGAAAGTGAGAAATATATGGACTTCTGGAACGTCATTATATGGTAGTATTAAGAGCCAACTTTGGGTTTGTGGCCCTTACATTAGGGAGAGAACAGTTAACATTGTTCTGAGTTTTCCTTCATGATATTTAGCCTCACAGGTATGAAATACATGGAAAGACTGATTTAACGAGGATGGCAATGTGCCATGGAGAAGGCGATGGCACCCCACTCCAATACTCTTGCCTGGAAAATCCCATGGACGGAGGAGCCTGGTGGGCTGCAGTGCATGGGGTCACGAAGAGTCGGACACGACTGAGCAACTTCACTTTCACTTTTCACTTTCCTGCATTGAAGGAAATGGCAGCCCACTCCAGTGTTCTTGCCTGGAGAATCCCAGGGACGGAGGAGCCTGATGGGTTGCCGTCTATGGAGTCGCACAGAGTTGGACACAAGTGAAGCGACTTAGCAGCAGCAGCAGCAGCAGCAATTTGCCAAGCGAGTGCCATGAAAGGGGACTGGGCAAAAGAGACAGTTTATAGAAAGGAATGAATATGGTGATTGACAATGGAATTTCAACTACAGAAGGAGGGTGAAAAGAGTACCAGGGTGAGTGGCATGGATAGATAGGTGGGATCGTTGAAGAACAGGATGTATGAAACTGAATTTCAGAAAGGCATGGGTGGTGATAATAAAGTTTGAAGTATGACCATAGCACTGAGTGGATAAACCAGTGAGGTAGGACAAAATCATCAGAGAAGGGAGAGTAATTGAGATTAAGCAACGTGTATATAAAATTCACAAAAAGTGATGTGAAAGCATATTCCCCAGAAATGTGGGGTATGACTGATGATTCAGTAGAGGTGATATACTTTTACAAGTGATATACTTTTATGATCTAAGAGTTTCCAGTGAAAGTGGGAAATAGACCACTGGAAAACAGAAATTAAGAAATACCTTGCCCCCAGGCCCAGTGGGTTAAGGGAAAATGGATACTTCTTGTGTCTGGAGGGGACACAATGTCCTTAGAGTTGAGGCAATTTTCCTGCAGATTAAGAGGATGGGCTGAATGTTTAAAGGAGAGATTGAGGGGTTTGGTTAATAATAATGCACCATGGATGATGGAAGGCAAAGGTGAAGGATTTCAGGATTCAGGGAGAGATGGGAGACAGGGAAATATGTGAGGTTCTATAGGGAGAGAAAGTCAAGTGAGACGCTGATCATTTTTTAATGATACGTCTCATTTTCTGCCATTTTCCATCTCTCCTATTGACTCATCATATTAATGTGTTGAAAGAGAGTAATAAGCAAGACCTCCGGCAGTACCTCTTACTCCTTAGAGATTATCTGAGAAGACTAAGCTATTTGGTCTTTAAAGGGATATTTAATGGGCTGTGACTCTTTAGTATAGCTGCTATAATTTTTCTTCTGCAGATTAAAGTTCTAGCTTTCCTTCTAATAACTGCTTCAGGCTGCTCTATGTTCTTGTCAATACTTATCCCAAAACCAGAGGAAAAGCAGAGGTGTTCTATCTCTTCCAATCACAGTAAAAAGAAGGCTATGAAGCCCACAGGCCTAGACTCTTGACATTTCCGAACAGTTCTTCTTAACTTTAAGTGTGAGTCCAATCTTACTCCCTACCCTGCATTTTGCTCATAGCCTAAGCAACAAGTAGTGATATTATGCACACATGGTAATTAATGATTAGACTTACACTCTTTAACAAAGTCTAGAAATAGAAGTTTCTAACTAAATATAGTTAGTGTCTAATATTTCCATTTCTTTGTAACATGATAAATTTGAGTTAATGGAATATTCTTACTTAAAAAAAGCTTGATTCATGTGTAAGCACTTACTCATCATGTTTATTATTTTATTCAAAATTGAAGGGATTTAATATTATTTAAATGCAAATAGCTTGGGTTTGATTATTGTTCATTTAGCCAGTCTTTTTATATTCATGTTTTTCTCAAATTAAAATGCTCTTGAAGAAATTATTCATGCTCATATATCTTGTTTAGTAAAATTTAATCAAGTGAATAAAAATCAAAAGGATGACACTATGTTTCCTATACAGATAAAATTAGGGCTAATTTGTGTAAATTAATTGCTTTATTTTAAAGCACACTTTCCATTCAGCATGCTTTTCCTGATCTTTATTAATTCTTTCATATACAAATATGGGGTTTCCCAAGTGATGCTGTGATAAAGAACACACCTGTCCATGAAGGAGATGCAGGAGACACAGGTTTGATCCCTGGGTTGGAAAGATGACCTGGAGTAGGAAATGGCAACCCATTCCAGGATACTGGCTTGAAAAATTCTATGGCCTGAGGAGACTGGTGAGCTACAGTCCATGGGATCATGAGGAGTTGGACACAACTGAGTACACACACACACATATATTAGAAATCACTTACAGCAATCTAGAATTCCCAAAACCTCTGTAACTCTTCCAGAATAAAGACTGAGAAGAAACTGGAATATAAACATCATAGAATGATTATTGCTCATTTCTGGCTTTTACAGCAGTCAAAACTAGTAGGAAATCAGCAAAAGTCATCTTGAAATATTTATAGATGATGCTGTTTGTAAAAGAAAGTTGACTCTTGAAATTTAAAATTGAACTGAAAGTGAAAATGAAGGTCTTTCAGTCGTGTCTGACTCTTTGCAACCCCATGGGCTATACAGTCCATGAAATTTTCCAGGCCAGAACACTGGACTGGGTCAGTCAGTCGCGTCTGACTCTTTGTGACACCACGGACTGCAGCACACCAGGCCTCCCTGTCCATCACCAACTGCTGGAGCTTACTCAGACTCATGTCCGTTGAGTCGGGGATGCCATCCAACCATCTCATCCTCTGCCATCCCCTTCTCCTCCCACCTTCAATCTTTCACAGCATCAGAGGCTTTTCAAATGAGACAGTTCTTCACATCAGTGGCCAAAATATTGGAGTTTCAGCTTCAGCATCAGTTCTTCCAATGAATATTCAGGACTGTTTTCCTTTAGGATGGACTGGTTGGATCTCCTTGCTGTCCAAGGAACTCTCAAGAGTCTTCTACAACACCACAGTTTACAAGCATCAATTCTTCAGTGATCAGATTTCTTTATAGTCCAANCTTTTCTATGAAGACCAGAGATAAAATCTGAATGATAAAAGTTTTCACTTAAGTCTTTTTTGTGTGCATGTGTGTATATCTAGGCTTCCCAGATAGCTGTGTGGTAAAGAATCCGCTGGCTAATGAAGGAGACACAGGAGGTGTGGGCTCAATTCCTAGATCAGGAAGATCCCTAGGGGACAGCATGGCAACCCACTTCAGCCTTCTTGCCTGGGAATTCTATGGACAGAGAAGCCTGGAAGGCTGCAGTCCATGGGGTCACAGGGTCAGACACGACTGGGCGCACATGTATACATACACATACAGGACGCATATATACACAAGCATGCTATTTTATAGCATTATTTAACAAAAGGCACTGAAACATATCACTTAAAAACCATTTTTACTGTTATTTAATTGATTTAGGGACACTGTTAATGAGTTAAAATTGAGTAATAAGCATTGGGTAAATACTTTTAATTTTTAGAAATAATTTCTCTTATTTAGTTTTTACTAACAGTGTTTTCCTTGAAAAACGTCTCACAACATAGATCTTCTATACAATTTTATAGAAGATAAGAATACACATTATGAAGTCACACAGATCTTCTTCAAAAGCCAACATTTCCACTTGCTTATTTGGACAAAATATATTCTTTCTGAGTTCCAATTTCCTCATCTATAAAATGAGAATAATAATAGTACCAATTTTAGAGCTGCTTAAGTTATTGCACGTGAAATAATTTACACTGTGCCTGGAACATAATCACTGAGAAGCTGAATCTATCTGGACTGCACTTAGCATGTAGCCTTCAATATATATTATTCAATAATTCATTGAAAATTAAATTGAAAGAAGGAAGGAAGGGAAGGGAACGGTTAGAAAGGAAGAGTGGGGAATTTGCTGAATCCTAGATTTATACAATGTATCATAAAGTGTTATAAAATATCTTTATATGTCTTTCTCTCTCATAAGAGTATAGGCGTCATGCAGGCCAAGGGATTATTTTAAATGCTTATCTCATCCAGAACTCTCAACACAGTATCTAGAAGATAGCAGATGAACAAACACTTTAAAATGAATTGAGCAAATTAAATGATATATATTTGTTTGTAAGATGATTTAATGTTTGTCACCATACTGAATTCTAAACTTCATAAAAGCAGGAAATAGGTTTGTTATATTATTATTATTTTGCCACTATCAGTTTATAGAGTACTTGCTGCAATAAATGATTACATTGGACTTCAGGGAAGAAACTTCCAAGGGTACCTATATCTCTATATAGTTTGGCCCATAAGTAATACCCCCTATATAATAGTGAAAAGAAATAAGCTCAAATAACATTGCTGTGAATAAGATCATCAATTTTTCAGTAGATGACACTGTAGATACCAATTGCTTTACCTTGTACTATATAACATTCCTGAAAACATGTAAACATAATGGCTGTTTGAAAATTGCAATAATAAAGGTTCTTTTAAACTAGGCTGTTATGCATTTAAAATATCCTTCAGAATATTTTGAATACATACAATCATAATGCATCACTGGTTATTCTCAACATATGCTGTGACAGTTTTTGTTCTTAGAACTCTGAAGACTTCAGTTAGACTGGTTCTGCCTCCAAGAGGCCAGAGAGCCATCCAAGGTCAGGTCACTGTAAGAATTAGGACTGGTCATGCAAAATGTTGCCTGGCCACAGAACTTTCAGAGTTGGCTGTGAGGTTATCCAAACAAGCACTTTTCACCGACAGTGAGAAATTGCAAGATGTGGCCATCCCATGTTGAGAGAGCTTCTTGCTGTTTCTGCTGTCATCTTGATTTTCCCCTTTTCGAGTGTGTAACAAAGAAAATGGATCCCATGGGACAACTCTCACACTTGTTACCCTCCATTTCCTCAGTCTAACTGAGTGTAAGTAATGGAACCGTGTTTTAATGGCCCACCATCCCAAATGCCCTCCTAACCCTTTGGCAGAGATGCTTTGTAGCTGACAAGTATGACAGGCAAGGCTAACGAACCCTTAGGCCAGCAATATTCTCATTTTTAATCCATCATAGACATCAAAAAATAATGAGATTTCTTGAAACAGTGCCAGCAGTGAGCTCATATGACACTGAGATGATAAATTTACTCAACCACTTACAAAGAAGTAACTTGTACACTGAAAGACCTGGGTAATTTCATAACACAGAGTGGTACAGTGTGAAAACATGGATGCTTCACTGTATTTTCTGAATGGTATCTGGACCCAGATTGTAGTACATTTCCATTTTTAATCTTGCTAGTCATGTTTTCTTATTTCTTAGTATTTTGCATGGGAGATTAATTCTGTTCTCCTTCTCCTGGAGATGCTGATAAGAGAGATATTCAAGCCCATGTGTACCATGCTATTGATGCTGCAAAAGTGCAATAAAATAGGATATTGAAAAGAAGATGAATTTTAAGCTTTTTTTTTTTTTAAGATTTAAGTTGAACTGATCTAAACTAGAGGACTTGAAGAGCTTTTGAAATTGCCCCAACCACCGATCCTTTGACAGGGAAGTCCTGCTGACCCTAGCCATTGTGGGGAAACATGTTTCTTTTCATCAAAGTTTACAATTTTGACTTGAGAAAAAGAACTGAATATGGAAACATATGTATATTTTTCTTACATTTCACAAGGCTCTATAGCTATTTTTTTTCTGCTTTGCAAAGGATATAGTTTCCAACATCAGGGAAAAGTCAATCGCTTAGTGACTGTTTGCTAACAATGAAACGGAAACAAATTGTTCCAAAATAGTTAAAACTCTGCACTGGTTACTATGATTAGACAATCTTAGTTCTGTCATTGTAATTATATTGTTTAGCTTACAAAAGCACCTTTATCTGCATGATATCGGAATAACCTCAGAAGACTGGCCCATTGGGGTATCTGTCACCCTGGCCACAGCTCTTGAAGAGGAAGTTCGGGGTGCTGCCCAGTATTGCCACTGCACTTGTCTCTAGGCTCCCATGAGGCTAGAGCTGCTATCTGAAGTTTCAGAAGAGATCTCTTACCTGATGTCTGCTTTATTTCTTGAAAAACCCACCCACATCTGAGAGGAAAGGGATACTTCTGATGCCTTAAGGTAATACACAAAAACTGATTAAATACTTAATCTTAACACACTTAAGTGTGGTCTGCAGCCAGGAGCATCTGCATCACCTAAGTGCTTATTGGAATTATAAGATTGCAAACCCCATCCCATGTCTCATGATTCAGCATCTGTATTTTAACAAGACACCCAAGTGATTTGTACTTAAACTAGGATTTTAGAAACATGGGATTAGATAGTTTGGATTGAAGGAGAAAGATGCAAAGGAAATAAAGTACTGATGGTTAAAAAAAAAGACACAGAGAAAGCAGGTGCAAAACAAAACAGTATATTCCAAACAGTTTCCTGGGTTTTAGTTTATTATTACATCATGGATGATGAGGTATATTTATGGTTCAGTTCAGTTCAGTCACTCAGTCATGTCCAACTCTTTGCGACCCCATGGATTGCAGCATGTCAGGCCTCCCTGTCCATCACCAACTCCCAGAGTCCATCCAAACTCATGTCCACTGAGTCAGTGATGCCATCCAACCATCTCATTCTCTGTTGTCCCCTTCTCCTCCTGCCCTCAATCTTTCCCAACATCAAGGTCTTTTCAAATGAGTTAGCTCTTTGCATCAGGTGGCCAAAGTATTGGAGTTTCAGCTTGAGCATCAGTCCTTCCAATGAACACCCAGGACTGACCTCCTTTAGGATGGACTGGTTGGACCTTCTTAGTGTCCAAGGGACTCTCAAGAGTCTTCTCCAACAGCACAGTTCAAAAACATCAATTCTTCTGCACTCAGCTTTCTTTATAGTCCAACTATCACACCCATACATGACCACTGGAAAAACCATAGCTTTGACTAGACGGATCTTAGTAGTTCAACTCTAATTATACTAAGAAAGTGTTTAATTCATAGGAAAATGTTTCCTTTTAGATTTTAAATTTATGGTAATGAGTGGAATTTATAGTATTCACCCCATAGGTGAGGAAAAACAAAGTTTTCATATTTAAGAAGGAGAATTTATTTATTAAATCTATTATGTGTCCTCACAGACAATGAAGACTCCTTTTGAGGGCTTTCTTAGTGCTCCTTAAGAAAAACCAAGTCTAATAGCTATTTAATTAATGGCCCAGGGTGATAAGTAGAAGAAATACTAAGGAAACATCGTGTGTGTGTGTGTGTGTGTGTGTATGTTTGTATATGTGTGTGTGTGTTTACATTTGGAATCTCAATGCTAGGAAACTGAAGATGAGAAAATAATTTGTATCTTCATTTCTCTTCGAGAGCTTGATTTAAAGAAACCGTCAGTATTCTTCATAGTTCAAACCCTTTTATAGATATAAGCTAAATATGGTCCTTTCTTATGTAAGTCTTAACCTAACTCCCTCCAAGCAGGGACTAAAGCTCTGGCCCCTGGTCACATTGTTCCTGGGAATCTGAGTGGGGCATGGTGTTGGGTCAAAGCTGGCCCACAAATTTCAGAGTGAGATGGTGAGAATGAAAATCGCAAGCTAAAGTTAAAACACTTATCCAACTAGACCTCAAAAACGCACATCACAGTGAATGCTTGAGTGGAGAAAGAAGAACAGATGAAAGGAAGAGGTTAGAAATGAGAGCCATCTGAACAGAGGATGTACATTCAAAATGAGAGTGGGAATGGAATATAAGTTGAGCCCCTGAAGTGCTGAGGTGCAAGGAAAAGGCCCTTTTCCTTCCTGCTTCCTTGGTTGGAGAGGGAGTAGTATATTAAAGAAACTGAGATCATTCAGACAGCCTGGGGACAGAGTGATGGGATGAATAGGTCCTGGCATACATAGAGGCAGGATACTGTGGGGTGAAAGAATTGGTGGTCTTTGTAACCCAAATGGAAGTCAACTCCCAGCAGAGATACCAGTGCACCTGTCAAGAAAAGCCTTGTGGAAAGACTCTCCTGTTTGCAGTTCTTACTTAGGTGCCTGTTCATGAATTGTGCCAGTTTTTGGTCCACCAAAGGATGTCCTGATGATCCCTCTGGGCCCAAAGAACTAGTAAGTACTCTGTTCAGATGGTCAGTTGCTGGAGAGCTATTCTTCAAGGAGAAATATAGGCAAAAACCAGATAGGAAGCAAAGTTGTAATCCATGAAGGCGCCTTGAGTGAATAGTCATCAGTGACAATTCTGTGGTGAGGAGTTAACTGAATTCACTCATCTTACAAGTAGAAATTATGTAAACTCGAGTCTCCTCAAGTTCATTAAAAACATGATCCAATTTACATGTTAGCAGAGGTGTGGGGTAGAAGAGTGGCAGATAGAGGATGTGTACTACAATTTTTGAGGGCTTTGAAAGCTCCAAAAACTGTTCCAAAGGAAAAAATAAAAATAGTTGGTTTGGTTATGCTGGGAGGTGAAACTCGCATCCTGTGTGAGGAAGATAGTATTAAATGGAGTAGTGTCCTAGAGCAGTTAGGATTTTGAAAGAGAGTACAGAAGGAAGTTCTGCACTGTTTTCATCTTCTGGATGAGAGGATGGTCTTCTTGTATGATTTAAAATTCAGTGAAGGGTAGATGCAGGTTTCTATTGAATGTGAGTTACCACCATGGATTCTACACGCATGAGGAAGTTGGCCACCCAGTCCAGTTGGAAGCAGAGCTTCCCCACCTAATATATTATTCTCTCCATGGACATCAGCATGCGGTTAGCTTGGGCAGGCAAAGCTATGAAGCTTTATTTTGTGTTCATATCATCAGTGTGAGGTCTAATGGCAAAGCATCAAGGAGAATAAAGTTATTACTAGAGTTATTCTGATGCTGACTGGGAGGTCCCCCAGTTCAGAAGATCTGGAAAGCTCAGGCAATTCAGCCAGCTGTGCATGCAGAACTTCCCTGAAGCCTTCCTGGACCTGGGCCTATACAATTGAGTCATTTCCTCATTTGTGTCCTAAAATTAGGGCCAGAATTCCACAGGGGAACAGATCATTGATTCTTCCCCCAATCACCCAGCTGGCTGTATCCAGGGATGAAGCTGTGCAAGGTGTTGCTCAGCACTACTTGGATATAAGGTATCTTCAACAAGCAGACTCTCTGGCAAGAGGAGGGTATGACCCGGTTACCTGGCTTCCATGTGTAGTATGAGACCAGGAAGCTGCGATGTACATTTATCTGGAAGATGGCCTTGTGGGGAGACCAGCAGTAGTGATGTCTCTGTGATGGACCCAAGCTCAGAGACCAGTCTACTTTTAGCTTTGATGCATAAACTGTCTATGGCGATTAAGTGATCTCAGCATAGCACTGAAGTGTTCTGTCCTGGAAAACCCTGGCACATCCTCATCAGCTGGAACAGAATGCATATAACATAAGGATACAGTGCAGAGCTGTCTGTCAGCAATAGACCTGAGAACTGAGTCAAGCGGTAGACACAAGAATTGGTTCCTAGGGGAAAACTGTAACTTCTGGTTTACTTTCGGGTCCTTTCCATGACCTTTTCCTGCTCTGCTCTGCATTGTAGGTGGCTGATCCTGCAAGTTGCTTTCATAGATTCTTCTCCCATTGGCTTCTGGCTAATCCTGATCAATGGGAAGCATGGGTGGGAGACCCAGGAGGTGGCAAAAAGAAAGACATCAGAGTATCTCTCTTTACCTTTTCTGCTCCCTGCAGTCTTTGACACGAGCTGTTGCCTCTTCAATAGTCCGAGTTAATCCGTATCATCTGTGAGTTTTACTAGCATCTTCTCCCTGTGTCTTTGCATGCTTAGTAATGCTAGCAGCTCCTGCTTTGTTAATTTTTGCCGCTTCTTTTGCTTTTTAGCCCTCTGAACCCTTTTAAACCAATTCCCCCAATAAAGTACTCTTTACTTAAACCTTGGCATGGGCTATCAGGTACAACTGACTGGCAGAGCCTCTTCCTTGGGCATGAAGGAGTGGAGAGTATGGGATATGGTTTGGAGATGCATGATCATAGGCTTATTTCGGCAGAAAGATGGGATGGAATCAGGAGAGCTGAGTCGATTCTAGGGGCAGATCTGAAAGTAAGCCTCACAATCAGACTGATTAGAAAGTTGACATGCAAGGTGTTAGGCAGGAAGAAGGAAAGTAGTGTGACTCAATAACCTACCTAAATAGGGTCACAACACAATAACAATTTAAAAATCAAATGTTGAGAATAAAACCATTAAAATAAATATAATGCTTATTAAACATTGCCAAAATGATGCAATGGAGAGGCTATGTTGTATAATACACAGCGGATTTCCCCTATTTTCCTCTCTATTCAGTGTCTCATTCACCATGACTGTCCTGCAAATTCTTTCTCTTTCTCCCTCTCCCACTCCTTTCCTTCTCCTCCTTCTGGCCCAAACCGTCTGTGCTGCTCTTTTTCCTTCTGTTTCCCCTCTGTACCTTCTTTATCACTTCTCTTCTTTCAGGAGAAGACTTTTCACATGCAAATGAGTCCAGGAAGGATGACTTGCAATTTATTGTATTTTCTTATATCCCTTTCACACAAGGTAACACAAGTCAAAATGAACACTGTTGATGTTAGCTCAGAGTAGATTGGCCTGAGAGGAAGAGGAAAGATAAGCCCAGAGATATTGTGCTCAACAGGGCTGGAAGTGACCTTTTTTATGATGGTTTTCAGGACTTCCCTCATAGCTCAGTTGGTAAAGAATCTGCCTGCATTGCAGGAGACCTGGGTTCAATTACTGGGTCAGGAAGATCCCCTGGAGAAGGAAATGGCAATTCACTCCGGTATTCTTGCCTGGAGAATCCCTTGTCAGAGGACCTTGGTTGGCTACTGTCCATGGGGTTGCAAGAGTCGGACACGACTGAGCGACTAAAGATAGAGAGATGATGATGATGGTCTTTGCCTTATCCCTACAAAGGGAGAGCTCTTAATGACCCTGAGCTGATTTAGATATCTGGGCTCCAAAACGAGACATGGAAACCAACTATTCAGAATTCAGAGCATGTACATGCAGAGGGATAATTTAGGTAATGGACAGGTTCCTAGTGCCTCTTGGAAAGCGCACTCAATGAATATTTGTGAATGAACACAAGATACCTAAAATACAGAACATGACCTCACCAAGAGTTTTAGAGAAAAATAACTACTGAATAAAAATATGTTACTATGGGAAAACTCATTGATAATTCCAAATTGGAATATGAGAAACTGATCTTGTAGGAAATGAGAGCTGAAATCTCTTTCCTCATTTTCTGATTTTCTGTGCAACAGATAAACTCTTTCAATCCCCACTGACTCAGCAATTGATTACTGACAATGTCTCCCTGAGATAGAAGTAAATTAAAGTGCTCTGAAGAATGGGCTATGGCTCCAAGGGGATCAGGTAAATAGCTGTTGCCAGGAATACACTCCTAGTCTGGAAGCAAATTTAAATATTCCCCTTTTTCTTTAATATGGCCCCAGAGAGTGGTTGATCAGCTTCAGCTTATTGCTTCTGATCAGATGTTACTTATCCTTAGTATTCTGGAGTTTTGCAGAAAATCCTTCCATTCTTTCCAATCCTATTCTAGCTTTAGAACAAACTCATATCTCTTTGGAGAACACTAATTTGTTTATCAGTAGCAAGATATGAAGAAAGATATTAGAAGCAAAAATCATAACAATTTGATATGTTCTCAAGTATTTTTAAAGTGTAGTTAAACATAATGTGGGGTCTATACATAGTTTACTTAGTGAAAAACTGAATGCTTTCCACCTAAGATAGGAGCAAAGCAAAGAGGTACTCATTCTCAACTTCTATCAATATTATTCTATAAGTACCAGCTAATGAAATAAGACAAGAAAAGTAAAGCAAGAAATGTAACTGTCTTTATCTACATGGAATATCTCAAAGAATTAACAAAAAATTCCTGAAGCTAAAATCAAGTAGAGTAAGGCCATAAGATACAAGGCTGACATACAAAAGTTAATTATTATCCTTTTTTATTTGAGCAATAAGAATAACAATGTTGCAAAAGCAACAAAAAAATTAAACTGAATCTAACAAAGTAAGAGAAAAGAAGAGAAGCTGAAGGCAAAGGAGAAAAGGAAAGATATACTGATTTGGGTGCAGAGTTCCAAAGAATAGCAAGGAGAGATAAGAAACACTTCTTAAGTGAACAATGCAAAGAAATGGAGGAAAACAATGCAATGGGAAAGACTAATGATCTCTTTAAGGAAATGAGAGATAACAAGGGAATATTTCATGCAAAATGGGGCACAAAAAGAATAGAAATGGGATGGACCTAATAGAAGACCTAATCAAGAAGAAGTGGCAAGAATAAGGGAAGAAATATGAAAAAAAAAAAAAGTCTTAATGACACAGATAACAATGATGGTGTGATCACTCATCTAGAGTCTGGAGTGGGAAGTCAAACTGGCCTCACAAAGCATTACTGTGAACAAAGGTAGTGGAGGCGATAGAATTCCAGCTGAGGTATTTCAAATTCTAAAAAACTAAATGATGTTGTTAAAGTGCTGCACACAATATGCCAGTAAATTTGGAAAACTCAGCAGTAGCCACAGGACTGGAAAAAGTCAGTTTTCATTCTGATCCCAAAGAAAGGCAATGCCAAAGAATGTTCAAACTACCACACAATTGCACTCACTTCACATGATAGCAAGATTATGCTAAAATTCCTTCAAGCAAGGTCTCATAGTATGTGAATTGAGAAATTCCAGATGTACCACCTAGATTTAGAAAAAAAAGAGGAACCAGAGATCANGCAATGCCAAAGAATGTTCAAACTACCACACAATTGCACTCACTTCACATGATAGCAAGATTATGCTAAAATTCCTTCAAGCAAGGTCTCATAGTATGTGAATTGAGAAATTCCAGATGTACCACCTAGATTTAGAAAAAAAAGAGGAACCAGAGATCAAATTGACAACATCTGTTGGATCATAGAAAAGGCAAGAAAATTCCAGAAACACATCTGCCTCACTGAGTACATTAAAGTTTTTTACTCTGTGGATCACAACAAACTGTGATCCACACAGTCAAAAGCTTCAGACTATGGCTTTAGGAAGAACTTAGAAAAATTCTTAGAGATGGGAGTGCCAGACCACCTCACTTACTTCCTGAGAAGCCTGTATGCAGGGAAAGAAGCAACAGTTAGAACTGGATATGGAACAATGGGCTGACTCAAAATTGGAAAAGGAGTATGTCAAGGCTATATGTTGTCAACCTGTTTATTTAACTTACATGCAGAGTGCATCAAGAGAAATGCTGGGCTGGATGAAGTTCAAGCTGGAATCAAGACTGCAGGGAGAAATATCAACAACCTCAGATATGTAAATGATACCACTCTAATGGCAAAAGGGGAAAGGAACTAAAGAGCCTCTTGATGAAGGTGGAAGAGGAGGGTGAAAAAGCTGGTTAAAACTCGACATTCAAAAAACTAAGATCGTGGCACCTGGCCCCATCACTTTGTGGCAAATAGATGGGGAAATATGGAAACAGTGACAGACTTTAATTTCTTGGGCTCCCAAACCACTGCAGATGGTGACTGCAGCCATAAAATTAAAAGATGCTTGCTCCTTGAAAGAAAAGCTTTGACAAACCTAGACAACATATTAAAAAGCAGACATCACTTAGCTGACAAACATCCATATAGTCAAACTTGGTTTTTCTAGCTGTCATGTATGGATGTTAAGAGTAGTGGCATAAAGAAGTCTGAGTGCTGAAGAATTAATGCTTTCGAACTGTGGTGCTGGAGAAGACTCTTGAGAGTTCCTTGGATAGCAAAGATATCAAACCAGTTAATCCTAAAGGAAATTAATCCTGAATTTTCACTGGAAGAACTGATGCTGAAGTTGAAAATCCAATATTTTGGCCATCTGATGTAAAGACTCAACTCACTGGAAAAGACTCTGATGTTTGGAAATATTGAGGGCAGGAGGAGAAGTAGATGACAGAGGATGAGATGGTTGAATGGCATCACTGACCCAATGGACATGAGTTTGAACAAACTCCGGGAGACTGAAAGACAGGGAAGCCTGGCGTGCTGCAGTCCTCAGGGTCACAGAGTCAGACACGACTGAACAACAAAATATTTACAGAATGTATATGCTAAAAAACATAGAACTCTGGAAAAAAGGGAAACCTAAATGAATGGAATGCTATTTACATGAACTGAAATGCACAATATTGTAAAGATATTCATTCTTCCCCATTTGATCTATAGATTCAATATAATCATAGTTAAAATCCTAGCATGATATTTTGGAGATATTGAAAAATGGATTCTAAAGTTTACATGTCAAGGTAAAGGACCTATAATAGCCAATACATATTTAATAAGAAAAAAAAACTGGAGAATTTATTTATCACCTGAGTTCAAAACCTCAGTATAAATCTCAGTAATCATGATAGTGTGGTATTGATGAAAGACTACACACGTAGATAGGTAGATAGAATAGAAAACCTCAAAAGAGAAAACCCACATAAATAAAATGGCTCTTCANCAGAAGAACTTTTTTTTTTTTTTTTTTTTCCTGTTGCAGCTGCTTAAACACTGACTAGAAATTAAGACTTTGGAACAGTTTTTTGCTTTATGGCCAGGATGCAACTCAGTGGTTTCAAACTTTTTACCAAGGACAAGCCAATCCTGAAAATAGGTCTGTTTTCCACTGGTTCTTTAGAAAAGAAAATGTTTAGCTTTCCCCAGTCTGTCAATCTTGTGGTAAAGAAATGCCACCGGGGTACCTTTAATAAGAATCTGGACTCAGAAACAGCTGTACAAATCATAAAATGAGTTTTTTCCCCTTTTAATCCAACTGGCATTCAAGTTAATGGACATTTTCAGAGGTGGAATAGAAAGCAAACTCACTCTGAAACCCAACCTGGAGAAGAGACACACACCACCATGACAATGTGTTTAGAAGGGGACATTCTGATCAATGATACTAGAAGAAAATGAGGGATACTGATTTATGATACACTTATGATACTGTAAGCAAAGGCTCTGCTAGGGCTGTCTACCAACAAGTACATAGTAAAGAAAATTGACGCAAAAGAATAGGGCCTCTTGAAAAGGAAGAAAAACGCCCTTAAGAGATGATGTGAAGAATACCACTCTTTCATAAATTAATATTTTCTGCCTGGCAGTGTTGAATGAAAGAAAGGCTAAACCCCGACATGGGAAGCTGAATAAAAGCTTCCTAGTGCACAGTAATAACAGGGAATCCCTGAAATCCATTTCAACCCCAGCGTGACAGAGACTGGGGGATCATTTCCTTCACCTTCACACTCACCCCTCCCTGCCAAAGAAACCATTTTGCTGTTAGACTTTACCCTATTCAAATATAATTTTATCTTACTTGGTGTCTGCCTTTGCTGCTGTTAAGGGTACAGACTCCATTCTTCACATACCAATCAGAGTGAAAGCACTGCAGACAGAGGGCAGAACCCCAGTTGCGCTGGTAGCGGCACAGGATGTGACCCTTGATTTAATTGTGCGGGGCAGCGTGTCCCCCAACTAGGTTCTGAAAGCTCTGGTTTAAGAATACCTGATATGTGCAATGTGTGGCTCGGGCTGATCTCCTCTCCCGCTTCTCNCCAGTTGCGCTGGTAGCGGCACAGGATGTGACCCTTGATTTAATTGTGCGGGGCAGCGTGTCCCCCAACTAGGTTCTGAAAGCTCTGGTTTAAGAATACCTGATATGTGCAATGTGTGGCTCGGGCTGATCTCCTCTCCCGCTTCTCTTCCTTCCTCTGTGAAAAATAATACAGGTCAGGGGAGGAGATAAAATACTCAGGTCTAGGATAGACTTTTCCATTTAAATTGTTTCAATATGTTCTGAGCATCTCATCTTGCGCCTTACAGAAAGATTGTGGGGAAAAAAAGAAAAGAAAAAAAAAATACTGAACCCGGCTTCCTTAGTATAACAATTTCAGAAAAGCACATGGCAAAATTTTGTTACAGATAAGTTATTATGAAACCATTTCTCCAAAGGTTTCCATTTCTAAAGCATTCTGCATGGCATTAGAGGAAGACATCTAGAAGAAAGGGGTTCTGTGGTGATGACCCAGGGCATAACCCAGGAGGTTGGAAAATTAACTAAGATTCTGGCTGGTAGAAGACAAAGAGGAAAGGTTCAGATTGCTAAACTCATAGCTGTTGGAAAAGTAATAGCTGTTGAGAAAACCCTCAAGTTGTTGGGATAGAAAGAATCAACAAATTCTCTGGTAGAAAAGCTTCCCAGTGCACAACAACAAGTAAATAAATGGAAAGGGAAATGCATGTATAAGACTGGCCTTCCCTTTTCTTCCTTATCCTTTGCCTCCGTACTTGGGACCATTGAATATCATTCAGCAATCAGCATTTAATAAGGACCAATTATTAGGAAGACACAGAACAAGACCTTCATCCCACAAAGTCAATCAAGGCATGATTTCTAACTGCTACACTGCACCAAAATCCTTCAACGCAATACTGCCTGTTTGGCTTTGAATCTATCAGCAGTTGCATAATAGTTGATGTGATCTTTCAAGGCCTAACTTTGCTGAGTGCTCCCTATGTGCCAACAACTCTTCAAGGCACTTTAAATTTGTCTCCTAGTTATAATCTTCCAAGGTAGCACTATGAGTTACATATCTACCACCATTTCACTGATGATGATGAACCAGATTCTGAGCAATGAAATAATTTGCCCAAAGTCACTTATGATGGCAGAACTGAGGTTTAGGAGCATTTATGACTCAAAACTGTTGTCTATTAACACTCAGGTGTTGGTAATTCTTGATTTAGGTAGTTTATACAACTCAGGGTTTGAATCTGTGGTCAACATTCTCCTCCCAGACCATGTAATGCAGAAATGAAAACATCAGGAAAAATTATCATCAAGTGTGCATCTTTCTCATTGAGGAAAATGCTCAAATTGGACACACACTCACTTGGAATATCAAGTGTATTCTCTCATCTCCATCCTATGGGAGATGTGTCTCTGCCCATCTGGGTACCAGAGAGAAAGGCTGTGGCTAGCTGGAAGCATTATGACCCTAGGGGAGTCTGCAATGCTCTATCAGTATTATACTTTCTGATTAGGGCAAAGATTTAGCTCACCACTTCCTCATGTGTTAGACAATATTAGAAAAGTTCAGCATGAATCAAGAGAATAAATCAAAATTAATTTAGCTTGCTTCTAATGGGTCCATCAACTTCCTGTAATTATTAAAGAAAAAAGCCATACACTATTCATATCATAGGTTTCAACTTTGAATGTTGTAAATGTTTCCATTTATTATTTTATCCCTCTAAGTGTCCATTTTCTCTCTCCATACATATTAATCTATATTTTAGAAATAAATAAACACACTGGTTTATTAACTTTAACAAAATTAACAGTAAAATAAATTATTCACAGATTCTTAACTTTTTTGACTCAATAGTTAATTTAACTGGAAAATAGATTAAATACAAAATACATGAGTAGTTTTAGTTCTTTCTGGACTTTCCTGGTGGCTCAGATGCTAAAGAATCTGCCTGCAATGCCAGAGACCTGGGTTCTAGCCTTGGATTGGGAAGATTCCCTGCAGAAGGCTGCCTGGAGAATCCCTGTGGATAGAGGAGCCTGGTGGGCTACAGTCCATGGGCTTACACAAAGTCGGACATGACTAAGCAACTAAGCAAACGGTTCTTATACTCTATTTCAAAATACTATATATACTATTGCATATTAATCTCCACTTAGGTTTATGCAAATATTCATTTGATGCCCGGTTATGTATTTATTCTTGGAGAAAGGTTTGATAAACAACCACTAAATAACTGAGAATAGACATAGCATTTAGGTGGAGTGGCATTGTAAGTGACATAGTACAGTATTGGCCTTTATTATTAGCCCTCAAAAACTGTTATAGATGTATGAGAGGGGCATAGAAGCAGAAAAACTGTATTTATGCATTTAATAGTTTTTGTTAAAGATTTACTATGAAAGAAGCATATTCCAAGCAGAAAGAAAAGCAACTTGACAAGGTCTATTTTTACTTATGAGCATGTAACAAGAGCAGAGTGGCTAGAGCTAAGTGTGCTGGAGTTAAGTGGCAGAAGATGAGATCAAATGGAACAGATCAGTTAAATCGTGTAGTGCATTGGGTGTTCAGCAAGGACACGGAATTTCATTATATTAGTGAAATGGGAACCCAGTGGAGGATACCAATCAGAGGGATTTCATGAGCTGAGAATCCCATACTGTCTGGACTTACTTCTCTTTTCATGGATATTACTCATCTACGAGCTGAATCGTTACAGGCAATATACATTCTGGATTTCCTTTACAAGATCATGAATCTAGAGGTTCTGACTAGGTCCCCTAATGGAATACTTAAAAAGAAAAATCTGATAACCAGAGAGGGGTGTGGGGCCAGTTGGAGGGAGGCTGGGCCAAAAATCAGAAGTAGGTAAATCTTTTGCATTCCCCAGGAATGGATGGATAATATAGGGAGGAGAGCCAAGTGACAAACTAGAAGTGGGAAGCTAGTACCGTGGCAGGAGCCGAGTGACAGGCAACAAACCAGGATCAAAGATAATCCTCGGGGTTCCCTGCTGGTCCAGCGGCTGAGACTTGGTGCTCCCAGTGCAAAGGGCCCAGGTTCAATCCCAAGTCGGAGAGCTAGATCCCACATGCTGTGACTAAACATCCCACTCTGGTGCAGGCAAATAAATAAATAAGACAAAAAATACATATATATTCTAAAACCAACAACACCAGTTATTGCCAGTAGCTTCATGGGGTTCAAATTAAATTCTCTGAATAAATCACAGCCTGCCACTGCAAGAAGCAGGTTTAATATGAGGAGAATCAAATTTTTGTCAAAATTCTGCAAGTAATTCCTTCTTTTGATATCTTCAAGTCTTATTCACTTTAATTTTATCTTTAGGGAAAATCTGTCTTTTTTCAATTAAGGAAACTCTAGAGAATTTAAGCCAAAAACATGTAATGCATAAGGGGTAATTCAATTATTAAATATTTTGTCAACTGTTTTGACTCTCAATCCAGTGACCTTTCTGCTCATTTAAACTTTTAAAAATATTACACTTGCATGATTTCAGAACTTTTGAGTTGGAGGTTTACCATAACATTCCATATCTTTTAGGAGTCACTGAGAGAAAACATTAATTCAGACCCTAAATATATACTTTACTTGTTCATGTTTGATGATAGTTGAAGAGAAGGCATCTGTGAATAGTTGGATTCTTTTGGCAATAAATCTGCCACTTAGTTGAGCACTTTTTGGCTAGGTTTTTAACATAGATCAAAGTAGCTTAAAGCCAAATCTGTGAAATAATTGGATAATTCTGCTTATAATTAAATTCCAGATATGACTATAAAATCATAGACTTGTTTCTTTACTTCCTATTTACAAATTTGAAGTGACATAATTAAAGATAAGTATTAAAATTTCTGTTTAACCTCAGGCCTGGCTTTACTCATAATTAAAAAGAATAAGAATAATTATTATATATAAAGAACATGTAATGACTAGTTGCTGAAAAGTATGTTGCTAGAGAAGCCAAAATTTTCTTCCCTGTGGCTATATAAAAATTATATAATCAAGCAGACAGGAGGAATGGAATGTTTGTCAAGAAATAAGTAACTATATGCAATTAGCTCTGTGGAACAACAACAGTGGATAAGCAGAAAGAGGAGCCAGGTTAGAGTGTCCCTGAGTCACAGGCTGTAATGGACAACAAAGAATATGAAATATTTAGCAAAAGTATCTTCTAAATATTTAGAGAGTTTACATCAATTGTCCTCAACAAGGGAGAACCTTGTATCCCATCCTCCCCCAGGAGACATTTGATAGCACTTGGATAGTCCTTTATTATCCTGATTGGGCTTCCCTGGTGGCACAAAGGGTAAAGAATCTGCCTGTGATGTGGGAGACTGAAATTCAGTCACTGGGTTGGGAAGATCCCCTGCAGAGGAAATGGCAACCCACTCCAGTACTCTTGCCTGGAAACGTCCATGGACAGAAGAGCCTGGTAGGCCCATGAGGTTGCAGAGTGTCAGACATGACTGAGTGACTCACACTTTCACTTTCACTTTCACTGCTATCTTATGGGTAGAGCCAGGGATGCTGCTAAATATTCTACAATGCACAAATATTCTAAATGAAAAAAATTCATCCAGTTCAAAATTTTAATAGTGCTGAGGCTGAGAAACAGTGATGTAAAGGAAAATTTTTATTGTGAAACCACTTTGAGGTTCACTTTGAGGTTTCACAACTATTCTTTGCTAAATGAATTGCAACCAAGAAATCAGTGGTAGATAATACCACAGTGAAAATGAAAGTGAAGTCATTCAGTCATGTCCGACTCTTTGCTACCCCATGGAGTATAGCCCACCAGCTCCTCTGTCCATGTGATTTTCAAGAATACTGGAGTGGGTTGCCATTTCCTTCTCCAGGGGATCTTCCCAACTCAAGGATTGAACCCAGCTCTCCTGCATTGCAGGCAGATGCTTTAACCTCTGAGCTACCTAAGCCAGGGCTAAATGATATTGGAGAGTTGGAGGCAGTTTGAATCACAATCAGTAGAAAAGGAGATAAGAAGAAAGTGAGAGATGTCTACCGTGGAATACTATATTACACTTAGAAGAAACAAATTAAATATATGAACAGTACTATCCAAAAACACAACACTGATGAAAAATCAAGAAGAAGAATGAAACATCTATCAAAACATACTTTTGATAAACACAAAACAATACAGTTTATGAAAACACCAATACACAAAAAGATACTTATTAAACTTCCTGACATCATATCCTGTCTGGAGGAAGAAGATAAAGGCTTATGGAAGGAAGAGAAATGATCAACTAATTAGTGAATTAAAAGAGAGATAAATTAAGATAATGCATCATCAACTGAGATTTGTGATTACTTCAGTTCTGTTCATCTGATGTTTAAATATACATAGTGCTAAAAATATTAACCCTAAGTGTGCATGCTCAAAATTAGGACAGATGACAAATAGAATTTTAATTATTCACATCAGGATGTCAAGGATATTCTCACTAAGGGAAGATATGAAGAAAACATTTTGAGAAGAATAAACTCCAATACTTTGGCTTCTTAGATCAAGTAATTTTAGAATCCATATGGAAAGGAAATGCATTGACTGAGTTCTGCATAAAAGACAGGAAGTGAATCAGAAATTATATAAACCACTATGTATTAGTGATCAGTATATGATTAAGTTTCACATTCTGCTGGGAGTGGGAAAGCCAAGAAACATTGAACACATGCTAACTTAATTTTATAAAAGAGACCTACATCAAAATGTGGATATTAGGGAAAAAATGGCAAAGAGTTGGGGGAAAAAAAAAAAGCAAATAATCTATCAGAAACCTGGAGACTGTTTAAAACACCTTATTATTAATAGAAGCCTGGGCAAAATGCATGCCAAGGATCAAGAAACCCAGGTGATCAAACAAAATTCCTGTACGGCTAACTGGCAAAGCAAAAGAGGTCATTGTGGGTGAGAGGGGTGAGTAGCATTTTTAATGGTACAATTGGCCTCTTGAGCTAAACAAGAAAATTCACAAAGTAAGGAATTCAGGTGCAAAAAACATCAGGTCAACTAAAAATGACTTTAAGAAACACCACACTCAATATTCCAAAGAAATCTACACGCTTTATGTAACAAAAAATAGAGTAACAGCAAGATGTCAGGTCAAGAATCCCCATAATATACAATGAGGGTAGTGAAAAAGCTGACCCTTGGAATTAAATGGATCTGACAAAAGAATCAAAGGATTCTTTATCTCAATTTTTATGATAAAAAATATTAGTTGAATATTTAGTTCCAAATAATCCTCAAAATTTTAAAACTCAAGGAATTTTTAAAACGTTGTAATTTTTTGTATTATTCATATCATTATTTACCATCATAATTCAGTTCAGTCGCTCAGTCATGTCTCACTCTTTGCGACCCCATGTACTGCCACACACCAGGCTTCCCTGTCCATCACCAACTCCCAGAGCTTACTCAAACTCATGTCCATCGAATTGCTGATGCCATCTAACCATCTCATTTTCTGTCATCCCCTTCGCCTCCTACCTTCAATCTTTCCCAACATCAGGGTCTTTTCAAATGAGTCTGTGCTTTACATCAGGTGGCCAAAAGTATTGGAGTTTCAGCTTCAGTACCAATCCTTCCAAAGAATATTCAGGACTGATTTCCTTTAGGATGGACTGGTTGGATCTCCTTGAGGTCCTAGGGACTTTCAAGGGTCTTCTCCAATAGCATAGTTCAAAAGCATCAATTCTTTGGTGCTCAGTTTTCTTCACAGTCCAACTTACATCCACATACAACTACTGGAAAAACTTTGACTAGACGGACTTTGTTGGCAAAGTGATATATATCTCTGCTTTTAGGCTGTCTAGTTTGGTCATAGCTTTTCTTCCAAGGAGCAAGTGTCTTTTATTTCATGGTCACAGTCACCATCTGCATTGATTTTAGAGCTCCCCCCAAGTAGAGCAACTCATTTTTTCCATTGTTTCTCCATCTATTTGCCATGAAGTGATGGGACCAGATGCCATGATCTTAGTTTTCTGAATGTTGAGTTTTAAGCCACCTTTCTCATTCTCCTCTTTCACGTTCATTAAGAGGTTCTTTAGTTCTTCTCTTTCTGCCATATGGGTGGTGTCATTTGCATANATGGGTCTTCATGAACAGAAAGATCTTTTCTTTAATGTTACTGAAAAAAAATAATCTATGATATTCTGCATTTTACATGGCATCATCTACTTTTCATTTTACACTTCTGATCTTTTTTTTTTTCCTTTTTCAGCCATTTGATTTTAGCCCTGCTGCCCCTGTCCCTCTCATTTTTGTATAAATGAAAAGTATGGAATTCAACAAGTGGGGTAATCCTGGAATAATAGCTAAATAAAATAAACTCAGAGCAGTTCCTCTTCAGCAGGCCATACAAGTCTGCTCACCTCACCCTCACCCAGATATTCAAACTAAATATGATGCTGATTGACACAGGTTTCCCCCCGAAATGTTGATGCAGGCCAAGCCATTATCACTTAGATCGACTCATATATCTTTTCTGAAATGGTGGTGCCATTGCTTTCTTTCCATAGCTTAGATGAAGCCACTCAGTGTGAGGATTCTGTCTTCAACAGGAAATATTGATTATACTATCATATCCCTTGAGAAATAGATCCACATATACAAATCACTCAATACCTTTTTCACTGTAGAAAAACATGACAGAGTATGCATTTGTTTGCCTTATCTGGTGCAGCTCATTCAATTCTGTTCAGCAAGTATTGATCATCAACCTTAGACTTTGTCAAGAATGGAAATAATCAATCCATCAGCTGGAAATCCCATGGGGAAAAAAAAAAAAAACAAAACTCCTAACAAAATAGAAGTCTACTGGCTAATTGATACACTCACAAAAGAGGAACGTGGTAGGAAAAGCACAAGAAAGATAAGCAGATGAACCAAAACCGACTTTTCTTGTAAATATGTATATGATACAGTCAGGACAGTATCATTAATAAAGTTATCCTCCCTAACATGTTGTGTGATAAAGAGTCTCTGCAGGGCTTCCCTGGTGGTCCAGTGGTTAAGAATCGCAGGGGACACAGGTTTGATCCCTGGTCCAGGAAGATCCCACATGCAGCAGGGCAGCTAAGCCTGTGAGCCACAATTACTGACTGAAGCCCATGAGCTGCACCGGGCCTGAATGCCCAGAGGCCTCGCTCTGCAACAAGAGAGGCCATCACAATGAGAAGCCTACACAACTAGGGAGAGCCCCCCTGCAGCAACAAGGACCCAACAAGGCCAAGGATAAATAAATACATCTTTTTAAAAAAGAGTCCCTGCAAACAACTCTACAATTGTTAAACAATAGCTGTTTTGAACTAAAGTCAACACATTGACTGCATGCATACCCCCTGAGGCCATAGATAATGAATAAATCTTATTTTTCTTAGTGATGTGCTTATACATTTCAGCAACAGCCTTTTTGATTGTGAATAGGTTTGTATATCTACAGAAATCTTTAAGTATAGATATAAAACATAATTAGTGAAAAGTTTGGCTCAAAATATCTACTCACTGCGTTTACTTTTCCAAGCTTTTCTCTCTATACCTCTTCTTTACTAACACATGTGGTTTCTACCTGCACTAGATATTTTCATAATACTTTTTACTTGTGTATATTACTCCTGGTAAAATATTTGATATGATTTCATCTGGGTTCTTCTATTTATAGGTACTCTTAGCCTCTGCAGTTGGTTTTGTACGGAGAAGGAACCATCCATCAATGTGAACGGCTTTCAGTGAAGGCTTTGAAGGGCTTCCAGCTTGGCTGACTACATTGCTACAGCTGCGTGTTCCTGTGACTAAGACAGCCACATGTTCAATTATCTCACTTGAACTTGCGAGGAAGATAAATATATTTTTTAAGATAGTAGAATTGTTAGAATGATAAGTAACATAGTTTTAAATAAAATATCTGCTAAGAGTAACCTTGCCATCTTCCAAATATAAATATTTAATTTTTCTGACCATAAAATTTGTTAGAAAACTATGTGATGAGTATCCTTTGATCTAAAGCAGCTGCACTGTCACATTAAAATCACCTGGAAAGGAAAACAGAGGAAAATAGAGTGGAGTTTATGTTTTGAAATTATTAAGAATTCAGGAGGCGGGCCTATACAAAATAATCTCCCTCGAAAACAAGATTTCATGTCTAGAATTTCCAATTCCACTTCTTTGGGGAAAGAACCTCAAATTTTTGTCTCTCCTTAAGCACATACATACAGCATGCTCTTTCTTGCCTCTCTTCCAATACCTTGTATGTTCTTCCCTTCGTAAACACCTTCTGTTCATCTAATTTCATCTCCTCTAGGATATGCTTCTTGAGAATACTATACACAGGAAAATGCCCCATTCCTTCACTTCTAGGCTCCTTTGATCCTTTGTTTCTACAATTTTATCACTCATTACGGAACTGTAATTATCTTCAAGTGTTAGTCTCTTTCACTAAACTTTAGAGATACTTAAAGTATTTCCTTTATTTAAAATCATCGATCACAGAGTGGCAAGCTAGTGACACATAGTCAAATTCTGCCTACGGGTACATTTTGTTTTAAACCTGAACAGTATTTCAAAAGGATTGGAATTTTCACATGAAAACCTATTAATACATTTCTGACTTGTATTAAAAAAAATCTAAACATCTTACAATACTTGGCTTTCATTCTCACATGACACCATTAAGCTATAACTGAATAATGGCTTTCCATTTTAGACATAGCTAATGTCTCTTGGATGTGAGAGTTGAACTATAAAGAAAGCTGAGTACCAAAGAATAGATGCTTTGAAACTGTGGTGTTGGAGAAGACTCTTGAGAGTCCCTTGGACAGCAAGGAGATCCAACCAGGCCATTCTAAAAGAAATTAGTCCTGAATATCCGTTGGAAGGGCTGATGCTAAAGCTGAAACTCCAGTACTTTGGCCACCTGATGCAGAGAGCTGACTCACTGGAAAAGACCCGGATGCTGAGAAAGATTGAAGGTGGCAGGAGAAGGGGACAACAGAGGATGAGATGGTTTGATGGCATTACCAACTCGATGGACATGAGTTTGAATAAACCCCAGGAACTGGTGATGGACAGGGAGGCCTGACATGCTGCAGTCCATGGGGTTTAGTCAGATATGACTGAGTGACTGAACTGAACTGAGCTGAATGTCTCCAATTTGCCTCAGTCCTCACCATTCAAAGTTAAATTAAGCTCTATTACTTTATAATTTTATGTACTTCCCCATGGTACTTATTTGTGTTGGAGATTCCTGGTCTATTCAGATTAACCACTAAGATTACTAGAAGAAAAATCAAAGAATGAAACATACCGATATTAGCAGGAGCTAAATTTCATAGCATATGGGGTTTTATAGAAGGGCAGGAGAAGGCAATGGCACCCCACTCTGTTATTCTTGCCTGGAAACTCCCGTGGACGGAGGAGCCTGGTAGGCTGCTGTCCATGGGTCGCTAAGAGTAGGAATCGGCTGAGCAACTTCACTTTCACTTTTCACTTTCATGCATTGGAGAAGGCAATGGCAACCCACTCCAGTGTTCCTACCTAGAAAATCCCAGGGATGGAGGAGCCTGGTGGGCCGCTGTCTATGGGGTCACACAGAGTCAGACACGACTGAAGTGACTTNAGCAACTTCACTTTCACTTTTCACTTTCATGCATTGGAGAAGGCAATGGCAACCCACTCCAGTGTTCCTACCTAGAAAATCCCAGGGATGGAGGAGCCTGGTGGGCCGCTGTCTATGGGGTCACACAGAGTCAGACACGACTGAAGTGACTTAGCAGCAGCAGCAGCAGGTCTTGTTCAGGCACAAAAGACAAAAGTGTAGGCAGTAGTGAAGATGAGCAGAAATTGGTAGAACATTGTTAGAACCTCAGAGGAAGGTGGGGATCAAGAATACAGAATAGAAATTGCAAAAGATTATTTTCACCTTCTTCAAGCTCTGCTTAAATACTAATCATAATAATTGTAATTATATCAGTAAAGCATACATTAAAACAGTTAATGCTGTAAACATAAAAGGTTTTTGGAACAGTGCTGTGTGTATCATCCTGATATTTTCTTTCTAAAAATATTCTACCTCTTACAGTGTTTTGATTTCACATCAGGTCATTTTTTCCTACACTTGATAATTTTAAAATTATTAATTCTAATGATCTCTGCTGGTGAATTTTATCAGGCATTGTTTATATAAAGGTCTCCAGGTAGGATAATTTTGTGGCCATATATGTGTGTTTGTGCACGTGTGTACACACACCTGAATATGGAATATGTGTGCTTGTATATTTTGTAGGAAAAACAGAATTAAGAAAGAATAGGGATTGGAGACTGGCAATGGCACCCCACTCCAGTACTCTTGCCTGGAAAATCCCATGGATGGAGGAGCCTGGTAGGCTGCAATCCATGCGGTAGCTAAGAGTCGGACACAACTGAGTGACTTCACTTTCACTTTTCACTTTCACGCATTGGAGAAGGAAACGACAACCCNCACCCCACTCCAGTACTCTTGCCTGGAAAATCCCATGGATGGAGGAGCCTGGTAGGCTGCAATCCATGCGGTAGCTAAGAGTCGGACACAACTGAGTGACTTCACTTTCACTTTTCACTTTCACGCATTGGAGAAGGAAACGACAACCCACTCCAGTGTTCTTGCCTGGAGAATCCCAGGGAAGGGGGAGCCTGGTGGGCTGCGGTCTATGGGGTCGTACAGAGTTGGACACAACTGAAGTAACTTAGCAGTAGCAGAGAGAAAGAGAGAGATACAGAGGTGAGAAGGTGAACATTGAAAAGCTGGGGCTCACAGTAGTTATTAATCCTAAAAAATACATGTTTTATATGTTGACTAAAATGCCTGCTTTCTATTGTGGTTACTTTGCATGCTCAGTCATGTCTGACTTTTTGGGATCCCGTGGGCTGTAGCCCACCAGGCTCTTCTGTCCATGGGATTCTCCAGGCAAGAATATTGGAGTGGGTTGCTATTTCCTTCTCCAGAGGATCTTCTTGACCCAGGGAATCTTCCTGACCCAGGGATCGAACCCAGGTCTCTTGCATTGCCAGGCTGGTTCTTTACCACTAGTGCCACCTGGGAAGTCCAATTCTCGAGTAAATCAGACAAACAGAACTGATTGCCCCGAGCTCTTAAACCGTGAATTCCATGCCGTCCATGTCCTCCATGTAACGCTTTAAAAGAGGGCTGGTAGCAGCAAGAACAGTCGGACACAACTGGGCGACTTCACTTTCACTCTTCACTCTCATGCACTGGAGAAGGAAATGGCAGCCCACCCCAGTGTTCTTGCCTGGAGAATCCCAGGGATGGGGGAGCCTGGTGGGCCGCCGTCTATGGGGTCACAGAGTCGGACACGAATGAAGTGACTTAGTAGCAGCAGCAGCAATAAGAAAGTTCAGTCACTCAGTCGTGTCCGACTCTTTGCTTTTTTCAGCAATAAGAAAAGGTCTCTGAAATGACAAGAAACAATAGTCACATGCTGTAAATAAACAACCAAGACGCCTGTAAGTGCAGTAAGGAAACACAGAAAGAAGAAACTGTAATACTCAAGAGAAGAACATATCCTTAACTACATTTCCACACAATTTTAAAAGACAAGTGATTGTTTCAGGTTTGTTTTTCTCATCACTGTGCTGGGCATTCTAGAAGGTATGGGGATAGAATCTCTATTCTTAACTAGCTTATTTGTAGAGATAAAATTACTGATATTAATTGTATATGAGTGATTAGGTTACAGGTGTCACCTAAACTCATACCTACAGCAATTTGAAACAGTGTTGCACAGGAAGCTGAAACTCCAGTACTTTGGCCACCTCATGCGAAGAGTTGACTCACTGGAAAAGACTCTGATGCTGGGAGGGATTGGNTATATGAGTGATTAGGTTACAGGTGTCACCTAAACTCATACCTACAGCAATTTGAAACAGTGTTGCACAGGAAGCTGAAACTCCAGTACTTTGGCCACCTCATGCGAAGAGTTGACTCACTGGAAAAGACTCTGATGCTGGGAGGGATTGGGGGCAGGAGGAGAAGGGGACGACAGAGGATGAGATGGCTGGATGGCATCACGGACTCGATGGACGCAAGTCTGAGTGAACTCCGGGAGATGGTGATGAACAGGGAGGCCGGGCGTGCTGCAATTCATGGGGTGGCAAAGAGTCGGACACGACTGAGCGACTGAACTGAACTGAACTGCACAGGCTACTGTTAATACATTTTGCTTCATGCATCCGCGATTGTTGCCACTGCATACCATTTGGAGTGTGTCTGTGTGCCATTTGAAGACACACTTTCTATTAGAATATTAGATGAAATCTCTAAATTCTGACTGAAATTTATAGAAATGATAACCTAATAACATATTAGGAATTATATTTCCGGATACTCCCTAGGGTTGGGGCCAAATGTGTAATCAGGGATTCACATATACATTAAAACTCCGGAGAAGACAATGGCACCCCACTCTAGTACTCTTGCCTGGAAAATCCCATGGATGGAGGAGCCTGGTAGGCTGCAGTCCATGGGGTCGCAAAGAGTCAGAGATGACTGAGCAACTTCACTTTCACTTTTCACTTTCATGCATTTGGAGAAGGAAATGGCAACTCACTCNGTGTCTCCATACCCTCCTCCAAGGGATCTTCCAGACCCATGGATCAAACCCAGGTCTCTTACATCTGCATTGGTAGGTGGATTCATTACCACTAGCAACACCTGGGAAGCCCTCACTATTCCCTGCCACCTGTTAAAACACTCTCCTCCTTTATTATGGGACTCCACCTATATTTTGACATTGGGCCAGGCCAAGACAATGGGCCATGCCACGCTTAACAGATGTTTCCACACTACATCAAAATGAATGTTGAACTTTATATATCTGTTACCCTTTAGGAGTTAAGACAGAAAATATCTCCAGTTTCCATATTTTTAATTGCTAATATTCTAGGGAGTTGGGAAAAAAATGTTATTACATTATAAAATTCTCACTTAGCCAAGTCTAAATAGGGATATTATCTAATTGAAGTAAATTCTTGCATACTTTTCAAACCTTTGGATAAAATCAAAACATTTGTTATTAACTACTTTAGAACAAGAGGAAAAAGACACAAATAAGAATTCAGCACCACTACATTGTGCCTTCATTAGCTGTTTTTAAAAAAGCTAATTGGTAAGAAAATAGATCTCTGGATGGAGTGAAGTAAAGCTTTTTTTCTCCTTTGGCAAACATCAAAGGAAAGGAAATGGAAGTATGAAAGGAAACAGAGTTGTTTCCTCTGTTGTTTACTAAATAGCAGGCACTTAATGAAATTCAGCGTCATTTATAATTATGTCATCCAAGAGTCCTGAGTAGGGTTATTGTTTCTTGTAGATGTTTTGAACTTTATGACTTCCTTAGACACATACCATATTTAAAATAAAAACTTTTCTTATAATTATAGACATACTTAGAAGGAATGGTGGACTATGAAATATTCTAAGGTTTGGATTTCTAAATATTTTTAATATACTGTTTCTTCTTTTTTTTTAATCTTCACACACACCAATTTCCTAGATAAATGGTCTGTCTTCCAATGCATACTTTGAAACATATAGACTCTTCTATATGTGTATTGTATGGTACATCCTAAATTTGTTCATTTAAAAAGTGTGTTTGTATAGAAATTCTCAATTCCAAATATTGCTGGTCCTCACTTTTGGTATTCTGAGTCCTGCTTATTCTTTCCTCTACACATTGAAATGCTTTAGCAACTTTTCCTTTTTATCATTTATAATAGGCATCTTCTTTAGGATTGTAGGAGCGTCCCTGGTGGTTCAAACAGTAAAGAATCTGCATACAATGCAGGAGGGCCAGGTTTGATCCCTGGGTTGAGAAGATTTCCTAGAGAAGAGAATGGCTACCTACTCCAGTATACTTACCTGGAGGATTCCATGGACAGAGGAGCCTGGCAGGCTACAGTCAAAAAGGGTTGGACACAACCGAGGGACTTTCATCATCATTAGGATTATATAAAAATGGTGACTTATAAAATTCCATTCTAACATTTGTGAGTTTTTAAACAAACATTACGATTTCTTTAACAAAATGAACATCATCTCCTTCAAAGCTGACATTTTTAGAGGATTCATTCTAACAGCATTTCCATTGTTCATAATATTTTTAAAATCATCTTCAGCAGTGTTTTCCAGAACGTATCATGTACTTTTAAATAGCTTCAGGATTGATCCTTACTTTTCTTTTGAAGTTGATTTGATACATAGAGATGGCCAAATATGTGGCCAAGTCTTGTAACAGGTTTGGTGACCACGCTTATGGAATATGTTTGTTGATTGTTCAAAATAAGATATGAGTAAGAAAAACACCTGGAAATTTTGAGGATTCTGGTTCTGAAGGAAAATCTCATATACAAAATATCAAATTATTCATAGACAGCAGAACTTGCTTGTTAGCAAGCCTCAGAAGTACAATATTTTCAGTAAGTCAATTCCTTCCTGAATAATTAATATGCCGTAATACATGAAAAAGATAAGATCTTCCATAAAGGTTGCCTATCTTTGTTCTACTACATATTTAAAATTTTATGGCTAAAAATATTGTATATTTTTGGTTAATTACTTCTAAACTCTTCAAGAGGAAACCAATTACTTAAGAGATGAGTAAATTGATTTTTGCTTATGCAAAAATTATCTGTGACATTCAGTTAATGCTAAAAGTTAATTTTATTTCCTTAGTAAATTTTAAAAGACTTCAACTCTTGAGGAAACAAAGTGCCAAGAAAAATCTGTTTGAACTACCTAGAGTCTGAAAGACAGGTGGTTCTGTTGTACACTTAAACACAGTAAATGCTTCATTCTTAATATATTAAGAATTCCTTTCTGAGGAGTAGTTTTCAGAGAGAGGATTTTTTGTGGAGAGGAAATTTTCCCTCCACAACAGTAACTTCAGTTGATTCCCTGGCAGAATGAGAATCTCACTCATCAACCCCATACTTGCCCTTCTCCCAAGCCTTGGAAACATGAAAGGAGTTGAAAGCTTTCCAGTTGTTAATCCAAATGGCTCCAATGAGTCAAATACCTACGAAGCTATTAACCTTCAAAACCAAACTGAAAGATAACAGGCCTTTAAAAAAAATGGGGAGATAATCACAAATCATGGAGCTACAAGACAGAGCTCACAGTGGAACTCAGATCCTCTTGAGTCTGCAGTTAGGAGAGGGAAAGGGGGTCTAAAGTTATACCATGGCAGTGATCATGGGAAGAACCTGGCTTTGATCCCATGTCAAAACAGTGATTAGATGGCCTTCTTCTAAATCTTCAGTGAACTTTCCAATTAAAATGTAAATAAGGTAAGGATACAAAGCTGGCAGGATGAAGGAGAAAAACGATGACTAAGAAGCATCTTGGAGAAGGAAATGGCAACCCACTTCAGTATTCTTGCCTGGAGAATCCCATGAACAGAGGAGCCTGGTGGGCTACAGTCCACGGGGTTGCAAAGAGTCACAACTGAGCAACTTCACTTTCACTTTCAAGAAGCATCTAGCCACTGCTGCATTTGCCTACCGATCCCACAGTCCATAGAAGCTTTTTTCACCACTCCTATTCTTACTCTTCTGAAAGGCCCCTAACAGTATATTATATCGGCACCTAGAGCATATGAGAAACGCTGGACTGGAAGAAACACAAGCTGGAATCAAGATTGCCAGGAGAAATATCAATAACCTCAGATATGCAGATGACACCACCCTTATGGCAGAA
>SJYV01042497.1:75487-99964 GCA_006410875.1 Neotragus pygmaeus
GCTGAAGAATTGATGCTTTTGAAGTGTGGTGTTGGAGAAGACTCTTGAGAGTCCCTTGGACTGCAAGGAGATCCAACCAGTCCATTCTGAAGGAGATCAGCCCTGGGATTTCTTTGAAAGGAATGATGCTGAAGCTGAAGCTCCAGTACTTTGGCCACCTCATGAGAAGAGTTGACTCATTGGAAAAGACTCTGATGCTGGGAGGGATTGGGGGCAGAAGGAGAAGGGGACGACTGAGGATGAGATGGCTGGATGGCATCATGGACTCGATGGACGTGAGTCTGAGTGAACTCCAGGAGATGGTGATGGACAGGGAGGCCTGGCATGCTGCGATTCATGGGGTCGCAAAGAGTAGGACACGACTGAGTGACTGAACTGAACCCGTGGGCTGCTCTCAAGCACATAGAGGGCATGGAAACAGAGTTCTCAGGATTCACAAAACAGAAAACGCCCTTCAGCCAAGCCTCACAGCAGGCACTAGGTACATAGGGGCCCCGTGATCTTCACTTTGACTGCTATTAGCCCTATTCAGCTATTTTCAGCCTTTGTACAAATTCCCTCCTTAACTATTTGAAAAAATTTTTTTTTCTCTTTTACATTATAAATCTTGTGTTTAACTCAAAGTTCAGTTTAAAAGGAGCTTCTCCGTCTGAATATTAGTTCTCTCTTATCCATCCTGCCCCTGGATTTTCTTCCTGCTTCTTGATTTCAGTACTTTCTAATTTCTCTGTTCTTTTCATATTGTAAAGCCAATTTTTCTAGTTCAATCATTTGATTGACCAATATTATTTCTGTGTCATGCCGAGTTGCAAGTGCTGTCTGTCCTGTGTAATTAACATTTTGGGAGGCTGAGATGTGCATGCCTGCTCCAGACAGCGGTGCCAAGGTGGGTATAGGGTGGCTTTGGATCACATATGGCCCCCGTGGGCTGCCTCAGACAGCTTGTCAGGAGATGCTGCCCCAGGAACACCTTGATTGTCACGTCTAGTATATTCGTATCTTGTCTCCTCTCCCTTGTATGCCCGTCTTTATCATCACTCTCCAGACTTCCTGAAGTCTTTCCCTTGAGCTCTGCACTGACCGTCTCTCCTTTGTTTCATACATTCTAGTCAAGACCCTGGAGTAAATCTCACAAGACTGTAGGGGCCTTCCTAAGGCTTGTTCCTTGGGAGATTTTAACTCGCACATTCAGCCTGTCACGATTTGTCAATTTCAGTTCAGCTTCTCCTACCCAGCACTGACTCCCACAGTGGTTTCCATTCTGTGTGTCTGCTCTGGTTAGCTGTGACTCCTGGAATTTGCCTGTTTCTTCAATCTCGGAGGCAGTAGTTTGTCCTGCATCTCCCTCTCTCTTACAGATCCTAGATGAGCTGTTGATATTTCCATCTGTTCAGCTTTTTACTTGTGTAAGGACGGTGACTTTGAAGTTCCTCACATGAGGAAGCCAGAAACTGCAAGTCTGCTTCACATATTCTTACAAGAAATGTTGTTGTTTCTTAGATGCGAAGTATGATAAAATAGTTTCTGTTCTTACTCGTTAAATATTTTTTCTACCTTGCTTCTTACTTTCCTCCTACATATTTAGCCATTTCTATTCAATATCTTTTGCCAGATCATCTTCTTTTATCTACTTCAAAACTTTGAAGTGCCTGTGAAGTTATTAGGCTTGTACATAAATATTTTAACTTACTTTTCTTCAGGATAGATGATAAGATTTCACTTCCCAGCCACTTGTAATTAGATACAGGTAGGTGATTTGCTTTGGGCCATTGAAACCTAAGTGCAGGCAACATGTGTTACTTGTAACCAGAAGCCTTTAAGGGTCTGTACATGCTTTATCACATTCTTTTTCTTTCTGCCATGGTAACCATCAAAATTTAACATTAGTGGCATCTCTTTTATCAGGATCCTAGAGTAAAGACAAGGTAGAAATAAACTCCAGCTAGCCACTCTAAATATGTAAAGAGTGAGAAATAACAGAGTTGTTTGCTTTTGCACTATAGCCAAGGCTATCTTGACACAGAGCCATGGAGTTAGTCATCATGTCCTTATTTTTATTATTAACATTTACTGTTTTGGTGTTGTGATTTTACCTTGCTCCATGTCTTTGAATGAGTGAGTGAGTGAAAGTCGCTCAGTCGTGTCCAACTCTCTGCAAACCGTGGACTGTAGCCCACCAGGGTCCTCCATCCATGGGATTCTCCAGGCAAGAATACTGGAGTGAGTTGCCATTTCCTTCTCCAGGGGATCTTCCCGATCCAGGGATCGAACACAGGTCTCCCACATTGCAGGCAGACGCTTTAACCTCTGAGCCACCAGGGAAGCTTCAGTGTCTTTAAATACTGTTTATATTTACCTGTGACTTCTCTGTGAAATCTCATCTGAATGTTCACTAGCTGCCTCAGTATCTCCACTCAAATCTGCCAAGCCTAACAACTTTAATTTCTAATTGTCACCTAAAACTGCTCATCATATGTGTTCTCCACCTGCAAATGGGGTACTTCCTTTTCACCTAGGGTTCTGGGCCATAAAACTAGGGGTCATCATTAATGACTCTCTCATACACAAACTTCCACATTCATTTTATCATCAGATTCTGTTGGCTTGAACTCCAAAGTATAACTGAATTTAACCAATTCCTACCACCTCAACAGCTACCACCATAGTCAAAGACTTCAGTATCTCTTGGTGGGTTATGGTAATAGTTTTCAACCCTATCTCCCTGCTTCTTCTCTGACTCTATTCTCTATACAGAGATTTTTAAAATGTGAGGTCATTCCCTTTGTGAAAACCCTCCAATCGTAATTAATAGAAGTAATCCTTGACCCTGCCCACATCTTCAATTCAATTTCCTACATTATTTTTCTGTCTTACTTTATTCAGGCCACACTGGCTATGCTTCTTTTTGTTCTCCAAATATCAAGTATGCTCTAGTCTCAGGGTCTTTGCAGTGGTTATCTCCCAGAGTTGCAAAGCGTATTTTTATACTTTGTTGTTGTTATTTAGCTGATAAATTGTGCCCAACTCTGCAATTCCACAGACTGTAGCCCACCAGGCTCCTCTGTCATTAGAATCTCCTAGGGAAGAATGCTGAAATGAAATTGCCATTTTCTTCTCTAAGGGATCTTTCTGACCTAGGGATTGAACCCATGTCTCCTACATTGCAGGTGAATTCTTTACTGCAGAGCCACTGGGGGAAACTCTTTTCTACTTAAAGTTCAAATTTTTATTTTTTTAAATTTCCATTAAAAAAAATATTCCCTGCTTCTCCTATTGTAAATATGAAGATGTATCACCAAATCCTATTTCAAGGAAGAACATGCTGCTCAGCTGTGGGGAGTATAGTCAGTAGACTCCCAGCTTCTAGCCTTCATTTCCTCCAAGGCCTGCCTGCTTTACAGGTCTGCCTCCCACTGAAGCTCATTCCTTTCCTGTGGCAATCCACATTCACTGAAGGAGTAAGGCAGGAATAAGACAGCTCTGTGATTTTCAGTCTTTGAGGATCTTCTACTGGTTAATGTTCACTCAAGAGTTTCGCAAACAGATTAGCTGAAGCCTTGTCTGCCCTATGTCACAATTGAACTCCTTTCTCTGCCCATTTCTACTGCTACTTCCTTTATTTCACAAGTGTTAATAAATAATACACATCTTGAGTCCCAGACTCTCAGTATCTGCTTAATATCTCACAGAACCTATCTTAAATCTATCCAACTTGTATCTCCTTTGATTCTGAATACTCTTTGTCTGATATTTCTTTTTTCATAGCACTTAAGGCTATGTTATGCATTTATTTGTTTGTTTATTTATTGTTCTCTGTGGTCAAGGATTCATCCTTGTTGTTCACTGCAGTATTCTAAGCACACGGAATATTGCCTGGTGCATAAAGGGTGCCCATAATATGGGAGGACTGATAGAATTAAGGCAAGCTGGCCCTAGGCACTTGATCTCCAGTTTTAACTTCCTCATGTAGGAAAATAGATTCTTAATTAATTAATATACGTGGCTGAAATCCAAACAATTTGAAAGTTAGAGATGTTCAGCGTATACTAATTAAAGCTGAACTATTTTGAGAATTCAAAACATTTTTCTCTCTTAGAGACTTACACATTGTGAAAAAAGTAAAATGTTCTTTCATTTTGTAAAGGATAAGTGCATCAGACCTTTGGCCATTGGTTCATCTTTGCATCATTAGTCATGATGGATAGTCTACTTACAAAGGCAATTATATTATGTGTGATTTGGATCTTGATGGCAAAAGATAAACTAACTGTAGGTTTATGCAACAGAACAGATAGAATTGCATTTGGAAAAGAGATCCACCTTGAACAGCATCCAGAGGAGTCAAATCACCATCAACTTGGCCTCTTCTGTAACACACAGGATAATTAATGCTGTTTCCTGTTTCCTAACTGCCTGTCCTACATGGATGCATAGCACTGAGTCATCCCTGGCTCTTGCCTTAAGTCACAATGGATTAATTTGCATCTTATTTGCATAAAAATCATCTTGTGTACATTTCAATGAATACTAAGGCAGGGCAGCAACAGCACTCTCATAAATTATTCTTGCCCTGATGGTGCAGAGTCTGGAATATTCAAGTGATGTTATTAAAATCCTTCTTAACGTCAGAATCTGGTACATAAAATAGACACATAAGCACCTATTTTTAAAACACCTTAACATTGTACTCATTTTCTTATTTTTAAGATTGCAATTTATTGATGGCATACTATTTTTCACAACTCAGTATTTGTCTTTTCACTCCACTCATTTTTATCTCTTTTTATTCATTTTTTTAAAATTTCCATTTTGTCAGCTTTCCCTTTCCTGTTTCCATTTGCCTTCTTTTCTGTCCCTTGGCTTCCTCTAACAGCTAGTTTCACTCTTCTCAGCAGTCCCTTTCTCTGTCTCATACTTTCTTTGTCCTTCTCAAGTATGAATCAGAGAGAGTAAAGAAAAGAGACAGATACCACTGAAAGAAAAACTATGATGTAAACGTTGTAGTAATTATGGAGCTTTTTATTCCAAAATTCATTAGCTATTTCACAGGATATTTGTTTCTTTAACTTTATTTTACTGTGCTCTTCAAAAAAAAAGTATACATTTTTTGTGAGTTTTTGTGGCCAAAAAAAAAAAAATCTTCAGGACAGATTACTGTCATTTTTTTCTGTCATGAAAATTGTTTCAAGAGGTGGCTGTTAAGTTACATAAGAAAGGTCCAAAGAAGGAAGGAGTAGAAAAAACAAGGACAAGATCATCTCCACTTGCGTTGTCATATTTACTGTGAACAAAACAAAGAACAATTAAAAAAATCCCATCAGACCATTTCTAATATGAAAATAATCATTGAATTTAGAACCGTATCTTTCCAACTTTATTCTGCTGATAGCTATTTGTACATCTCCTCACCGTTATTAAAGATTTTGGAATCTTATAAATGGAAGATATTTATAACCATCTACTCTTATAATCACAATTTACAGATGAGGAAACTGAAACCAATATTGTAAATGTTTTTATGCAAAGGTCTAGAACACTGACTCATTCACTCTGGGTGCTAAGTGATTTAGTTGTGTCCAACTCTTTGCATCCCTGTGGACTGAACCTTACCAGCTTCCTCTGTCCATGGGATTATCCAGGCAAGAATACCTAAGTGGGTTGCCATTTCCTCCTCCAGGGGATCTCCAGGAAGATCCAGACATAGAGTCTACGTATGTCTCCTGCATTGGCTGCTGCTGCTGCTAAGTCGCTGCAGTCATGTCCAACTCTGTGCGACCCCATAGCCGGCAGCCCACCAGGCTCCCCCATCCCTGGGATGGTTCAGGCAAGAACACTGGAGTGGGTTGCCATTTCCTTCTCCAATGTGTGAAAGTGAAAAGTGAAAGGGAATTAACAAATGAGTTCTTTACCAGTAGTGTCACTTGAGAAGCCCCCATTCACTCTACATATGCTATAACATTTTCATAATGAAGCAACAGAGTGATTAAAGTATTGTAAATGAAACATTTCTGTCTGGGTTGAATGCTAGTCCTACTATCTGTGAGCTGGGATTATCTTGGATAAGTACGTTCATCTCTCTATGGCTCACTTTTCTCACTTTAAAATTGAAATAGCACTTAACCAGCTATGCTAACGTGAAGACTGAATGATAGTTATATTTTTAAAGTAATTACTAGATTTCTGGCAAAGTAAGTGATGCTATTATTATTACCCCCAAGCTTGCTGCTGCTAATGGGACCCCCTTTCAGGCAATCAACCAAGAGAGAAAACTTGGAATTAGCCTACAGCTCTCCTTTTACTTTATCACCCCCAGCATACACTCAGTCACCGCGTCCCATCACTCCCAAGACTGCAGTACTTCAGAACCATAAAATTCCTCACTTTGATTATCAAAAGGATCTCCATTGATCTTGTTTTTGGTATTTCATACAACTCAAATGCAAAATTGTTTTAAAAACAATTTTTTTTAATTTATTTTACTTTACAATACTCTATTGGCTTTGCCATACATCTACATGAATCCACCACAGGTGTACACGAGCTCCCAATAAAAACAATTTTTAAAGGAAAAAACCTTGCTACCCTTCTGCTTTGAAAAGAACAGTTAATAGTACAGGTAGCTAGTTTATATGTTATATATACAAAAATATAACTCTGTAGCTCATACTACATAGCTACATACTACATAGCTCATAGCTCTCATAGGAAACCTGAAAGTTGAGTATTTTTACCTCCAATCTAGTCATAAAAGGACTGAACACCAGAAAGTGTGAGTAATTGCATAAGGCTGTCATAACTAGTGAATATCAGTAGTGCAGAAACCAAACTTATATGGTACATGAATACATGCTGCCTCCTCACAGTCAAGATAAAAATCTAAGGGATCTGGCAAAACTAAAAATCTCTTCTGATCTGTCTCCTTACCTATCTCTTCAGAATCATTTTTCCTGAGAGCATGCAATGTGCCTATTACACTGATTTAGCTCTGTACTTTCAGCCTTGAATGAGGCGTTCTTAAGACTCTGTGCCGTACTTAACAAATGCTAATCTCCCTGTCTGAGCCTTCCTTTCTCAGCTTATGTCTGTTCAGTTTCAGAAACACTCTTCTGATGTGCAGAACTGTTGGTGGGTTTGTAAACGGGTACAGCCACTAAAAATAGTTCTATCATATGGTCTAGCAATTTCACAGCCAGATATACATCTGAAGGAGAAAAAAAAATAAACAAACTTGTTTAAAAACATACATGTATCCCAATATTTGTAGCAGCACTATTTACACTAGACAAGACAGGAAAGAAAGTGAAAGTGAAGTCGCTCAGTCGTGTCCGACTCTTTGTGACCCCATAGACAGTAGTCTGCATCAGGCTCCTCTGTCCATGGGATTTTCTAGGCAAGAGTACTGGAGTGGGTTGCCATTTCCTTCTCCAGGGAATCTTCCCGACCCAGGGATTGAACCCAGGTCTCCTGCATTGTAGACAGACGCTTTACCATCTGAGCCACCAGGGAAGATATGAAAGAAACCCATTGCCAAATGCAGCTGAATGGATACAGATGTTAAATACACACACACACACACACACACACACACACAGATAGAAAGCACAGGACTACTCAGTCAAAGAAACAAATGAAATTCTATTTGCAAAAATGTGAATGGACCTAGAGAGTATCTTGTCTAGTGAAATGTCAGACAGAGAAAGGTAGATACTCTATTATCATGTATATGTGGGATATAAAAATAAAGCAAATGAATGGGTGTAAAAAAATAGAAACAGATCCACAGATAGAGAATGGGGAGGAGTGAGATAGGGCTGGGGATTAAGAGGTACAAACTATGGTGTACAAAATAAATAAGCCAAAAGATAAACTGTAGAATATGGGGAAATGTAGCCATTATTCTGTAATAAGTTTAAAGAAAGAATAATGTATACAAATACTGAGTCACAATGTGTACATCTGAAACTAATAAAATACTGTAAATCAACTTTCTTTTAATTAAATAAATAAATTAATTAAAAAATACATAATGAGAAAAAAAGCTCCTCTGACCTCTCCATGTTTTATATGGGAGTTATGAGCAGTAACTTCATCAGTTCAGTTCAGTCACTCAGTCGAGTCTGACTTTTTGCGAGCCCATGAATCACAGCACGCCAGGCCTCCCTGTCCATCACCAACTCCCAGAATTCACTCAAATTCATGTCCATCGAGTCAGTGATGTCATCCAGCCATCTCACCCTCGGTCATCCCCTTCTTCTCCTGCCCCCAGTCCCTCCCAGCATCGGAGTCTTTTCCAATGAGTCAACTGTTCACATGAGGTGGCCAAAGTATTGGAGTTTCAGCCTCAGCATCAGGCCTTCCAATGAACAACCAGGACTGAGCTTTATGATGGACTGGTTCGATCTCCTTGCAGTCCAAAGGACTCTCAACAGTCTTCTTCAACACCACAGTTCAAAAGCATCAATTCTCTGGTGCTCAGCTTTCTTCACAGTTCACCTCTCACATCCATACATGACCACTGGAAAAATCATAGCCTTGACTAACGGACCTTTGTTGGCAAAGTAATGTCTCTGCTTTTTAACACACTATTTAAGTTGGTCATCACTTTCCTTCCAAGGAGTAAGTGTCTTTTAATTTCATGGCTGCAATCACCATCTGCAGTGATTTGGGAGCCCAGAAAAAATGTCAGCCACTGTTTCCACTTTTTCCCATCTATTTGCCATGAAGTGATGGGACCAGATGCCATGATCTTTCTTTTATGAATGTTGAGCTTTAAGCCAACTTTTTCACTCTCCGCTTTCACTTTCATCAAGTGACTCTAGTTCCTCTTCACTTTCTGCCATAGGTGGTGTCATCTGCATATCTGATGTTGTTAATATTTCTCCCGGCAATCTTGATTCTTTCTTATGCTTCTTCCAGCCCAGTGTTTCCCATGATGTACTCTGGATATAAGTTAAATAAGCAGGGTGACAATATACAGCCTTGATGGACTCCTTTTCCTATTTGGAACCAGTCTGTTGTTCCATGTCCAGTGCTAACTGTTGCTTTCTGACCTGCACACAGGTTTCTCAAGAGGTAGGTCTGGTGGTCTGGTATTCCCATCTCTTTCAGAATCTTCCATAGTTTATTGTGATCCACACAGTCGAAGGCTTTGGCATAGTCAATAAAGCAGAAATACTTGTTTTTCTGGAACTTTCTTGCTTTTTCTATGATCCAGCGGATGTTACCAATTTGATCTCTGATTCCTCTACCTTTTCTAAAACCAGTTTGAACATCTGGATGTTCACGGTTCACGTATTGCTGAAGCCTGGCTTGGAGAATTTGGAGCATTACTTTACTAGTGTGTGAGATGAGTGCAACTGTGCGGTAGTTTCAGCTTTCTTTGGCATTGCTTTTCTTCGGGATTGGAATGAAAACTGACCTTTTCCAGTCCTGTGGCCACTGCTGAGTTTTCCAAATTTGCTGGCATATTGAGTGCAGCACTTTCACAGCATCATCTTTCAGGATTTGAAATAGCTCAACTGGAATTCCATCACCTCCACTAGCTTTGTTCGTAGTGATGCTTTCTAAGGCCCACTTGACTTCACATTCCAGGATGTCTGGCTCTAGGTGAGTGATCACACCATCGTGATTATCTGGGTCATGAAGATCTTTTTTGTACAGTTCTTCTGTGTATTCTTGCCACCTCTTCTTAATATCTTCTGCTTCTGTTAGGTCCATACCATTTCTGTCCTTTATCGAGCCCATCTTTGCATGAAATGTTCCCTTGGTATCTCTAATTTTCTTGATGAGATCTCAAGTCTTTCCCATTCTATTGTTTTCCTCTACTTCTTTGCATTGATCACTGAGGAAGGCTTTCTTATCTCTCCTTGCTATTCTTTGGAACTCTGCATTCAAATGGGTATATCTTTCCTTTTTTCCTTTGCTTTTCACTTCTCTTCTTTTCACAGCTATTTGTAAGTCCTCCTCAGACAGCCGTTTTACTTTTTTGCATTTCTTTTCCATGGGAATGGTCTTGATCCCTGTCTCCTGTACAATGTCATGAACCTCATTCCATAGTTCATCAGGCACTCTGTGTATCAGATCTAATCCCTTAAATCTATTTCTCACTTCCACTGTATAGTCATAGAAGATTTGATTTAGGTCATACCTGAATAGTCTAGTGATTTTCCCCACTTTCTTCTATTTCAGTCTGAATTTGGCAATAAGGAGTTCATGATTTGAGCCACAGTCAGTTCCCTGTCTTGTTTTTGTTGACTGTATAGAGTTTCTCCATCTTTGACTGCAAAGAATATAATAAATCTGATTTCGGTGTTGACCATCTGGTGATGTCCATGTGTAGAGTCTTCTCTTGTGTTGTTGGAAGAGGGTGTTTGCTGTGATCGGTGTGTTATTTGTTGATTTCATCTTTTGGAATCAATACCTTAGTTTTTGACTTCTGCTTGTTATATTATTATCATCTAAAAATTCAACTTAGGAAGTTGTTTTTGGAGAAAATTAGCTCAATATGAGAATTATGAAAACTTTAGAAATGGAATTTCATTTTATTTTGATTTGCTATTTACTGTATTTTCTAGGTTTTGTTTCCTCTTTATTTTTGTGAAATTATTATTTTCTAAATTCTTTTTCCCCCATCCCTATTAATTTAAAAGTACACAATATTTAAACTGGTTCAAGATTATATTTTATCATGAGTACATTTAAATAAGTTTTTTCATTTAATATTTAAAGATTAATTACTATGAAATCCCAAGTAATCACTTTATTCATCCACTTAATTCAACATATCAGGAAATACTTAGCATTGCATGAAAACTTTGCCTAATATTGAATACTACTTCCCTCAATGCTGAAGGCAGAATATTAAGAAATTTGCCCCCATTTATTTTATTCAACATAGGAAAAATAGATAAGACTTATGCTTCTAGCCAAGATGGAATTAGAAGAAGTAGCTTTAACCTCTCATCTGAAACAAAGGAAAAATCAGAAATACATTTTAAAATGTGGTTTTAAGACACTGGACCTCTTGAGATGAAAATCAGTGAGATTTCTGAAATGGAGTAAAAAGGTTAGGTGAAGACCTCTTGCCCCTTATGCTCCAGTTTACTGCCTGATGATAATTTTCAGACCATAATCCAGCAACTGGAATTCAGTTCACATTAGCCCATCTCCCTAAATTGAAGTCACAGAACTTGGAGATTGAGGAGGCCAAGATAGTTAGGAATTTGCGTGGTATAGTACTGAAAATGAAAGAAACATACTGAGGGAATTTCAGAGGTCTAGAGAAGGTGTCAAGTCTCTCAGTTGGGTACTGATAATTTCATTTGTGTGGGGAAATCAACTAGGGCTAGAAAAATAACCACTAAAAGAATTAGATGTAACCCTGGTAACATAAGTCTGTTTTTTTGTTTGTTTTTTTAACCATCAAGAAGAGTGAAAGCCTCATAGCTCATAAAGTGTTAGATAGCCTTTGAAGAATGGCTTTGCCTCAGTAATAGGGGAAATTAGCCCTTGTCAAAATGCTGCTCCTGGTCTGACAAGGTTGAAAGGGATAAAAATTTTCCCAAGTAACTTAGCAGTATCTAAGCACAAAACTTAACAATAGAAACATACTCTGATCCAGCAAGATAAAATTCATAATATCTGGCAACCAATCAAATATTATCAGCCATGAAAATAAGCAGAAAAATGCAACTTAACAGGAAGAGAAACATCAACAAATGAAAAAGAAATACAAATTACCCCGATGATAAGTTTAGTAGACAAGGATATTATAATCATTATTTTGAATGTATTCTATATGGTAAGCATATAGAAGTTAAAGGAGATTGAACACTGAGTAGAGATAGTAAATGTATTTTAATCAAAGAGCCAAATCAAACCTCTGGAAATAAAAATTGTGATGTCTGAAATTAAAAAATGCTAGATGAAATTAAGGGCAAATTGGAGATTATAGAAGAAAATATTTATGAATTTGAAGATGCAGAAACATAAACTATCAAATATGAAACACAAAGAAAATGAAGAAAATTGAACAGAGTATTAGAAATCTATGGAATAAGTTTATATGGCCTAATACGTATGTACAACTGAAATACCGAAAAAAAAAAGAGAGGAAACTATACACAAAGAAAACTTGAAGACATAGAAGAAAATGGAATCCGCATAGAAAAATCTGAAGAAAGTGAAGAAGATTCATATCACAATTGATCACAGTGATTTCACTGATAAAAATTTAAGGGTAGCAAGAGATAAGATACTGCACTAACAAAAGAACAAGAAAATGATAGAAAATTTGTTGTCAGAAACAATGCAAGCTGAAAAAGTATTTCTTTAAAACACTGGGGAAAAAAGTCAGCACAGAACTGTTAAGCCAGTAAAATCACGTTTCAAAAATAAAAAGTAGCGATTTTTTTTTCCATTAAAACAAAAGCTCAAAGAATTTATAACCAGCATTTCTGCACTGCAACAAAGATTCAAGGATGTTTTCAAAACCAAAAATTGACACCTGATAGAAATTTGGAACTATTAAAAAAAATAGATATCCAAGAAATTTTAAAAAATGTGTTAATCTAAAAAATTGTTTCCATTATGTAATACCTCTAAAAGATCATCGATTGCTTAGAGCAAAGATAGTAACTATGTATAAAAATGTTTTATACCATAATTAGATGTCAGATATATAAAACTTGGTAAAGATCAAGGGGAGTAAAGTTGATATATGCTGATGTGAGGTTCTTAAATCATGTGCAAAATGGTATAATATTTTAAAGGAGGCTGCAATAGTTAAATATATACACTGTAAGCATTAAAACAAACATTAAAAATTTAAAAAGTTGAAAGAAAGAAAGTGAAGTCGCTCAGTCATGTCTGACTCTTTGGGGCCCCGTGGACTGTAGCCTCCCAGGATCCTCTGTCCATGGGATTTTCCAGGCAAGAGTACTGGTGTGCGTTGCCATTTCCTTCTCCAGGGGATCTTCCCAATCCAGGGGTCAAACCCAGTCTCCTGCATTGCAAGCAGACGCTTTACCATCTGAGCTACCAGGGAAGTCTCCAAAAAGCTGAGATGTAGCTAAAAAACTAAATGATGAAAGCAAAAATCAAATCTTAAAATTTAACACTCAGCTGATACAAAAGAAGCAATGCAAAGAGAAATAAAGATGAGATAGCTCAAGTAGAAAGCAAATGACAAACTGTGTAAATTCAAACATATCAGTAACGACATAACTGTTAATGATTCACCACTCCTCTTAAAAAGAACATTGTCAACTGTGTAGCAAAGAATTTGCCTTCCATTGCAGTTGCAGAGAATGGATTTGGAATATTTAAAAGATGCAAGTACAAGTTCAAGTTGAAAGAAGCTATTTCATTTTAAAGGGGACAGATATATTCAGAATAGAAAAAGCATACCACATGGCTTTGATCTTATACATGAGCCATTTCTCTTACATTTCAGTTTCAATTTTAATTTCAGGGAAAAACATAATTGATTCTCAACCTAATTGGGAGGCAATTATGGCATAGCTCACAGACATTATTTTGGTAGTACCCTCAGTAATTAAATGATGTATCCAGCTAGTGAAAGAAAAGAAAAAGAAAAATAAGGCCATTTCAGAATAAAACCATATCCCCTTTATTTCATCTTATCACTGTGACAATAATGCTAATGATCATGGGTAAGTACTGTTGATAGTCTACTTCCCAGTACCAATGTCTTAGATATGTAATTATATATTGTCATAGATGGTGCACAATTGAGAGTATAATGCTAAAATGTTAAACACCAGTCTACTCACTGGTATTTATTCACTTGATATTTTTATTTCAAATTATTGGGTGGAGAATGTGAAGGAGAGACTGACACAACTGGTGAAATTAGAAGCATACAACAATGGTGAAAATGTCTGTTTTCACTCTAATCCCAAAGAAAGGTGGGCCAAAGAATGCTCATACTACCACACAATTGAGCTCATTTCACATGCTAGCAAGGGAATGCTCAAAATCCTCCATGCTAGGCTTCAATTGTATGTAAAGCAAAAACTTCCAGAAGTACAAGCTGGACTTAGAAAAGGCAGAGGAACCAGAGAGCAAATTGCCAACATGCATTGGATCATAGAAAAAGCAAGAGAATTCCAGAAAAAAAACATCTACTTCTGGTTCATTGACTCTATAGCCTTGACTGTGTGGATCACAACAAACTGTGGAAAATTTTTGAACCAGATCACCTTATTTGTCTCCTGAGAAACCTGCATGCAGGTCTAGAAGCAATAGTTAGAACTGTACATGAAACAATGAATTGGATCCAAATCGGGAAAGGAGTGTATCAAGGCTGTATACCATCACCCCGCTTATTTAACTTCTATGCAGAGTACATCATGCAAAATACAGGGTTGGATGATCAAAGATGGAATCAAGATTTCCAGGAGAAATGCCAACAACCTCAGATATGTAGATAAGACCACTCTAATGACAGAAAGCAAAGAGGAACTAAAGATACACTTGATGAAGGTGAAATAGGAGAGTGAAAAAGCTGGCTTAAAACATTCAAATAACTAAGATCATGGCATCTGGTCCCATTGCTGCTGCTACTGCTAAGTTGCTTCAGTCGTGTCCAACTCTGTGCGATCCCATAGATGGCAGCCCACCAGGCTCCACCGTCCCTGGGATTCCCCAAGCAAGAACACAGGAGTGGGTTGCCATTTCCTTCTCCAATGCATGAAAGTGAAAAGTGAAAAGTGAAAGTGCAGTCACTGAGTTGCGTCCAACTCTCAGTGACCCCATGGACTGCAGCCTACCAGGCTCCTCCTTCCATGGGATTTTCTAGGCAAGAATACTGGAGTGGGGTGCCATTGCCTTCTCCACTGGTCCCATTACCTCATGGCAAATAAATGAGGAAAAATGGAAACAGTGACAGATTTTTATTCTCTTGGACCACAAAATCACTGTAGACTGTGACTGGAACATGAAATAAAAAAAAAAAAAAACCAACACACATGCTCCTTGGACAAAAAGCTATGACAAACCTAAATAGCATATTAAAAGCAGGGACATCACTTTGCCAACAAATATCTGTATGGTCAAACTCTGGTTTCTCCAGTAGTCATACAGATGTAAGAGTTGGATCATAAAGAAGGTTGAGTGCTGAAGAATTGATGCTTTGGAATTGTGGTGCTAGAGAAAACTCTTGACAGTCCTTTGGAAAACAAGGAGATCAAACCATTCCATCCTAAAAGAAATCAATCCTGAATATTCACTGGAAGGACTGATGCTGAAGCTGAAGTTCCAGTACTTTGGCCACCTGCTTAGTGGGAAAGACCCTGATTCCAGGATAGAGTGAGGGCGGGAGGAGAAGGGGGAGACAAAGGATGAGATGGTTGGATGGCATCGCTGACTCAGTGGATATGAGTTTGAGAAAGCTCTGGTAGATAGTGAAGGACAGGGAAGCCTGGTGTGCTGCAGCTCATAGGGTCACGAAGAGTTGGACATGACTAAGTGACTGAACAACAATAAGCATAACAATGTTGAAAGTGATGTTCTTGTCCAAGGTTGACATTTAAGTATCTGTTACAGGTATATTTCCTTTGAAGCTTCCCAGGTGGCTCAGTGGTAAAGAACCTGCTTGCCAGTGCAGGAGATGCAAGCTCAATTGCTGGCTTGGGAAGAGTCTCTGGAGAAGGAAATGGCAACCCAGTTCAATATTCTTGCCTGGAAAATCCCATGGACAGAAGAACCTGGCAGGTTACAGTCCATGGGGTCGCAAAAGAGTTGGACACAGCTTAGCAACTGAAAGAACAGCAACATATTTCCTTTATTCACAGTGATATCCAGAGACTTTCTGTGACGCCCACCCACCCTGCCTCCTCCCTTTATCTATGCTGTCAGTCTTAGAATAGTGACCAACAATCTAACTCACTGCATTCTAGCTTATTTCTCCATCTCCTGAACTGGAAAATTGTCTCAGTAAAGTCAAAAGAAGCCTCTCTTTATCTATAATTAGGAGCTGTAGCCCATTTTTTTTTTTTGTTTTCCTCATTTAATAACACTTTTTTTGTTGTTGTTGTTAACTGGCCCTACAGAGGTCTCTACTCAGTTTTAGAAACAAACAAACCTTATTCATTCTGATTATCCTCTGAGGTTCTACAGCCACTGTTTGTTTAATATTTAATTACTTTGTTAGTGAGTGAACCCCAGATGTGTACTTTGAACTTTAGGTGTTCCTTCTTCATTTCACCCTCTCTCACTAGAAAATCTCATTCACAGAGAATAAGCCCTCATCGTTACAGCTATCGCTTCGGTTTTTGTTTATTTGGCTCTGTCTTCCTGAGTTCCAGATCAACATTTTCATAGCTCACTGAACAAATCCATCTAGAAGTCCTGCAAATATGGCAGATTCAACATATCTAAAATTAAATTTCTGTTCTGTTCAACTATACTTTTCTTGAGGGTCTCCTATCTAGTATAAAATCATTATCACCCAACCAAATGCGTTAATCGTCTCTGGCTCCTTTCCAACTACTGTAACCTCACACAATCTACAAAGACTGCTTACTTCCCAAATGTCCTCTGTGTCCGTATCCCCTGTTTATCCCCCGCTGGTATACCTTCATCCAAATGCTTCTCATTTCCCCTGATGATATCAAAGCAATCATCCTTTTTTCCCCCAAAGTAATTACCCATCCTTTTATCCCCCAGTGTCTTCCTCCTTCATATCATTGTCTTCCTTTTTGCCAGAAAAATATTTTACACTATACACTTTATCTTGTCATACGGTGCACAAAATATATTTTATTATCTGTAGAGTAAGTTCAAGATCCATAGATTATAATGAGTTCTTCACATTCTGGTCCAAAGTATCTTTTCAGATTCATGCTCTAACGATTATCTTCAAGTATATATTTCTGCATATGTCTCCTCTTTTTAACTTAGTATATCATGCAGTGAGTGCCTTCTTCCTTTCACACATCTTCTTCCTTAAGAGATTCTTCCCATCACCTGTTCCTGACAGACTCATATAACTCTCATGTTCCATAGAAAAATATTCCCTCTTCCTTAGCTTGAAAGTTAAGATTAGTCATTATAATTTATTTCTAATGTGTGTGTTTGGTACACAGTTCTATCAAATACTATGAATTCTATGATATAATTAGTATTTGTTAATGACTGTACCAGATCATGACCTGTTTGTGGAAAGAGATCATTCCATATCTGGAACATTACAGTTGTGAAATAAATATGTGTTGGTGAATAAATGAATGAGTGCTTTGATAAATGAAAACGAATTGAATTTTGTAAATAAATGATAACCTCATTTTCTGGGGTCCCTTCTTTCTGATATTAAAAGGAAGCTACCTTCTACCTTCCACCTTCCATAATCTTATTCAAGTCAATGTTGATAACTTTTCATAAATTATCTTCTTTTTTTGGTACAAAGTAATCTATATTTTAATCGTTATATCTCTAAGGCTGAATTTGTAGCCTATGTGGTGCAATTGGTGGGCAAAATTTAAAAAAACATTTTTTTCTTGAAATTTTTTTCTCCTAACATGCCTATTAAGCATCAGGACATGTATGTTAGCCCATAAACAAAAAATTGTTGCCTGTGAATTTGTAGTGTAACTTCTCTATAGGTTTCTATAGGCAGAAGAACACATTTGTTACATCAGCACATTTTCTGATCTTTACGGCCAAATATAAGCTTTTTTGTTTCTGTTTCTGTATGCTCAGCTATTGTCTTTGGTGTTTCTCAAACATATTTTATGTTAGAGGGGAGAGTAAAGGAGTCTTCAAGATATACACATACATACATATATATTTATATGGATATACACACACACACACACACACACACACACACACACAAACATATATATATATATATATAGAGAGAGAGAGAGAGAGAGAGAGAGAGAGAGGTGGAGAATAACTATTCTTAGTTTTGCATGTAAGAAGTGAACTTTCCTCTTCATAGATGAAGAACTTTAATGAGTTGTTGTTTCTTTCACTAGAAATACTTGACTGCATATAACCCAGCAGATGTACCTAATAAACAACAATAAATCATAGCTTATTTTCTTCAGTTCAGTTCAGTTTCTCAGTCACGTTGACTGTTTGCAACCCCATGGACTGCCACATGACAGACCTCCCTGTCCATCACCAACTCCTGGAGTTTACTCAAACTCATGTCCATTGAGTTGGTGATGCCACCCAACCATCTCATCCTCTGTCGTCCCCTTCTCCCCTTGCCTTCATTCTTTCCTAGCATCAGAGTCTTTTCAAATGAGTCAGTTCTTCACATCAGGTGGCGTCAGCTTATTATTGTCTTAATTTCTTACAGCTTTTAATTGATGATACAGAGAAAGGCTTGGGTTTTTGCAGTCAGTACAAAGCAAATCACGATAAAGACGGCATGCTTATATTGAATAAAGAGAGAATAAGAGTCACTGTCGGACTCACATCTCGTCATTCAGTGCCTATGTCAATGGCTGTTCTACTTTTCAAATGAGTTTCAGCCTTTCACATGAGGTGAGTTAGCTGGAAAAACACTTCCACTATGTTGCAGAGAGATGCTGAAAATTAAATTCTTTAGTTTCTTGAAAGATCAAAGTCCCACAAGACTTCTAAGCCAAGAGTGTCTTGTTAATGTTGATGAATCAAAAACTGAGAACTAATTAAGAGGTCATTTTTAATTTAGAAAAAAGGTATTTTCAGAATTTGATAACTATTAAAATATAGCAAGTAAAGCTTTCTTTATGAGTATATGTGTGCAAACTAATATATTTTTAGGATTAGAGAAATGCACATTATGTGACATAATATGATGAATGTAGGACTATGCACCTTTTCATTTATTAACCAGTTCATTTATTCAGCATGTATCATATGTTAATTCAAAATTACTATTAATTGTTGTTCCATCCTTATGATATTAGGGGTAGACATGAAGAATTTTCAAGGGAATGGGATCAACTCTGCCACTGTAGATCTTCCAGTCTAATAGAAGATTAAGATAAGCAAGCACAGTGAAAAAACAGAGTATGAAAAATACTAAGATATGAGGAGAATGGAATGATATAGAGGCACAAAACACAGCACACAGCCCAGACTTGGAGAGACCAGAGAGTTCCTAGAAGAGAGTTCTAAGTTGAGGCCTAGAGGTGGCAAGCAGTTCCATGCTGAAATAATTTGGAATAGCTAAGCTGATTAGTATGGTAAACAACTGCAAAAAGCTAAGTACAGCTCTTAAAAAAAAAAAAAAGAAAAGCAGGAACCTTATGAGACTGTGATAAGAGTGCAGAGATTTTGGGGCATTCCATTCTGGATTTTCTTTTTGATTACCAGAGGACACAACTGGACCATAGAGCCAGGGCAACTTGCAGTCCCTGTTAGCAACCCTACCGAGTATGGAGAAGAAAAATTTTAAGGAAAACTTTACCCCAATACTTTTTGCAGAGTAATAGAATAAGGAGTTTAGGTATGAGGCTGTGATATAAACCAGAACACAGACACTTGCTTGATTCTGCCTGAAAGTGAAAGTGAAGTCGCTCAGTCATGTCCAGCTCTTTGCGACCCCATGGACTGTAACCTATCAGGCTCNGTGGTCCAAGTGTGATTAGATTGACTAGTTTTCCATGAGTATGGTTTCACTGTGTCTGCCCTCTGATGCCCTCTTGCAACACCTACCATCTTACTTGGGCTTCTCTTACTTTGGGCGTGGGGTATTTCTTCATGGCTACTCCAGCAAAGCACAGCTGCTGCTCCTTACCTTGGATGAGGGGTATCTCCCACCATCCTTCCTGACCTTCAGTGTGGGATGGCTCCTCTAGGCCCTCCTTCACCCGCATAGCCACCACTCCTTGGACATGGGGTTGCTCCTCCTGGCCACTGCCCCTGGCCTTGGGTGTGGGGTTGTTCCTCCCAGCCACTACCCCTGGTCTCAGGTGCTGCCCTTGGCCTCAGATGCAGGATGGCTCCTCTCAGCCATCGCTCTTGACCTTGGACGTGGGGTAGCTCCTCTTGGCACTTCCTGTGCCGTCACAGCCTGCCACTCTAGGCCGCTGCCCCTGACCTCAGATGTAGGGTAGCTCTCAGCCATGCTTAGTGTGCCGGCCACCACTGCTGCCCGGCACTTAGTGTGCTGGCTGCTGCCGCCACCCTGCACACTTAGGGGACTGGTATTAAAGTATCTTCTAAACTATGAATCATCGAAAAAGCAAGAGAGTTCCAGAAAAACATCTACTTCTGCTTTATTGACTATGCCAAAGCCTTTGACTGCGTGGATAACCACAAACTGTGGAAAATTCTTAGAGATGGGAATACCAGACCTCCTGACCTGCCTCCTAAGAAATCTGTGTTCAGGTCAAGAAGCAACAGTTAGAACTGGACGTGGAACAATAGATTGTTTCCAAACCTGGAAAAGAGTACATCAATACACTGTATATTCTCACCCTGTTTATTTAACTTATATGCCCAGAACATCATGAGAAATGGTGGACTGGATGAAGCACAAGCTAGAGCCAAGATTACTGAAGAAAAATCAATAACCTCAGATATCCAAATGACATCACACTTAAGGCAAAAAGCGAAGAAGAAATAAAGAGCCTCTTGATGAAAGTGAAAGAGGAGAGTAAAAAAGTTGGCTTATAACTCAACATTCAGAAAACTAAGATCAGGGCATCTGGTCCCATCACTTCGTGGCAAATAAATGGGGAAACAACAGAACCAGTGATAAACTTTATTTTGGGGGGCCCCTAAATCACTGCAGATAGTGACTGCAGCCATGAAATTAAAAGACTCTTGCTCCTTGGAAGAAAAGCTATGACCAACCTAGATAGCATATTAAAAAGCAGAGACATTACTTTGCCAACAAAGGTCTTGTTTACTCAAAGCCATGTTTTCTCCAGTAACCACGTATGGATATGAGAGTTGGAATATTAAGAAAGCTAAGCACCAAAGAACTGGTACTTTTGAACTGTGGTGTTGAAGAAGATTCTTGAGAGTCTCTTGGACTGCAAGGTGATCCAACCAGTCCATCTTGAAGGCAATCAGTCCTAATTATTCATTGAAAGGACTGAGGTTGAAACTGAAACTCCAGTACTTTGGCCACCTGGTGCAAAAATTTGACTCATTTGAAAAGACCCTGATGCTAGGAAAATTTGATTGTGGGAGGAGAAGGGGATGGCAGAGAGTGAGATGGTTGGATGGCATCACCGACTCAATGGACATGAGTTTGAGTAAACTCCAGAAGTTGGTGATGGACAGAGAAGCCTGGCATGCTTCAGTCTACGGGGTCACAAAGAGTCAGACATGACTGAGCAACTGAACTGAACTGAACTATTAATATGACCCTTGTTACTCTTAGATAAAATACTTTTTAATCAATTAATATAGAAAGGAGAGCAATATAGTAAAAAATATATTGCGTTTAAATGACAATATTTTAGTTGATTTATTGCCTATGTTATTTTGCAAAGTTATTAATTTTTAAATATTCTTTTTCTTCTGTAACAAAATAAGAATGAGTATACTTATTCATACTATTCATGGGGTTCCAAAGGCAAGAGTACTGAAGTGGTTTGCCATTCCCTTTTCTAGCGGACCACATTTTGTCAGAGCTCTCCATCATGACCTGCTGTCTTGGGTGGCCCTACACGGCATGGCTCATAGTTTCATTGAGTTAGACAAGGCTGTGATCCATGTGATCAGTTTGGTTAGTTTTCAGTGACTGTAGTTTTCATTCTATCTGCCCTCTGATGGAGAGGGATAAGAGGCTTGTCAAATCTTTCTCATTGGAAGGACTGCCTGTGGGGGAATCTGGGTCTTGCTCTGATGGGCAGGGCAATGCTCAGTAAATCTTTAACTTAATTTTCTGCTAGTATGTGGGGATGTGTTCCCTCCCTATCATTTTGCCTGAGGCTAAACTATGATAGGGGTAATGACAGCAATGGCAACCTCCTTCAAAAGGACTTAACCCCACACTCCTTGGCTACTTGTCATATTGACTGTTGTATTCAGTGACCTGACCCTGGGGCAGGCCTAATAGATAGAGTGCCTGAAGAAATACGGACAAAAGTTCACAGCATTGTACCAGAGGCAGTGACCAAAACCGTTGCAAAGAAAAAGAAATGCAGAAAGGCAAAATGATTGTCTGAGGAGGCCTTAAAAATAGCTGAGAAAAGAAGAGAAGCAAAGGCAAAGGAGAAAAGGAAACATATACCAATCAAAATGCAGAGTTCCAAAGAATAGCAAGGAGAGATAAGAAACCCTTCCTCAGTGATCAATGCAAAGAAACAGAGGAAAACAGTAGAAAGGGAAAGTCTAGAGATCTCTTCAAGAAAATTAGAGATACCAAGGGAACATTTCATGCAAAGATGGGCTCAATAAAAAACAGAAATTGTATGGACCTAACAGAAGCAGAAGATATTAACAAGAGGTTGTAAGAATATTCTGAAGAACTATACAAAAAAGATTTTAATGACTCAGATAACCATGATGGTGTGATCATTTACCTAGAGCCAGAAATCCTGAAGTGCAAAGTCAAGTGGGCCTTAGGAATTATCACTCTGAACAAAACTAGTGGAGATAATGGAATTCCAGTTGAACTACTTCAAATCCTCAAAGATGATGCTCTGAAAGTGCTGTACTCAATAAGTCAGCAAATTTGGAAAATGCAGCAGTGACCACAGGACTGGAAAATGTCAGTTTTCATTCCAATCTGGAAGAAGGACAATGCCAAAGGATGTTCAGATTACTTCACAATTCCACTCATTTCACACTCTAGCAAAGTAAGGCTCAAAATTCTCCAAGCCTTCAACAGTACATGAACAGTGAACTTGCAGATATTCAAGCTGGATTTAGAAAAGGCAGAAGAACCAGAGATCAAATTTCCAGCCTCCATTAGATCATAGAAAAAGCAAGAGAGTTCCAGAAAAAAACATCTTCTTCTTCATTGACTATGCTAAAGCCTTTGACTGTGTGGATCACAACAAACTATGAAAAATTCTTCAAGAGATGAAATACCAGATCACCTGACCTGCCTCCTGAGAAATCGTATGCAGGTAAAGAAGCAACAGCTAGAACCAGACATCTTACAATGGACTGGTTCCAAATTGAGAAAGAAATACGTCAAGGGTGTACATTGCCACCTCACGTTTTTAACTTATATGCAAAGTACATCATGTGAAATGCCTGGTTGGATGAAACACAAGCTGGAATCAAGATTGTTGAGAGAAATATCCATAACTTCAAATATGCAGAAGACACTACCCTGATAGCAGAAAAAGAGAGAAAAACAGCCACTTGATGAAAGTGAAAGATGACAGTGAAAATGCTGACTTAATACTCAACATTCAGAAAACTAAGATCATGGCATCCAGTCCCATCACTTCATGGCAGATACATGAGGAAACAATGGAAATAGTGACAGAGTGTATTTTCTTGGGCTCCAAAATCACTGCAGATGGTGACTGTAGCAATGAAATTAAAAGATGCTTCCTCCAAGGAAGAAAAGCTATGACAAACCTAGACAGCATATGACAAAGCAGAGACATTACTTTGCTGACAAAGTTTTGTCTAGTCAAGCTGTGATTTTTCCAGTAGTCATGTATGGTTGTTGGAGCTGGACCAAAAAGAAAGCTGAGCACCACAATATTGGGCTTTGGAACTGCAGTTTTAGAGAAGACTCTTGAGAGTCCCTTGGACTGCAAGGAGATCAAACCAGTCAATCTCAAAGGAAATCAATTCTGAATGTTCATTCCTGAAGTACTGATACTGATGTGATGAAGTTCAAATCAATCTTGAAGTACTGATGCTGAATCTCCAATAGTTTGGCTACCTGGTACGAAGAGTTGACTCATTAGAAAAGACCCTGATGCTGGAAAAGATTGAACGCAGGAGGAGAAGTGGACGACAATGGATGAGATGGTTGGATGACATCACTGACTCAAGAGACCTGAAAACAAGTTCCAGGAGTTGGTGATGGCAGTGAAGACTGGTGTGTTGCAGTCCATGGAGTCACAAAGAGTCAGACATGATTGAGCAACTGAACTGATACTTGTGCAAGACAAGAATCAAATTAATTAATGTATAGACTGGTTCCAAACAGGAAAAGGAGTACATCAAGGCTGTGTATTGTCACCCTGCTTATTTAACTTATATGCAGAGTACATCATAAGAAACGCTGGGCTGGAGGAAGCACAGGCTGGAATCAAGATTGCCAGGAGAAATATCAATAACTTCAGATATGCAGATGACACCACCCTTATGGCAGAAAGTGAAGAGGAACTAAAGAGCCTCTTGATGAAAGTGAAAGAGGAGAGTGAGAAGTTGACTTAAAGCTCAACATTCAGAAAACTAAAATCATGGCATCTGGTCCCATCACTTCATGGGAAATAGATGGGGAAACAGTGTCAGACTTTATTTTGGGGGGCTCCAAAATCACTGCAGGTGGTGATTACAGCTCTGAAATTAAAAGACGCTTACTCC